>CM063507.1:38142109-38164609 GCA_032207245.1 Pardosa pseudoannulata
GTGTAAATACTTAAGCTCTACCCAAATACATTGATTACCATGAGAAACGAAGAATAACAGATATTTCGATTCTTAAAAGGAGTATCAACGCTGGGGACTTCCACCAGAAGGAAATGCTTAAGCTCTACCCAAATACATTGATTACCATGAGAAACGAAGAATAACAGATATTTCGATTCTTAAAAGGAGTATCAACGCTGGGGACATCAACCAGGTGGAAAGATGTACCCAAATACCTTGAATACAATCAGAAACGAAGAATAACAGATTCGTTCAGTCTTCTTAAAAGGAGTATCAACGCTGAGGACCTCCACCAGGTGGAAATACTTAAGCTCTACCTAAATACCATGAGAAACGAAGAATAACAGATATTTCGTTCTGTCTTCTTAAAAGGAGTATCAACGCTGAGGACCTCCACCAGGTGGAAATACTTAAGCTCTACCCAAATACTATGAATACCATGAGAAACGAAGAATAACAGATATTTTGTTCAGTCTTCTTAAAAGGAGTATCAACGCTGAGGACCTCCACCAGGTGGAAATACTTAAGCTCTACCCAAATACCATGAATACCATGAGAAAATATATATGAATATGTATTTACATATATGTATATATACAGGAATATGTATGTATAAGTTAATATACTTTCTCGGCTTCGTAATTGTAAACCTTTATTTGGAGATATCAGTTTTCGAGTTCGACATGCTTGATTTCCACAATTATTGTGTAAATAAAGTGTGTGAGGTTTGTAAAATGACAATTTTGTGCAATCACTTAACTGTAATCTATATCAGATGAAGATCATTATGTATGGAAAACTCCTCTCATATGACACTCCAATTTTCAATGATTTTTACGTCCTTGTATAGAGTAAAAGAGGTATTTTAATCACAATTAAATTTAAGTGCTTAAATTTCCTGTAAAATATTTATTTTAATAATTAGTTACTAAATTTAGATCATTTTTATTGTTACGCCTGTGTGTAGATTCGAGGAAACTTCAAATATCCAGTTTTATCATTCCTGTAGTAAATGCTAATAGTTATCCTATGTGTTACACATTAAAAATATTTGATCTCAGAATTTAAATATTTTGTAATTAAAACTGTTATAACACCTGGTTCGGCACCTTCTCTTTTTATTGCAACCTACACTATAACAGAAAACTTCCATGTAATAATATCCACGAAGGCTACAATTCTAAACCGATTGCTGTAAAATGTTGAAATTTTGCATTTACGACTATTATATGATCTAGTTCAGTAATTCTCAACCTTTTATAAACTACCACCACCCTAAGGGGCCGAAATGTGCTCAACGCATCTTTTGTAAAAATCCCGTAACTTGAAGTGTTGGGCAGGAGAATAAGAAGAAAAATGTGGGAGACTATATCCACCAGGTGAAAATACTTAAGCTCATATACCACAAATACCACGAGAAAAGAAGAATAGATATTTTGTTGAGCCTTATCATGAGGACAATTAACGATGAGGACCTCCACCAGGTGAAAATACTTAAGCTCATATACCACAAATACCACGAGAAAAGAAGAATGGATACTTTGTTGAGCCTTATCATGAGGACAATTAACGATGAGGGCCTCCACCAGGTGGAAATACTTAAGCTCTACCCAAATACCATGATTACCATGAGAAATGAAGAATAACAGATATTTCGTCCAGTCTTCTTAAAAGGAGTATCAACGATGGGGACTTCCACCAGAAGGAAATGCTTAAGATCTACCCAAATACCATGATTACCATGAGAAACGAAGAATAACAGATATTTCGTTTTCTTAAAAGGAGTATCAACGCTGGGGACATCAACCAGGTGGAAAGATCTACCCAAATACATTGAATACAATAAGAAACGAAAAATAACAGACATTTCGTTCAGTCTTCTAAAAAGGAGTATCAACGCTGAGGACCTCCACCAGGTGGAAATACTTAAGCTCTACCTAAATACCATGAGAAACGAAGAATAACATATATTTTGTTTAGTCTTCTTAAAAGGAGTATTAACGCTGAGGACCTCCACCAGGTGGAAATACTTAAGCTCTACCTAAATACCATGAATACCATGAGAAACGAAGAATAACAGATATTTTGTTTAGTCTTCTTAAAAGAAGTATTAAAGCTGAGGACCTCCACCAGGTGGAAATACTTAAGCTCTACCCAAATACCATGAATACCATGAGAAACGAAGAATAACAGATATTCCGTTCAGTCTTTTAAAAGGAGTATCAACGCTGAGGATCTCCACCAGGTGGAAATAATAAGCTCTACCCAAATACCATGAATACCATGAGAAACAAAGAATAACAGATAATTCGCCCAGTCTTCTTAAAAGGATTATCAACGCTGAGGACCTCCACCAGGTGGAAATTCTTAAGCTCTACCCAAATACTACGAATACCATGAGAAACGAAGAATAACAGATATTTCGCCCAGTCTTCTTAAAAGAATTATCAACGCTGAGGACCTCCACCAGGTGGAAATTCTTAAGCTCTACCCAAATACTAGGTATACCATGGGAAACGAAGAATAACAGATATTTCGCCCAGTCTTCTTAAAAGGATTATCAACGCTGAGGACATCCAATAGGTGGAAATACTTAAGCTCTACCCAAATACCATGAAAACCATGAGAAACGAAGAATTACAGATATTTCGTTTTCTTAATAGGAGTATCAACCTGAGGACCTTCACCAGGTGGAAATACTTAAGATCTACCTAAATACCATGAGAAACGAAGAATAACAGATATTTCGTTCAATCTTCTTAAAAGGAGTATCAACGCTGAGGACTTCCACCAGGTGGAAATACTTAAGATCTACCTAAATACCATGAGAAACGAAGAATAATAGATATTTCGTCCAGTCTTCTTAATAGGAGTATCAACGCTGAGGACCTCCACCAGGTGGAAATACTTAAGCTCTACCCAAATACCATGAATACTATGAGAAATGAAGAATAATAGATATTTCGTTCAGTCTTCTTAAAAGGAGTATCAACGCTGAGGACTTCAACCAGGTGGAAATACTAAGCTCTACCCAAATACCATGAATACCATGAGAAACGAAGAATAACAGATATTTCGCCCAGTCTTCGTAAAAGGAGTATCAACGCTGAGGACTTCCACCAGGTGGAAATACTAAGCTCTACCCAAATACCATTAATACCATGAGAAACGAAGAATAAAAAATAATTCATTTTCTTAAAAGGAGTATCAACGCTGGTGACATACACCAGGTGGAAAGATCTACCCAAATACCTTGAATACAATGAGAAACGAAGAATAACAAATATTTCGTTCAGTCTTCTTAAAAGGAGTATCAACGCTGAGGACCTCCACCAGGTGGAAATACTTAAGATCTACCTAAATACCATGAGAAACGAAGAATAATAGATATTTCGTCCAGTCTTCTTAATAGGAGTATCAACGCTGAGGACCTCCACCAGGTGGAAATACTTAAGCTCTACCCAAATACCATGAATACTATGAGAAATGAAGAATAATAGATATTTCGTTCAGTCTTCTTAAAAGGAGTATCAACGCTGAGGACTTCAACCAGGTGGAAATACTAAGCTCTACCCAAATACCATGAATACCATGAGAAACGAAGAATAACAGATATTTCGCCCAGTCTTCGTAAAAGGAGTATCAACGCTGAGGACTTCCACCAGGTGGAAATACTAAGCTCTACCCAAATACCATTAATACCATGAGAAACGAAGAATAAAAAATAATTCATTTTCTTAAAAGGAATATCAACGCTGGTGACATACACCAGGTGGAAAGATCTACCCAAATACCTTGAATACAATGAGAAACGAAGAATAACAGATATTTCGTTCAGTCTTCTTAAAAGGAGTATCAACGCTGAGGACCTCCACCAGGTGGAAATACTTAAGCTCTACCCAAATACCATGAATACCATGAGAAACGAAGAATAACAGATATTTCGTCCAGTCTTCTTAAAAGGAGTATCAGCGCTGGGGACATCCACCAGGTGGAAAGATCTATCCAAATACCATGAATACCATGAGGAACGAAGAATAATAGATATTTCGCCCAGTCTTCTTTCTTAAAAGGAGTATCAACGCTGAGGACCTCCACCAGGTGGAAATACTTAAGATCTACCCAAATAACTTGAATACCACGAAAAGCAAAGTAAAACAAATATTTTATAAGTCTTTTTATAAGGAGTATTAACGCTGAGGTTCTGCACGAAGTGGCAGAACTCAGCCTTTTATTACTCAGCTTATCTTTTTAGATACCGCTACAAAATAGCTTGCAGGATTTTTATGATTTCTTAGAACGTATTCTATTTTTGAGAGGAGGTAGAGGGCAATATTATAAGTGATCGACAAAATTTTCAATTATATATAAATTTTTCATTTGTATAGACATTTTAAGATTTTTCAAACAGTGCACATAAATTTACTTTTTCTGCATGTACTTAGACTGAAATCTGTACACATTGTTTTATCTATTATACAAGTCAATTTTACAGAACTTATTTTACACGTAATAACAAATAAATTTTTTCACGAAGTTTTTTTTCTTTTTAATAAATGGCATCCTACGATATTTAAAGCGGTAGCTGGCCACTACCATGATGTTCTGTAGTATTCGAAGTTGTTTAAAAATCACATTTATTTTATTCTGTACAGGCCATGATAACTTAAATTTAAGATATACTACGATATCTAGTCGACAGAAATAACTCGCGCTTTACAGAGTTAACCTCTATTTAGATTGGTTTCGTTTAGTTTGGAGTGCTACGGTCTACTTTTTGCACACGAGGGCTAATGAGACCGGGACCTACAGCTTAAAGCCGATTCCGAACGGCTACGAACATCCATGCCATTGTGGGATTCGAACCCACGAACTCCGGTACCGGCGGCCAACACCCTAACCAATCGGCTATCGTTCGGCCCTCTATTCAGATAACATGGATACGAAGTGAAAGGAAATTTGCTTTCAATCTCGAACAGAATTCCAAAATGATAATTCTGATATGCATGGCACAAAATAAATTCCCCTATATATTAGTAGCCTAAGTTATCTGTCCGTCTGTCCTCCAATTTATGAAATGGTTGGACCTGGAATGGATAAATGCATCCATATTGGATTCTTGATGAGTTAGAGTTATCAAAATTCAAAGCAAGTAAAGTTTATCTTCTCCTAAACTATCTTTCCGATTCTAAAATAAATTGGTATAAATATGCTTCATATCACAACGAAAAATACTGTCGTCTTTAAAACGTTCGAAATCCACACTTTCCCCATTTACGAGCATTTAATGCCATTATTTCAAGCCCTATTTTACCCGGCTAACAGCAGGTGATTAATTTTATCAACTTATCACAAAAATATTAAAAAAAACATGTTTTTCTAGCATTCTGGCGTTATTCCTTTATCCCTCTCATTTAATCTTTTCTTATTTCAAATTATCTAAATATTGTCTGCATTACTTTCATACGTTTTATCACTGAACTTAGATATTACGTAAATAATTTTCTTTTATATTTGGCTTAAATAATAGATTAGGTACATATGTGATAATTTTAAATTTAATCATCGATTATTTTTTGTTGCAATGAAAATGTTATCACCGGTATTAGAAACCAATTCTACCTACCTCCAGGGTATAGTGGAATCGATAGTTTCATTCCTTTACTTCCATTAATTACTGTGGCAACAAAATTAGAAACAACTTAACGATCATTTCGACGTAGCTAAGAAAACTTTGAATTATCTTTTTAAATGAATTGAACGTGATTCTAAACTGCATTTACAGTATCGGGAGTTAAGAGGAGTATGAAGGTAAATTATTATGCGTGTACCAGATAATTCTGAGCCAAAAAAGAAACTTTTTACATACTTCATTGGGTTCTTTACAATTCTGAAAAATTAAAAACTTTACTGATCCCATCATATAGCGGGTTATATGCTAGTGATATAGTAAACTTACATTAAATACATATGTCCACATCTAGCTTTTTCTATATACAGAAAATCTCCAGAAAAAACTATTCTACTTAGAGCATGTTTTCTAAGTCCTACCACGCAGAAACACATAAAGGTACTGGAAATAGCTCTCATAAAACCACAGAATAGCTCAGCCAAAGATCAAATAGAATTCTATCGGTATCCTTTAAGTGCCATTTGCGTGGATAAAAATCTATCTTAGAAGTTCAAGTTTTTTACTACATCTCAAGACGTAAATAAAATGGGTATTGAAAGATTTCCAATATCTTCTTTAAATGCACCCAGTGGGAATTGAAATAAAGGTAGGTTAGGTTTCTGGCTTCTTTTACTCCTTTGGATGTTATTTAAAAAACAATTTTTAGAGCTACGAGTAATACTTTAGGATATATGAACTGCCTTGCATATCTTAGCCATAATCACTGAATATTGCTGATAAACGGAGAAGTTCACTCTATTTGTTAACCCTTTAGCGGACAGTGGTTTCACAGCGAAACCTTCTGTTAAACATTTTTCTCTATTTTTTAGAGTATTTTTTATGTTTTTGGCATTTAAAAGTTACAGTAAATGATAGTACTGCATTTAATTTTTTTTAACACTTTGACTGCCAAGCCAAAATTGCAAATGTTCACAACGGGGCCAAACCTTTTTTTTGTGTAATTTGTATTTTTTCAACATAAAACTATATATAAAAACAATATTTCAAAACAAACAATATTTTAAAACAAACTCTCTCTATTTATATATATATTCCTTTTTTTGTTGCATGTTCCAAATATTTAATTTTTCATAAAACTTAGCTCATAAAATCGTCACATATACCAATTTGCGCAAACCACGTATACCTAACACATCGTAGGGAGCCCAACAATCAAACTCCAATACGATTTTCATGTAACTGATAACATCTTTGATAGCCATGGCCTGAAGTGTTAAAACACCATGGCTATCATATCGGATAGCCAGTGTCTCAACGGAAATATCACATATGATAGCCATGGCAGTCAAAGTGTTAAATATATGTATTTAAACTTGCTGTACCTGGAAAGTTAGTAATTTGATTTTTTCACTCATGCCCCTCCAAAAAAAAATATCTATTCCAACAACACTTATAAATTGTTAAACTATCTATTTTACTTTTTAAGTACACTTACCTATTGTTATTCTAATATAATTAAAATTTTTAAAAAGTATAATGTTCACGCTGTACAAGGGGTAATGGATTTGTCAGTTAACCCATATTGTACCACACCAACTAAATATTTCTGTAAGTTATTAAAACTTCATCCATATCTCTAATATGTTGTAACTAAGCATATAAAACCAAAATTTTGAAAAAAAATATTTTTAATTTTTTAAGTAATTAGCTGTTCTATAAGTAAGACAACGGTCCAATACACTACTACAATTTAACAAATATCACTTAAACTAGCATATAGCCCGTCATATGACGGGATCAGTAAAATTTTTAATTTTCCAGAATTGTAAACTACCCTATGAGGCAGGTAAAAAAAATGGTTTTTTTTTTTGGCTGAGAATTATCTTGCAGCAAAAATAAACGTTGATTGAATTTTAAATTATCACATACGTACCTAATCTATTATTTAAGAGAAATATAAAAGAAAATTAATTACGTAATATATAAGTTCAGTGATAAAACGTGTGAAAATAATGCAGACGATATTTAAATAATTTAAAATAAGAAATGATTAAATGAGATGGTTAAAGGAATGACGTCATAATGATAGAAAAATGTTTTTTTTCATCTATTTATTCTATAATAAATTGATAAATTTAATCGCCTGCTCTTAATGGGGGAAAATGGGACTTGAAATAATCGCATTAAACTTTCGAAAAGGGGGGAAGGAGTGAATTTCAATATTTTTGCTGTGATATGAAGCTTATTTATACCAATTTATTTTAGAATCAGATCGATAGTTAAGGAGAAAATAAACTTTACTCGCTTTAAATTTTGCTAACCCTAACTCATTAAGAATTCAATATGGAGCCTATTTCCATTCCAGGTCCAACCGCTTCAAAAATTCGTGGACAGACGGACAGATAACTTAGGCTATTATTATATAGGGTACTAGACTTGTGAACTGTTACTATTATGTTATTGTTATTGTTGTGTAGTTAGTAAGTTTAATTTTAAGATAAAAGTTAACTTAGGTGGGAGAATGTCAAATCGTCTGTTAAAATTGATGTTCTACCCACATATTATCTTTTTTATTTTATTTTTTCCCTGTAAGTTGCGAGTGGCAACAAACGATTTTGTTTAGTGAAAACATGGCTGTTTTTTCGTATGCGAGAAAAATGGCTCTTGAGTTGCTTTTGTGCTTTAATATGTTAATATTATTTACGCCATAAATTCTTCTATGTGACATTTTCTGTGCATTTAAAGGTCTCGCATAAGTAAATATAATAAAAAGTGTTTTATAGTAAAAGGGCGTCTGTTTTGAGCAATTAATTAACGCCATTGAGAACATTCTTCAGTATCACACTTCTGATTTCGAAACCCAAATGGGACAGTGATTATTTGGTGGTATATATGAATGGTATCGAAAATGATAAATTTAATCTCCTGCTTTTAACGGGGGAGAATGAGGCTTGAAATAATAGCATTAAACGATAAAAAAGGGGGATGGCTTAGATCTTTTAACTCGCTTTGAATTTTGCTAACCCTAACTCATAAAAAATTCAATATGGATGCCTGGATCCGTTCCAGGTACAACCGCTTCAAAAATTTGCCGACAGACATCTTAGGCTATTATTATATAGGGGATTAATTACATTAGGCTGAATCATAGGTGAAATTTGGAGAAAAAGTAAAAACAAAGTCCAACATTACATTTTAAGCACGCTGTTGTTGGTTTTCTCTTGCAGTTCTTGAACTGGCATCTTTGGTAAAGGACAATAAAATATTTTGCAATCTTCAGTTTTCTTGAATAGAATAGACATCTATTTACCTCTTGTTGTGCAGGTGTGTGAACAGGTCTTTGAACTGGTTTTCATTGAAAGATAAGAAAAGAGTGTGTGCTATGAATGCAATATTGAATTCGTCGAAAAATAGTCGGGATTGGACCGTCGTCCTAATTTTAGGACCTTTCTTATACTTACAAAATACACTTGTAAAATATATTTTTGAACAAAAACTTTCAGCTACATTATTAGCTCTGTTTTTAAACTAAAAGTAACCTCCACAATGTTTGGAAAAAAATAATAATAAATATAAAATTAATGATTAAAAAATGACAAATGTTAAGGGTTTGCTGAAAATAAATTTTACAATATAATTTGAGTTCTCAGTTTTTTTTGTTACTATGCTAAAGTGTGTCTATTTTAAAGGTGTTAAAATAAAATCCACTCAGAAAATATTTATAACTTTATTATTAAATGGAATTTTATTTGCTGTCCTATTTATAGGACAGAGGTCCAATATGGATTAACCCCCCCCACACACATACACTAAATCCCTCTTACCGTATCCTCTACTGGAAACTCCTCTAAGGATTGTAAAGAAAAATTTTAATACATTTTGCATTTATAAGGTTCATAGGTAATATTTATAAACTATTCTCATCAAATTACAAAGAGTTTATGTAGGTGACCTTTAAAGGGCTAAAGCATAGTAACATGGTTGGTTTTGTTCACTCTCAAGGAATTTGAACCTTCGTAGAATAATTCGATTGGGGTCTATCTGAGTTTTGACTGTAAATTTTCGTCGAAAGTCATGTGTTACATGATACTACTGGCGTTACATTCAGTTGGGATTATCTTTTTTTTTTAACGCAGCAGGCGATACAGAACATTATCCTAATGCCTATATAAGGCTGCGAAGCTGTTACCCACTTAGCTGGTATTTTTCTTGAGTTAGGGCTAGAAACGTTCGAAATCCACCCTTTTTTAGCCTTTAGTGCCATTATTTCAAGTCCTATTTTCCTCGGTTAGGAGCGGGCGATTAAATTTATCAATGTATCACATAATAAATAGGTAAAAATAACATTTTTTCTAGCATTATGACGTCATTCCTTTAACCATCTCATTTAATCATTCGTTATTCAAATTATTTAAATTATAAATTATGAAAATCTGCATTATTTTCATACGTTTTATCATTGAACTTACAGGCGACTTAAATAATTTTCTTATATATTTGGCTTAAATAATAGATTAGGTGCATATGTGATAATTTTATATTTTACATTTTGTTGCAATGAATGTATTAACGAAAAATTCTATCTACCACCAGGGTGTAGTGGAAAGGAGAGTTTCATTAATTTGCTTCCATCAATTATTGTGGCAAAAATAATTATGAAGAACTTCACGATAATTTTGACTTAGCTAAGAAAACTTTGAATTATATTTCTAATTGAATTCAACGGGATTCTAAACTGTACTTACAGTATCGGGAGACTTTAGACGAGTATGATGATAAACAAATTATTGATCGTGTACCAGATAATTCTCAATTACAAAAACCCCATTTTTTATCTGTTATAGAATATTTTACAATTCTGGAAAATTAAAAATTTTACTGAACCCGTCATATGACGGGTATATGCTAGAGTAATAATAGTCACTATCCAAAATAATTAATTTATGACACTATAATGAACTAATTCTGTCAATTGTTTACTGAGAATAACACATATTTAAACAAAAATAATCAGATATATTTGTGTTTCATTTAATATCTTCCACCTAGAATAGCCACTTAGATATAAACCACTTAAAAAATGAAACTTTTCGAAGTAATTATCTCAATTTCTTAAATCCGTCCTGTGGATACCTGTTTCAACCACAGACTTTAAGTTAGATAAAATTCACCTTTCAAAATATTTATGTATGGCATAAATAGCCAGTTCTGGAAATCTCAGAAAAACACAAATTTACAGTAATCAATAAGCATTTTGGGTGGATTTTAATTAATATATCTATTAATTATTGTTTTGCAGAGATGAAACTTGCCGAAATAAGTTCCTTGAAATTTTCGAAATTCGTGGATTTCTCTCTGGTCCCCAAACACTTACGGGTTTACACTAGACTTGTGAGTCGGTTAGCACGTTCGTTGTGACGTCCCTTTGGCATCAACTTGATCATGTGCTTATTTAATGTCCATATATGTAACAAATACAAAAATACACAGAAAAAGTAGAAAACCTTGGAGATACAATGCCTTATAAGTAATATCGACTAATTAAACGTACTAAATTTGAAGAATACAGTAGCTATTAAACACAGACAATTGTAAACAAAGAATTTTTATTTTCGGAAACATAAGATTAAGCCATTTTATTCAGCAACGTGATAAACACGTTCTTCGAATTCACAACCGTGCTAAGAAGGGAAAGTGTTTTCTCACGGATTTAGAGCCTAATATACCCTTCTAAAATGTGATAATATTGTGTTATTTAGCTTGGAATTACGGTCTACTATTTTGCAACATGAGATCTAATGAGACCGGGACCTACTGCTTAAAGCCGATTCCAAACAGCTATGAACATCCATGTCACAGGGGGATTCGGACACGCTAATTCCAGTACTGAATATCAACCCGATCGATCATAGTTCGGCGATTTGGTGTTATATATCTCCATGACTATACATGCACATGAGTTACTGGAAAAACTTTAGAAATTGAGTTATCTATTTTTAAAACTTAAAAAAAATGTATACCGCATTAAGAAGAAAAATTAAAGTTATAGTTATATAATTTATCGTGCAATTTTTTAACATTTCATTCAAGGATATAAAATCTCCGAAATAATTAAAATCTAATTTATCTGTAAGTCCTCCAATTTATGAACCTGGAATGCGTTGGACCTGGAATGCGTCCATATTGAGAGGCATCCATTGAGAGGCATTAGAAGCATCCATATTGGATTCTTCAAGAGTTAGGCTTAGTAAAATTCAAAGAGAGTAAAGTTTATCTTCTCCTAAACGATCCATTCTATTCTAAAATTAATTGGTGTAAATATGCTTCACTTCACAGCGAAAAATAGTGTCATATTTAAAACGTCCGAATTCCATCCCTTCCCCACTTTTCGACCGCTTAATGCCATTATTTTCCCCAGCTAAGAGCAGGCGATTAAATTTATCTATTTATTCTGTAATAAGTAGATGAAAATAACATTTTTTTCTAGCATTATGACGTCATTCCTTTAATCATCTCATTTAATTATTTCTTATTTTAAATTATTTAAATTCCCTCTGGATTATTTTCATGCGTTTTATCACTGAATTTAGATATTACTTAAATAATTTTCTTCTATATTTGGCTTAAATAATAGACTAGGTACATATGTGATTATTTTAAATTTAATCATCGATTATTTTTTATGCAATGAACATTTTATCACCTGTATTAACAAGAAATTCTTTTCATAAAAGTCTAAGAGTCTATTTCCCGGACAAAAAAATATCTAGCGTTTAAGTTATATATCTTTGAAAATAAAGCAGCTTTTTCGTTTGTGTGCTTTTTTTATACACAACTAAACGATTTGTAATATATTCTCTAAATTTTGGACATCATTCATATATACCGCCAAATAATCACGGTGAATATTAAAACCTCTGGTGTCCATCCTATCATATAACATGGTTACTAGGTTAGTTGGGAGCACTACGGTCTACTTTTTTGCAACACAAGAGCTAATGAGAAGGGACCTACTGCTTAAAGACGATTCCGAACGGGTACGAACATCCATGCCATAGTGGGATTCAAACACACGAACTCCGATTCCGAAGGTCAGTGTCCTAACCATTCGGCCATTGTTCGGCTATCATATAATATAACAAGATAAATTAAAGTTGGCAACATATGGTCAGTAAAGCTTTTCACTGATCCCGTCATATAACGAGCTATATACTGGTATAAAAATAATTCTACATAATTAGACTATTGCACATTAAAACATTTTTAGTGCAAGTGCATTCCTACATACGTCCTAATAAACAAAACTAATTTTTCTTACTTTGATAAAATTACTCCTAATATCCGTTCTTGGTTTCTCCTTTTTTTATATCCATGACTTAAAAATATTTGACCTCAATTGGAAATTAAACATCCCAAAGTCTCGTAAAATATTGTTCCAATACTTATCTCTTTACTTGCACTCTTAACGCTCGACTTGTCCTTATAAATTTTTTCGATACCATCAAAAGAATGAAATTTATACGGCGTCCCTGGATGAAGTGCAGGGTCAATACTTTTAAAGCCACTGAAGAATATATTTTAACCTGAATCCTGTAAAGACATCTCTTGCAAACACGACTAAAAAGCAAGTGATACGAGGGTTGCTATTTATATTTCTGGCCTTGGCAACAGTAAGTGTTGCTAGGCGATTTTAGACGATTTTAATAGAAAGTTTGTTATTTTTAAACATAAATTCAGCAGACGATTTACCATTATAGCTTTATTTGTGTTATTAACAGTAAATTGAAAAGTTCTTCTCTTTAATATATCTATAAATTATTGTTTTGCAGAGATGAAACTTGCCGAAAAATGTTCCTTGGAATTTTCGAAATTCGTGGATTTCTTCCGGTTTCCAAACACTTAGGAGTTTACTCTAGTCGCTATGAGTCGGTTATCACTTTCGTTGTGACGTCACTTTAGAGTCAACTTGATAGTTTGCTCGTTTAATGTCGATATATGTAACAAATGCAAAAATACACATAAAAACACCTCCGAGATACAATGCCTTATAAGTAATATCGACTAATTAAACGTACTAAATTTGAAGAATACAGTAGCTATTAAACACAGACAATTGTAACCAAAGAATTTTTATTATCGGAAACGTAAAATTAAGACATTTTATTCAGCAATGTGATAAACACGTCCTTCGAAATCACAACCGTGCAAATAAGGGAAAGTGTTTTCTTACGGCTTTAGAGCCTAATATACCATTCGAAAATGTGATGATTTGGTGGTATTTGATTTGGAGCACTACAGTTACTATTTCGCAACACGAGGGCTAATGAGACCGGGACCTACTGCTTAAAGGCGATTCCGAACAAATATGAACATCCATGCACAGTGGGATTCGAACCCACGCACTCCGGTACCGAAGGTCAACTCCCTAGCCAATTGGTCATCGTTCGGCGATTTGGTGATATATACATCCACAACTATGCAAGTCCATGATTTCGTGGGAAAGGTTTAGAAGATGAGTTATCTATTTTTGAAACTTAAAAAAATTTTATACCGTATTAAGTAAAATGAAAGTTATAGTTTCATAATATCGTGTTAATTTTTTAACATTTCATTCAATGATGTATAATCCCCTATATAATAAAAGCCTAAGTTGTCTGTCCGTCTGTCCTCGTATTTATGAAGAGGTTGGACCTGGAATGAATAGGCCTGGAATGAATAGAGGCATCCATACTGGATTATTCAAGAGTTAGGGTTAGCAAAATTCAAAGCGAGTAAAGTTTATATTCTCCTAAACTGTCGATCCAATTCTAAAATAAATTGGTATAAATATGCTTCATATCCTACCAAAAAATACTGTCATCTTTAAAGCGTTCGAACTCTACACCTTCCGCTCTTTTCGACCATTTAATGACATTATTTCAAGCCCTATTTTCCCTAGCTAAGAGCTGGCTATTAAATTTATCAATTTATCGCATTATAAGTAGATGAAAATAACATTTTTTTCTAGCATTATGACGCCATTCCTTTAATCATATCATTTAATCATTTCTTATTTTAAATTATTTAAATATCGTCTGCATTATTTTCATACATTTTATCACTGAACTAAGATGTGACGTAAATAATTTTCTTTTATATTTGGCTTAAATAATAGATTAGGTCCATATGTGATAATTTAAGATTTAATCATCGATTCTATTTTGTTGCAATGAAAATTTGATCACCGGTATTAACAACAAACTCTTTTCATAAAAGTCTAGGAGTCTATTTCACGGACTAATAATTATCTTGCGCTAAAGTTATATATCTTTGAATATAAAGACGTTTTTTTCATTTGTTTGTTTGTTTTTTATACAAAACTACACTATTTGTAATAGATTCGCCAAATTTTGGACATTATTCATATATACCACCAAATAATGACGGTGAATATGAAAATCTCTGCTGTCCATAATATCATATAATATAGTTAGTTGGGAGCACTATGGTCTACTTTTTTGCAACTCGAGGGCTAATGAGACCGGGACCTACAGTTTAAAGCCGATTCCGAACGGCTACAAACATCCATGCCAGTAGCGGGACTCGAACCCGCGAACTCCGGTTCCGAAGAGCAGCGCTCTACCATTCGGCCATCGTTCGGCCATGCCACATTGGGATTCGAACCCACAAACTCCGATTTCGAAGGTCAGTTCCCTAACCATTCGGCCATTGTTCGGCCACATATAATATGACAAGATAAATTAAAGTTAGCAACATATGGCCAGTAAAGTTTTTTACTGATCCCGTCATATGACGGGCTATATGCTGGTATAAAAATAATTCTATATAATTAGACTATTGTACATTAAAAACATTTTTAGTGAAATGCATTACTACATACCTCCTAATAAACAAAACTATTTTTTTACTTTGATTAATTACTCATAATATCCGTTCTTGGTTTCTCCTTTTTTTATATCCACGACTTAAAAATATTTGGCGTCAATTGGAAATTAAACAGCCCAAAGTCTTGTAAAATATTGTTCCAACACTTATCTTTCTACTTGCACTCTTATCTCTCGACTTGCCCTTATAAATTCTTTCGATACCATCAAAAGAATGAAATTTATACGGCGTCCCTGGATGAAGTGCAGGGTCAATACTTTTAAAGCCACTGAAGAATATATTTTAACCTGAATCCTGTAAAGACATCTCTTGCAAACACGACTAAAAAGCAAGTGATACGAGGGTTGCTATTTATATTTCTGGCCTTGGCAACAGTAAGTGTTGCTAGGCAATTTTAGACGATTTTAATCGAAAGTTTGATATTTTTAAACATAAATTCAGCAGACGATTTACCATTATAGCTTTATTTGTGTTGTTGACAGTAAATTGAAAAGTTCTTCTCTTTCAAAAAATGGAATTGAATCGTGAACATTTTCGTGCCATTATTTTTCATAACTTTCGACGTAGATTGTCAAGACAAGAGTGCTTCGATGAACTTAATTCTTTATACAGCGATAAAGCTTCATCCTACAGCACTGTAAAAAATTGGTATAACGAATTTAATCGTGGTCGATGTTCGATCCAGGACGAATCCCGTGCAGGTCATCCAAAATCCGTTGTTGTGCCAGAAAAGATCGATGCTGTGCGTGAACTGATAAAGCAAGATCGTCATGTGACATACCGTGAGATAGAGGCATCTTTGGACATTAGTATGACTAGCATCAATAAAATATTGCATGAACATTTGAGCGTAAAAAAATTGTTCGCATTGGATCCCGCATAATCTGACAAACGCTAAAAAAAAGGCTCGTGTCGATTGGTGCAAGGAAATGTTGGAAAAATAAGTTCAAGGTACATCAAAGGCTGTGTATAACACCTACACAGGTGACGAATCATGGATCTATGCATATGAGCCGGAAACAAAACAGCAATTAACTGTATGGGTCTTCCAAGACGAGGCAAAACCAACAAAAGTTGTTCGAGGAAGAAGCACATCGAAACAAACGATTGCCTGTTTCTTCGGTATTAACGGTCATGTGGCAACAGTGGCGTTAGAGCAACGCAGGGCGGTCAATTTTGAATGGTACATGACTATTTGTTTGCCAGAAGTAATCGGAGAAATTCGATAAAAGCAGAAGAAAGCAGAAATATTCTTCATCATGGCAATGCGAGCTCTCACACATCGACTCAAACAAAGGCATTTCTGACGGAGCGAAAGATCGAACTGATGGGTCATCCGCCGTACAGCCCTGATTTGGCACCCAATGATTTCTTCTTATTCCCACACATCAAAAATAAATTACGTGGACAACGATTTTCGACCCCCGAAGAAGCGGTCGATGAATTCAAAACGCATGTTTTGGAGTTACCTCAATCGGACTGGAAAAAATAACTTTGAAAATGGGTTCAAACACATGCAAAAGTGTATTGATCATCATGCAGAATATTTTGAAAAACAATAAAACCAATTTCGATCCTACATATTTGTTTTTTCATTATTAGGCCAGATATATAAATAGCAACCTTCGTAGTCACTGAAAACAGGACTATCTTTTGCAAACAAGACTCTTAATAGAAATCTAAATCTATCGACATTTTAAAAATTGAAAATTGTTTACTGATAAGGTAAATATTGATTTATTCTGTCAAGATACATGAAAACCTGAGAGATTAGTTTTTCTTAATTATTAAAATTTTTCGACATCGTTCTGTGGCCAAATCCACAAAAATAAGATTAAAGATTTTTTGTTGAGGGATATTATTTTGAAATGAGAGGGAGAAAGAATTTCGACCCATAGAATTTTTGTACAACCCAGAAAATAAACAAAAACCAAGTTGGAAGGATTTTAACACTTCGACTGCCAAACGCATTTTCGATGGTTTGCCCAAATCACCGACGTGACGTTTTCATTATTCGATTCATATGCTGAAATATTATTTGCAGCAGATAAAATGAGTTATAAAATCATGCTCTAAGCAGTTTTCGTGGTGGTGGGGTCACCGGTGACTCCCACGGCTAGGTAGACAATTGTTACGATAGTCCTTTTTTTTTAATCAAACAATCGTGCTTCAACTGCAACTCTCATTACTCTTATGAAGTTTCGTATACTTCATAAGTCATATTACCTACATCTGTGCAAAGTCAGTTTCAGCTAAAGATCATTGCTTAGATAAATTTTCAGTAATGAATTTTTGGTATTACCTTTAGACAACAATCAATAATCTGACTAACAAACCTTATCTATTTAAATAGATAAAAAAAGCAAGAGAATGAACAGTTAAGAATTTACTGATTTCTAAAGTTCAAAATTATTTACTCGAATGTTCTTTATAGTAAACATAAAACACACAAAACGGAAAATAAAAGCGCTTTTTCTTTCTATATTTAAATCTGTTTCTTATATGCCTAGATTTTAGGCAATGATTTTGCCTACTCCAGAATGGCAGCGCAGAAATATTTAAGAAGTTTTTATTGCCACTAAGATGGTGAAAGTCTGGAAATGTCCACTTTTGAGAATAAATACGTTATTTCTTCTCAGAAGTTTAAGAATTCGATGTTTTGGAACTGAGCCATTTCGAAGCTGGTTGCTGTGAATACGCCGAATTTTGTTGATTTTACGTAGACTAACGCTATACATAAAGCAGATAAAATGCATAAAAATTTTTAAAGGTTGGAGAAATATATTTTTCTCTCAAAGTTTACTATAATTTATATGTGAAATAGGGAAACCATTTCATATGGTTATTTTTTTTAATATCTTCATAAAGCGGAAAATCTTTAACAGAACATTCTATATTTTGTGGAAGAAAAATTGTACTACGCAAAAAAGTATTAATATTTATATAAAAATAATCTTCCACATTTTCGTTTATCTTGAGAGAATAAATGAAAACTTAACTTACCAATACAAAAAAATCTTTAAAAGAACATCTATATTTTTTGTTGGAAGAAATTGTACGATGTTGAAAAATTTTTATAACTTAAAAAAAGAAACAATCCAGGTTTTCTTATGTCTTGAAAGAATCCAAGTATTTGTATGTGTTGAGAGAATAAATCAATATTTAATTTTTATCAATTCGAAAAATCTTTCCAAAAGCATATTCTATATTTTTTGCAAGAACAAACTGCACGATGTCGAATAGTTTTTATAGTTAAAAAATTACCATCCAAGTTTTCGTTTGTCTTGCGAGAATCCAAGTTTTTGTATGCATTGAGGAAATAAACCAGTACTTTACTAAGGAATAAACAATTTTGGAAATCCAAATTGGCCACAGAGTTACATCAGAGGGAAGTACTGTTTATCACCGAGTAGTTGAATATTAAAGTTTAAATTTTGTCACAGCTTAGACTGCCCGAAATAACACATTTTGGGTCCTATCGATGAATGGAAATTGCATCGAGAGTATAGATAAAACCTTTCTTCTAACAAGAGTACTTAACAATTTTTTTTTTAAAGAAAGACACAAAAATTATTATAGAGTAACTGTACGTGGGTGGGGAAACATATCCTAAATTACACCATCTCAGTCAAGCGATCACATTAAGAACAATATCTTACTCACAAGTGCTTCAGTCAGTCGGTCACCTTAAGGTATCCGTCTACGTTCGGAGAACTTTTTTCTTTAAACGTAGAAACTAGTTCATGTTTTTACATTTTTAGATTTATTTTTTATATTATCATAGAGATTTGCACTTAAAAAATTATTCCTGGAGAGGTTTTTATAAAATTTCTAATAAATAAAGAAAATTTAGTAATTAAATCGGGTTTTTTGAAAAGATCTAATTTTTTAATAAATTTTATTATTTCAATACTTTTTGATGCAACACATTTCTTTAACACTGGATTAGCGAATCACCGAACATCTTCGCATCTTCGAATGCTAAAGAGTGAGAATAATCAGTAATATTTAATTATTACTTATTTTAAATTGTTAAAATACGTCTGCTTTATTTTCATAAGTTTTATCACTGAATTTCGATATTACGTAAAGAATTTTCTCTTATATTTTCTTAATAATAGATTAGGTACATATGTGATAATTTTAAATTTAATCATCGATTATTTTTTGTTGCAATGAAAATTTTATCACCGGTATTAACAACAAATTCTTTTCATGAAAGTCTAGGAGTCTATATCACGGACTAAAAAATATCTAGTGTATGAGTTATATATATTTGAATATTAAGAAATTTGTTCGTTTGTGTGTTTGTGTTTTATACATAACCACACGGTTTGCAATCGATTCGCTCAATTTTGGACATCATTAATATCTACCGCCAAATAATCACTGTCAATATAAAACCTATACTGTCCATTCTATCACGTAATATGATAAGATAAATTAAAGTTGGGAACTAACATAAATTCATTGACGTAAACAAATTATTGAGCTTGTGCTACATAATTCTCAACCTTTCAACCAAAAAACAAACCATTTTTTTACCTTCCTCATAGGTACTTTAGTATTCTGGAAAATTAAATTTTACTGATTTCGTCATTTGAGGGGCTATTTGCTAGTATAAAATTATCAATTAATATTTTTGCATAAAGAGCCTTAAGCGTTACATAGCATTAAGGGAATATAGACAAAATGCTTTTATAAACCTTTAACTCGGAGTCATTTCTGATGATTACATATCGATGCATATCATAAATCTAAGTTATCGATTGCATAGAATAATATAAATTTGAAGTTTTAACTCTGAAGTTTAATTCTGAGTACTAAAGCACCTCATGTTAGTGATCAGATATCATTTTAACACATTGTGTGCGGCTGCGTTTCGCAGCGGAATTTTACTAGGAGCGGGCGTTTTGCTTGTAAATTTAGTTATTCAGTTAAATCTCAATAGATCGAAAATTATTTAATTTTTAAACAAACTTTTCGTATTTTATATTGAAATATGTAAACAAATATATAAATAGACAAATATATATGTATATAAATACAAATACATATATTATATTATATAAATATATATATATATATATATATATATATAATATTTTCGCAAGGATAAATAAAAAGTTAATTTTAAATCTAAATTGATTTTGTAAATCAACCTTTCCGAGCTGTGGTTCAGGATAGACTGATGTAAAAACTAGTATTTATTTGTCTCAATTTTTCCAGAATCTATGTAGTAGACAATAACATTCGGCTTCGTTTTCCAGTATTTACCGTTACTTTTGTGCCCACAAATAAACCCTGTTCTTACACTAACCCGTACTAGTACGTGACCCGCACTGAAGTATCAATCGTCAGAAAACAGACTAGTACGTGTCCCACATATAATGTGTTAAATATCATAGGATTCCATTTATACACAAGGAAAAACTTCATGATCTAAGATTGTTGTTGTATTACATGTAAAATAAGTACTTAAAAATTGTGTTTTATAATAGATAAAAAATTTGTCGAGTTTTATATTGACTAACTGTTTTTCACCTAATATGGTGCTAAGAAATGCCATTTTAACTCAACTTATTTTCAGCCTTTCATTGGATATTAATCTTCAACATGCGAATGTTCCTATAGAGGTTTTATTAAATATTTCATAAAAGTTCAAAACAAAGTGTCTTTAAAATTGCGGTGTATGTTCAAATAAATATATGCTTAATTTTTTATACAGTTATTGTAAGTTTAGTAACAAATTCTGAGCAGCCGTAGCTAAGTCATAAGATTTAACTTATAAATTTAAACATCCCATAAAAGAAATAGTTATTTACACTATTTCTATCAGTAAAGTATGTGTCTAAGTTCAAGTAAAAAGACTAGTTAGGACCTGTGCTATGCATCTTGTATATACAACATCTGAGTTTATCCCAAAACAGATAAGTGTCAAATTGTGTTACCAAAACAACTGAAGTGTAGGAAAAAGTACTAATTTATCAATGTTTCACACAGTGCCACAAATCTTTCAGCCACTTAATCGGTGCTGGTACCATGTCATGTCATACAAGAAATAGTGCAAGAAAACATATGACTAACGTGTTCCCATAAGTGGACAGTGGTAAAATATTAAGCTTTACTTTGGGTTGAAAAAAAGCATTGAAACATAACTAATCGTTCAACAAGACATCAAATGATTTTGGGGTTACGCTTTAATATAGTCTGACCTTCAACTATATATACTCGACCGAGGTTATATTGGGATAGTGTTTATTTCTTCTGTCAAAAGGGTTTTAAAAATAGAACTATATAGCTATATATAATAGATTAATCGGCTATTAATCAAATGACTGAACGTTAATATTGAAAGATTTACCGAGAAAGCAGATATAGTTTTATCATTTTAACTTATTTATCTTCAGCCATTCATTAGATATTAATCTTCAACATTATAGAAGTTTTGTTAAAACTTTCCCAAAAGTTCAAAACAATGTTTCTTAGTTGTAAATATTGCGTTAAGTACAAAGAAAGACATGTTTAATTTTTATACAGTTTATCAAAAATAGGTAGGTGTCAAATTATGGATCCCAAACCACTGAAATGTAAAATAATCGTTTTGTTAAAAATTTCACAAAAGTTCAAAACAAAGTTTCTTTAAAACTGCTCTGCAAGAGAAAGAAAGACATGTTTAGTTTTTATACAGTCATAGGGGATTTAGAAACAAATTCTGAGCCACCGTAGCTCAGTCGCAAGTTTTACATTTTAAATTTTAATTTTTCCCTAAAAGAAATAGTTATTTACACTCTTTTTATTAGTAAAGTATATACAGGGTATCTGCCAAAATAAAATTTTTCAAATCCATGACTTTTCATGAATTTCCCTGATTTATCAGATCATTTTCCATGACTTTAAAGAGCTTTCCTTAAAGTATATATTAATAAAACTTCTGATGTACATACAAATAAAATATATGC
>CM063507.1:38169609-38179609 GCA_032207245.1 Pardosa pseudoannulata
CTTTTGAATTGCAAAACTGATGTCAAACTTGGAGACACTAATTCAAGAGTTTTGGACATTTTATTCAACAAACTTAATTGAAATAAAACTCAACTGGAAATGTGTTATATAAATTCTACGCATCTTTATCCTACAGTGGTTTCAAAATGACCATTAAATATATATGTCCCCAAGAGGTTCTTTGGGACACATATGTCCCATTGGTATTATAACAATTGGAACTCAACAGGAAATACGTTTATAAAACACCTAGTACAGTGACTTAGTGGTTTAGTCACTTTAGTGATTTCAAACTGACTGTTGGACATACACAAGACACAAATGTCTCAATGGTACTATAATAATTGAAATAAAACTCAACTGGAAATGTGTTATAGAAAATCTACGCATCTTTATCCTACAGTGGTTTCAAAATGACCATTAAATATATATGTCCCCAAGAGGTTCTTTGGGACACATATGTCCCATTGGTATTATAACAATTGGAACTCAACAGGAAATACGTTTATAAAACACCTAGTACAGTGACTTAGTGGTTTAGTCACTTTAGTGATTTCAAACTGACTGTTGGACATACATAAGACACAAATGTCCCAATGGTACTATAATAATTGAAATAAAACTCAACTGGAAATGTGTTATAGAAAATCTACGCATCTTTATCCTACAGTGATTTCATAATGCCTGTGGTACATATATGTCCCGGTGGTAGCAAAAGGGCTTAGGCAAAGGTAATAACGGAGTATTTAATTTTTCATCAAGTTGACGTAAAAATATTTTATGTATTAAGTTATATTATGAATCTGATAGGCATAACGTTTATGAACTTGGACAACTGATAAAACTTTCTTCACCGGAGGATGCATCAAATGAATACCAGAAGATACTCAAATCGTGTTAATCAAATGCGCAAATTTGAATTAGAAAATAAAGTACAAAACAGATATTTGCATTTATTAGTATAAAGAAATTTATACAACTCATTTATTGCTTGATTTCCATAATAAATGACAGGAAATATATTGAGGTAAAACATTAAAGATATAATAAATTACTTAACGAGTGATCAAATAAGTATTTACCCTATTATAGTAAATAGATTACATTTCCTTATAATAAAATACAATGAAGTTTAAGACACACTTATTAGTTTAAAACATACTACAATATCTCAAAACAACTGAGAAACTAAATTTGCATATATAAAACACATATTTTTTAAAAAACTTGAAAAAATTGAATTTTTTCCTTAAAAATTAATCATTGCAAATAATAATAATAATAATAATAATAATAATAATAATAATAATAAATATTTTGTGAAATATACTAGAAAATTTAGGTTCAATCGAATTATAATTATATTGTATACAACCTGCAAAGATTTCATAAAAAATATTAAAAACATTTCAAGGTATCATGCACGTTACATGAAAAAAAAATTTTTAGAAAAATCAAGTTAAATGTTTGTAAGTTTAACTTTGTTTACAGTAAACAGCTGGCATGGTTTTATTCATAATTCATTTCAATATTGGAATATTTTAAGCGTATTGTTTTAAAATATTCAAAACTAAATTCCTTTTGACATATATTTTTTACGAAAATCCAAATTTTATTTTACGATTTAACAGTTATATAACCCCTTAAGAACTTAAATAATTTCAACGGGATGAAATTGGCTCAACAATTCAATATTATTCACCTCAAAATTAATAGAAAAACTAAATCTAGTCATTGTAGAAGTGAGCTATTTGCGTTGGATAGCTGATAAATGTGGCTATTAAACAGAAAATTTGCATAACTGAGAAATAATTATTTAAATGAATTAATTCTATTATATAAAACAAAAGGAAAATTATCCTTAGCTATTCCAAAAGATTCTTTCGAGGATATTATATTTATCTTAAAATACATAGATATTATACACTTACATGTATATATGTTTAATATTTTTATATATAAACAATTATGTTTAGTATGAAAAATCACAGTTTTAATTATATTTCCAACTTTTACAGATAAAATGGTATTTTACAAAGATAATTATTGAATATAGAATTTTTGCCAGTTTTAAAGTAAAGAGATGTAATTATTTAAAACATGAAATTAGTGTACTCACATTTAGAAAAAAATGCGCATTTCGCAGCATCGCACGTAGAAGATGTATTAAAATGTGACTTACCTAAAAAAGAAATTAAAAACATTCAGTAAAAGAAAGAAATGTATATTTTAAAAACTCACATGCATATAAAACTAAAAGTGAAAATGGAAGTCGGTGAAATATTAATACTGCGGTTATACGAAATTATGAAAGTTTAGCCTTTATTGTTTCTACTTGCCCGGCCTTGCTGGGTAAGGAAAATCCTCGTTAAAACGCAGTCGAGACACCATTAAAAGAAGCAACAAAGTCCGACTGGAACTTTATGAAAACGACATGCTACTCTGGCAAGAGCAGAAAAGGGAATGATCAATGAAACACTTTGCTATTAAAAAGTCGGCCCCACCGCGAGAGAATGAAACGAATTCTTCCCAAGAGAGAGTAGCTTAGCATTATTATAGCAATTTAGTCATTGCAGGAGTGAGCTATTTGCCTGGGACAGTTGGTAAATGTGACAATTGGGTAGAAAATTTGCCTTAGATTATACCTACGGAGGGTTTCAAGTGTAGTTTAATACACTGTGTGAGGGTCAATTTCGCAGTGGAATTTTACCGGGAGCTGGCGTTTTGCGCGTCAATTTAGTTATTCAGTTAAATCTCAATAGATCGAAAATTTTTTCACTTTTTAACAATACTCTTCGTATTTTACATTGAATTATATAAACAAATATATAAAAATACATATATAAATAACAACAATAAGATTTTTGTAAACAAAAAATATATTTTTTAGTGGATAAATTTATAATAGTATCGTGAATATGAAGAATCAAATAGAAATAGTAGTATATAGTTGTAATGTTTTTGAATTATGTTATATATAAACATTTTTACATTATAAAAAAATGAAAAGAGCAATCATTAACATAATAATGTAAAAACTATTTTTTATTTGTCTCATTTTTTCCAGGATCTATGTAGTAGGCAAGGATATTCGGCTTCATTTTCCTGCATATACCGTTATTTTTGTACCCACAAACAAACCATGTTGTTGCACTAACCAGTACTAGTTCGTGACCCGCGCTCAAGAATCAATCGTCAGAAAACGTACTAGTACGTGTCCAGCATACGATGTGTTAAAATAAAAAAGATTATTCCATTTTAAATTTCGATTGTATTTCAGTAATTGAAACTCAATTAATATTTAGAAAAGTACGAATTTTTTAAATGAAAAATCAACGTATACATATGAAAGTATTTTTTATAAATGATCTATTCAATGAATTGACAAAATAATACCAAAAAATGTTCAAAAGATATTTAGTAATATTAAGCTAAATTTAGAAGAAAAATTAATTTTATACGTCATTGCTTGATTTGTAAACACAACGCGTGAGGGTCTTTTAACACATTGTGTAGGTACATTTCGCAGCAATTGCCAAGCTGGCGTTTTGCCCGCAAATTTAGTTATTCAGTTAAATCTCGATAAATCGAAAATTATTTCATTTTTTAACCAACTTTTCGCATTTTATATTGAAATTTATAAACAAATATATAAATGATAACCATAAGATTTTTGTAAACAAAAAATAGTTTTTTAGTGGATAAATTTATAATGGTATCGTAAATATGAAAAATCAAATAGAGATAGTAGTGTATAGTTTTATTTTTCTAAGTAGCTGTGTAAATCTAAACTGATTTTTTAATCAACTTTCCCGTTCTGTGGTTCCGCATCGACTGATGTAAAAACTAGTTTTTTTTGTCTAATTTTTTTAAAGAATCTATGTAGTAGACAAGAACATTCGGCTTCGTTTTCCTGTATATACCATTATTTTTGTACCCACAAACAAACCATGTTGTTACACTAACCCGTACTAGTACGTAACCCGCGCTCAAGTATCAATCGTCAGAAAACGTATTAGTACGTGTCCCGCATACGATGTGTTAAAATAAAAAAAGTTATTCCATTTTAAATTTCGATTGTATTTCAGTAATTGAAACTCAATTACAATTTAGAAAAGTACGAATTTTTTAAATGAAAAATCAACGTATACACATGCAAGTATTTTTTTTTAAAATGAGATATTCAATGAATTGACAAAATACTAGATAAAAATGTTCAAAAGATATTTAGTAATATTAAGTTAAATTTAGGAGAAAAAATTGGGAATTAATGCCGGTTTATACGTTATTCCTTGATTTGGATAACGCAACGCTTGAGGGTCTTTTAACACATTGTGTACCGGTACATTTCGCAGCGGAATTGTACCGGAAGCGGGCGTTTTGCCCGCAAATTTAGTTATTCAGTTAAATCTCGATAAATCGAAAATTATTTCATTTTTTAACCAACTTTTCGCATTTTATATTGAAATTTATAAACAAATATATAAATGATAACCATAAGATTTTTGTAAACAAAAAATATTTTTTTAGTGGATAAATTTATAATAGTATCGGAAATATGAAAAATCAAATAGAAATAGTAGTGTATAGTTTTATTTTTCTAAGTAGCTGTATAAATCTAAACTCATTTTTTAATCCACCTTCCCGTTCTGTGATTTCGCATAGACTAATGTAAAAACTAGTTTTTATTTTTCTAATTTTTTAAAGAATCTATGTAGTAGACAAGAACACTTGGCTTCATTTTCCTGTATATACCATTATTTTTGTACTCACAAAACATGCTGTTACACTAACCCGTACTAGTACGTAACCCGCGTTCAAGTATCAATCGTCAGAAAACGTACTAGTACGTGTCCCGCATACGATGTGTTAAAATAAAAAAGATTATTCCATTTTAAATTTCGATTTTATTTCAGTAATAGAAACTCAATTACAATTTAGAAAAGTACGAATTTTTTAAATGAAAAATCAACGTATACGCATGAAAGTATTTTTTATAAATGATCTATTCAATGAATTGACAAAATAATACCAAAAAATGTTCAAAAGATATTTAGTAATATTAAGCTAAATTTAGAAGAAAAAATTAGAAATTAATGTCGGTTTATATGTCATTGCTTGATTTGGATAACGCAACGTGTGAGGGACATTTAACACATTGTATTCGGGTTCATTTCGCAGCGGAATTGTACTGGAAGCTGGCGTTTTGATGGTAAATTTAGTTTATCAGTTAAATCTCGATAAATCGAAAATTATTTCATTTTTTAACCAACTTTTCGCATTTTATATTGAAATTTATAAACAAATATATAAATGATAACCATAAGATTTTTGTAAACAAAAAATAGTTTTTTAGTGGATAAATTTATAATGGTATCGTAAATATGAAAAATGAAATAGAAATAGTGTATAGTTTTATTTTTCTAAGTCGCTGCATAAATCTAAACTGATTGTTTAATCCACCTTCTCGTTCTGTAGTTCCGCATAGACTGATGTAAAAACTAGTTTTTATTTTTCTAATTTTTTCCAGAATCTATGTAGTAGACAAGAACATTCAGTTTCATTTTCCTGTATATACCATTATTTTTGTACCCACAAGCAAACCATGATGTTACACTAACCCGTACTAGTACGTAACCCGCGTTCAAGTATCAATCGTCAGAAAACGTACTAGTACGTGTCCCGCATACGATGTGTTAAAATAAAAAAGATTATTCCATTTTAAATTTCGATTTTATTTCAGTAATAGAAACTCAATTACAATTTAGAAAAGTACGAATTTTTTAAATGAAAAATCAACGTATACGCATGAAAGTATTTTTTATAAAGGATCTATTCAATGAAATGACAAAATAATAACAAAAAATGTTCAAAAGATATTTATTAATATTAAGCTAAATTTAGAAGAAAAAATTAAAAATTGATGTCAGTATATACGTTATTGCTTGATTTGGATAACGCAACGCGTGAGGAACTTTTAACACATTGTGTGCGAGTACATTTCGCAGCGGAATTGAACCGGGAACGGGAGTTTTGCGCGTGAATTTAGTTTATCAGTTAAATCTCGATAGATCGAAAATTATTTCATTTTTTAACCAACTTTTCGTATTTTATAGTGAAATATACAAAAAAATGTATAAATAACAACCGTAAGATTTTTGTAAACAAAAAATATATTTTTTAGTGGATAAATTTATAATGGTATCGTAAATATGAAAAATCAAATAGAAATAGTAGTGTATAGTTTTATTTTTCTAAGTAGCTGTATAAATCTAAACTGATTTTTTAATCAACCTTTCCGTTCTGTGATTTCGCATCGACTGATGTAAAAACTAGTTTTTATTTGTCTAATTTTTTCCAGAATCTATGTAATAGACAAGAACATCCGGCTTCGTTTTTCTGTATATACCGTTATTTTTGTACCCACATATAAACCATGTTGTTACAGTACCCCGTATTAGTAAGTGATTCCCGCTCAAGTATCAATTGTCAGAAAACGTACTAGTACTTGTCCCCGATACAATGTGTTTACTGACAAACCCAGCCACTTGTACAGCTTAAATATACTTTTTAAAAACTTTTTTAATTGTAATCGTAAATATGAAAAATCAAATAGAAATAGTAGTGTATAGTTTTATTTTTCTAAGTAGCTGTATAAATCTAAACTGATTTTTTAATCAACCTTTCCGTTCTGTGATTTCGCATCGACTGATGTAAAAACTAGTTTTTATTTGTCTAATTTTTTCCAGAATCTATGTAGTAGACAAGAACACTTGGCTTCAATTTTCTGTATATACCATTATTCTTGTACTCACAAAACATGCTGTTACACTAACCCGTACTAGTACGTAACCCATGCTCAAGTATCAATCGTCAGAAAACGTATTGCTACGTGTCCCGCATACGATGTGTTAAAATAAAAAAGGTTATTCCAGTTTAAGTTTCGGTTTTATTTCGATAATTTAAACTCAATTAAAATTTAGAAAAGTACGAATTTTTTAAATGAAATATCAACGTATACACATGAAAGTATTTTTTATAAATGATCTATTCAATGAATTGACAAAATAATACCAAAAAATGTTCAAAAGATATTTAGTAATATTAAGCTAAATTTAGGAGAAAAATTAAAAATTAATGCCGGTTTATACGTCATTGCTTGATTTGGATAACGCAACGCGCGACTTTTAACACATTGTGTGCTGTACATTTCGTAGCGGAATTATAGCGGGAGCGGGCGTTTTGCATGTGAATTTAGTTATTCAGTTAAATCTCGATAGATTGAAAATTATTTCATTTTTTAACCAACTTTTCGAAATTTATATTGAAATATATAAACAAATATATAAATAATAACCATAAGATTTTTGTAAACAAAAATTGTATTTTTTAGTGGATAAATTTATAATAGTATCGTAAATATGAAAAATCAAATAGAAATAGTAGTGTATAGTTTTATTTTTCTAAATAGCTGTATAAATCTAAACTGGTTTTTTAATCAACCTTCCCGTTCTGTGGCTCCGCATCGACTAATGTAAAAACTAGTTTTTATTTGTCTAAATTTTTCCACATTTTATGTAGTAGACAAGAAAATTCGTTTTCGTGTTCTTGTATATACCGTTATTTTTGTACCCACTAGCAAACCATATTATTGTACTAACCCGTACTAGTACATAACCCGAGCTCCAGTATCAATCGTCAGAAAACATACTAGTACGTGTCCCGCATACGATATGTTAAAATAAAAAAGATTATTCCATTTTAAATTTCGATTTTACTTCGGTAATTGAAACTCAATTAACATTTAGAAAAGTAAGAATTTTTTAAATGAAAAATCAACGTATGCATATGAAAGTATTTTTTATAAATGATCTATTCAATGAATTGACAAAATACTAAAAAAATTGTTCAAAAGATATTTAGTATTATTAAGCTAAATTTAGAAGAAAAAATTAAAAATTAATGTCGATTTATACATCATTGCTTTATTTTCATAACGCAAAGCGTGAGGGACTTTAAACACATTGTGTGCGGGTATATTTCGCAGCGGAATTGTACCGGAAGCGGGCGTTTTGTGCTTCAATTTAGTTATTCAGTTTAATCTTTAACCAACTTTTCGTATTTTATATTGAAATTTATAAACAAATATATAAATAGCAATCATAAGATTTTTGTAAACAAAAATATATTTTTTAGTGGATAAATTTTTAATAGTATCATAAATATGAAAAATCAAATAGAAATAGTAGTGTATAGTTTTATTTTTCTAAGTAGCTGTATAAATCTAAATTGATTTTTTAATCAACCTGGTTCCGCATCGACTGATGTAAAAACTAGTTTTTATTTGCCTAATTTTTTCCAGAATCTATGTAATAGACAAGAACATCCGGCTTCGTTTTCCTGTATATACCGCTATTTTTGTACCCACAAACAAACAATTTTGTTAGAGTAACGCGTACTAGTACTTGACCAGCACAAGTATCAATTGTCAGAAAACGTACTAGTACTTGTCCCCGATACAATGTGTTAACTGACAAACCCAGTACCTTGTACAGCTTGAATATACTTTTTTAAATTTTTTAACTGTATTGGATGAACAATAAATAAGAATCATTAAAACAGTGTAATAAATAAATAGCTTTATAATTTATAAGTGTTGTTGGTATAGAAATTTTTATTTGAGTCTATTAGTGAGAAAAATTGAATAGCTACCTTTTCAGGTACAGTAATTTTAATTACATATTTTTAAAAGAAAAAAAATATATATTAAATGAAGAACTGTCCTCTATGGTAAGTTTAAAATATCAAAACCATAAAAATTCTCAAACATCATTCATATGTCTCCAAAAGGTAGAGAAAAATAAAAAGATAATTAACAGTTGGTTTCGGTGGGAAACCAATGTCCACTAAAAGGTCGAAAGTATAAATATATTACTTTTTTAAAGTTCCACTTTGGTTTCAAACAACAAAATACATAAAGACATTTTTTAATATCTAATCTAGTAACATAAAGTAAACGGACAGTAACTCAAGCAATAAACCATTCTAAGTTATTAAAATCAGACATAATACAAAAACAATAATCGTACTTTATTTTAATCACTAACATATAGCCCGTCATATGACAGAATCAGTAAAGTTTTTTAATTTTCCAGAATTATGAAGTACCCTATGAGACAGGTAAAAAAAATGGTTTGTGTTTTGGCTGAGAATTATCTGGTACACGCTCAATAATTTGTTTATCTTTACTGACCGCATGTTAATTGCCAACTTTAATTTATCTTGTCATATTACATAAGATGAACAGCAGAGGCTTTAATATTGACAGTATACTGGAAGCTATATATGAATGACGTCCAAAAAGCGAATTATTGAAAATGCTATGTATACATACCACAAACGAAGAATTCAATTTTTAAAAAATTATAACTTAACGCTAATATTTATAGTCCGTTATAGAATTTTTTATAAAAAATTAATACCAGTGAAAAATTTACATTGCAAAAAAAAAAATCGATGAATAATTTAAATTATTACAACGTACAAAATCTATTTTTTTAAAAAAAAAAAAGAAAATTATTAGTCATATCTAAGTTCATATAAAATTGAAAATAATCAAAATACAATATATAATTTAAAATAAAAAAGATTATGACTTAATCTAAATTTAGAAAAAAAATATTTTCATCTAAAATTAATGTGATAAATTATAATTATCTTTTGCTTTTAATATTTAAAAAGCGACATTAAAAGCTGATATTAAGGAAAATTTACATTTTTGATCGTTTTATTTTCTAGCCTGTAAAATCAAGAATTATTACATATATAAAATTTATAAATTAATATTGACAGATAATTTAGTATATTATATGATAATTTTTTGTAATTTTATAAGATATACATTTTTATTTAAATATACAATTTATTGAATATAACATAACTATATTTTAGAAATTAATGTATTTTTATCTTGATACTAGTTTTATATGCAAAAAACTAG
>CM063507.1:38184609-38197109 GCA_032207245.1 Pardosa pseudoannulata
ACATTCATTCAAATGTTAGCTAAAGTGTCAAAGCATGCAGCATGTGCTGCCACCTATTGGCTTATTCAACTTGAACTTTAGCATTATTGCAAGTGCAGTCATATTCATACTGATTAATTATACATTCTATGCGGTATACCAAAACATGGTGATGATTCTCAATATGAAGCTAAAATGAAAGGTTAAATGACCAAGGTCAAGTTTGCAGTCTTCAAACTATAAGTGACAGAATTTGAATCCGTTCCAGATTATTCTTTCATTTTCTGAAGACGAAGAACACCTTTTTGTAAGAATGTGCTTCAAAACCCGGTTTATATATTCATATCATGCGAGTTTGATTCCATTATTCAAACTATTTGCCCTCGAAACATCATTTCCGCTATTCTGTAAACCAACTCCGTCACTTGAAGATAACAATAAATAGGTAAAGACGACATTTTGTTTTACTTCTTCGTTCTTTTTACCATTCCTTTATCCGCACGCGGTGAGATTTAGTTCTGACTTTTGCCAGTCACGTTCTTAGGCATTTCGCCAAAAAGACAAAAATGTGACTTAGTTTCCTGATCATCAAAAGATAATACGAAATCTCATCTTCGCAAAGAGTGTTTTTGGAATAAATGGCTCTCACTCGAACTTTGTTATTTTTGCGGGTTCTTAATAGTGATTTAATGACTGCATTGCCCCTTTCTATTGCACAGTGTGCATATTTTATGAGCCTTATAATATAATTCCTTAGAAAAAATGTGTATATTCAGTAAAATTGTTTTTTGCTCAGTATTGTTTTTATTTTAGTAGTCCCTAAAGATTCTTTTCACATACACTTAGGCAGAAACGTTCAAAGAATTTTAACAAGCTGCATAATATAATTACTATGTTGAACACTACAGAATTTAAATACTTAATTTTTATTTTGTGGTACGTTAAAAGTGAGCAATATTAAAAACAGTTTTATCGCTCAAAATAGATGCAAAAGAAACTCAGGATGCTCAGAGTAAAACTGTTACAATATTTGTTCAAATTGCTTTTTACGGGCATTATAGCATAAAACGTAGAATTAAACATGGTGTCACAAATGGCGTTCAATGGGTAAACATCGTGAAAATATTTCTCGAAATGTACAAAATTAGAAAAGAAAGAAACAACTCAGAACATAGAAAAAACTTTTATTGCACAAAATAGATGCAACAAGATCGGAATGCTCAGAGTAAAACAACTTACAAAAATTGTTCAAATTGCTTTCTACGGGCATAAAACATGGAATTGAACAAGGTGTCACAAGTGAGTTTAGGGTTTGGGTTTGGAGTGCTACGGTCTACTTTTTGCAACACGAGGGCTAATAAGACCAGGACCTACAGCTTAAAGCCGATTCCGAAAGGCTACCTACATCCCTGCCACAGTGGAAATTTAACCCACGAATCCCGGTTCCGAAGGCCAGCACTCTAACCAATCGGCCATCGTGTCACAAGTGAGACAAGAAAGAGACACCTTAAAAGGATAGGAAAAACTTTTATTGCAAAAAATAGATGCAAAAAATCTCTGAATGCTCAGAGTGAAACAAACTCTTACAAAAACTGTTCAAAGTGCCATACACTGGTATTGTTGCATTGAACATGTAATTACAAATGGCGTTTGATGGGTGAAAATCATGAAAATGCTTCTCGAAATGTACAAAATGAGACGAGAAAGAGACCTCAAAAACATAGAAAAAGCTTTTATTCCACAAAATAGATGAAAAAAAGCTCGGAATGCTCAGAGTCAAACAAACTTACAAAAACTGTTCAAAGTGCCATACATGGGTATTATTGCATTAAACATGGAATTAAACTATGTGTCACAAGTAAGACAAGAAAGACACCCAAAAAAAAGCATAAAAAAACTTTTATTGCACAAAATAGATGCAGAAAAGCTCGGAATGCTCAGAGTCACACAAACTCTTACAAAAAAAAAAAAAAAAAAAAAAAAAATTTCGTGGTGGAGGTCACCGGAGACTACCACGGCGTAGTAGGCAATTGCTACGATTGTCTTTTCACCCCCCCCCAAACAATCGCTCTTCGATTGCTAAGTCATTACTCTCATTCTTTAGCATTCAAAGCAGCTAGTAAGTACTACAGCAAAACATTTGACTGAAATTGGTGACATATTGCACCAATTTCCCTTTTTCCCTTAAAAGTATTAATCTGACTCATCGCAATAGGCACCGATAAAGTGTATATTTTTTACGTACTCATAAAATTATTTTGTATGATCTATATTGCATTAATTTCTTCAAACGATTATGATAACAGTGGTGTTATTGAACAATTTACCAGTATCCATATTTTACTATAATTATGTACTTTTATTATTGGCTGCGTCACCGGTGTCCACCACGACGCTGTAGAAAAGTCGAGTGCGGGTCACTGGTGACTCATGGCAGTCAATGTGTTAATTATGATACACATTAAACGGGTTTTTTTTTCTCCTAAAATTTTAAAATACCGTATTAAAAATCCTTTAAAATAATAGATTTTCTTTATATACATTACTACAAAATCTAATAAATGTGAAATATATAAATTTATTTTACATCCATACTTCGGGAGAGAGGGAATATAAACCTGAAATCTCCCTTTTTTGCACAGCATGAAAATTATTTGCTCGGTATCCAAGTTTAGTGCCAGTCACCGGTGACCCCCCCTGGAATCCAACGTGTTAAACACCTGGTAGGGTGTCTTGTCTATCTTAAACACTAAGATGGATGCTTGTCCATGCTACTTCTACACCGTGGTTTAATTATTTGTTTTCGTGATTAAATGTTGCTCCGTCATTAAATACTTGTTATCGTTAATTTAATCATCGAGTTTGTCTAGCGACACCCCTACACACCGAACTCTACATCCATATAAATCAGTAATGATATCGAGTATGTTATAGTATAGTAACCACTAGCGACTAGATACAATTTACAAATTGTATCCCCAGCTTTAAATATGAAGAGTGCGTATCAAATTGTTAGATGCACGGAAATGGAAAGTAAAGTAAAGTAAAATTATCCAGATTTACACCGTATTCTTTGACATACATCTACATTGGTGATTTCGAAAGCAATGACTACTACAACGGGTGTTTTCAACTTTAATAGATAGTTATTATAGTACACATCATAAAACAATAATCCCTGTGTAGCATATATACAGTGAACCAAAAGAAAAAGTTGGACGGCAAGGAAAATCCACTTTGTAGTGCAATATTTTAAAAGCAAATTGTACTTTTAAAATGAAACATTTTTTTAAATGGTGATTTTTTCCACGATTGAGGTAACTGGTTTGAATTTCAATAAAATACTGATTTAATTCTAAAATAATTTAAAGATGAAATTTTGAGATTTCCACAGCAAACGAAAAAAAAAATGGACATTCATTTCATTCGCATTATACACTGTTTTAAGCAAATTTAATGCAATTTTTCAAGACACTGTTGTATTTTTGGCACGAATGCAAGTCAAAATTTTGAGACTGAACTGTTTAAATTCATTTTTTTTGGTCTAAATTTTGGGGAAATAAAGATAAATCAAACTTTTTTAGATATGAAAAACTTAATTGTGAACCTATGGAAAAAAAAAGACAAGCGTAAGAGATATTTGCAGAAATTGGTAAAAACCCTCATTCATCAGCGCGTTACGTAATTAATAATTATAAAAGATACGGATTTTTTCACAGACCAAATGGAAGTGGTCGGCCCAAAAAGATTTATTCGCCTCAGTAGAGAGAGATGGATGTGATGAGGCGATTTAGATCTGATATATAATTGTTTCATTCATAAAAAAAGTAAAATGTTCGGGATCTAAATCTGACCTCATCACATCGTCAGAGATAGAGGACCATAATTTAACGGAATATTGTAGTCTTGTACGGGGGTCTGATTCCAGTCACAGATAAGAATCATGTCTCTGTACTTGACATTAAATAAGAATGTACCTTTGTGGAGTATTTATGAGTCCCTAAGGGACAGGGCCAAATTAGAGGTGATAAGGTTACTCACGTTGGTGGTCTCAGGGCGGGGTTTGCTGAGACCAATGACTTTCTGGCAACGATCCCGATTGGGAGTCAAGAAGAAGGAGGGGACTAAGTTAGAGAATTGGAGGAGAAGGTCCCAGGGAGTTGCGAGAGAAGGCCCCAGAGAATTGCAGGGGAAGCCCTCAGAGAATTGGAGCAGAAGGCCCCAGAGAATTGGATGAGAAGGCCCCAGAGTGTTTGGAGAGAAGGTCCCAGAGAATTGGAAGAATTGTATACATAATTAAAAAAAAATTGATAAATTGTTGACTGTCCACAATTTTTTCTAAGCTCATTGATAAATTATTCTAATAATAATGTTTTTTTAATATCATCGGAGCGGTGTTGTACTCCACGTTTCGACACTTTCAATGTAGAAGCTGTTGCACGCCGTAGTTTTATTTTCTTTTATCTCATCTAGCAACTTCAGCACGATTTTTCAACATTTTGCCCAATAGAAGCTGAGAAATCTAACTGAGCTGAATCGTTGCGCTGACTCACTTTTGGTAACCTGTCATAACGATTTAAAATTTCGATCTTTTGTTTTAATGTTAAATCATTTCGATTTCTGGCTTCCATATCGACAAGCTGCACGTAAGCGAGCAAGGCATAAAATGTGAATACGCTCTTTCTCAGTTCAGATAAGAATGTGTTGCCTTCTGCTTATCTGACAACTATTGACCACCAGCAGGGTGTGGGTATTTCTGAAAAATTCCAGGAAAGTGTAATTTTCCAGTTCTTTGTCCATTTCCTATTTACCTAGGTGGTTGAGGGAGAATTCTCGGAAATTCAAGCAACAGCGAATGGAAAGAAAAGAATGGTTTCTTTCTGAATACATGGTGAATATTCCTTCGGCAGTTAAAATGAGGTTCGAAAACTGATAGCATTAACCGATGTAACGATCATATAAAGCGATAATTTTAGCATAAATATTAATAGAGAAAATCAGGACCTAGTGATTTCGACAACAATGAGCGATTGATAACATTAACCGCGATCTCATTAAGCAGAGTCCACTGTATAGTGTGATGAGGCGATTTAGATCTGATATATAATTGTTTCATTCATAAAAGAAGTAAAATGTTCGGGATCTAAATCTGACCTCATCACATCGTTAGAGATAGAGGACCATAATTTAACGGAATATTGTAGTCTTGTACGGGGGTCTGATTCCAGTCCCAGATAAGAATCCTGTCTCCGTACTTGACATTAAATAAGAATGTACCTTTATGAGTCCCTAAGGGACAGGGCCCAATTAGAGGTGATATGGTTACTCACGTTGGTGGTCTCAGGGCGGGGTTTGCTGAGACCAATGACTTTCTGGCAACTATCCCGATTGGGAGTCAAGAAGAAGGAGGGGACTAAGTTGGATTTGGAGGAGAAGGCCCAAGAGAGTTGGAGGAGAAGGCCCCAGACAGTTGGATCGGAAGGCCCCACAGAATTGGATGAGAAGACCCAGAGAGTTTGGATAGAAGGTCCCCGAACGAGAGTTGGATGAGAAGGACCCAGAGAGTTTGGTTAGAAGGTCCCAGAAGAGAAGTTCGTTTCGGAGGTCCCAAAAGGAAGCTGCTCGATACTCCAGCCAAGTCCGCCAGAAAGTTTACTGCACAAAGGTGTACGGTCGCACCCCAGGGACAACAGATCAACGGTTGATGAAAAAATTTCCCTCCCATACCCTTCAACCAGAAGTGTTCCGGGCCCAACACTTTAGACCCACAAAGGTACCCATCTTTTTGCATTACATTTTGAAATCGAGATTAGGTCCTCTCTCTCTACTTACAAAATTTTCCTAAATGTATATAAAGTTTGTCAGAAGTAATTTAAATAGTTTGACTAGGCTTAATTATTGACTTATATTTTTTTTGTAAATATATGTATAAATGTTTTTTTTTTATAATAAATCTACTTTTTTATATTAAGCTAGTCACAGTTGCCATTATTTTAGAGGTTAGTTGATTCTTCGTTTTAATGTCTGTAGTTGCTCAGAACCTGTGGTTAAATTGTAGTAAAACAAATATTTAACACAACGCAATTTAAAATAAATTCCACTATACATTTGATCACAGGTTGTTAATAAATATATAACGAGGACTATACGACAATGGATACTGAGATTTCTTAAAGAGAAACCTACAATTTATGCAGTAAATATAGTAAGAGAGTTAAAGGAGACATCTGTTTTCAATGTGCATCCATAGACGGTAAGATTTGTTTTACATTCTAAGGGATATAGAGAATATGCTAAAGGCAATGCCGTGCGGTAGGTTTTCATGCAGGGTGTGCAGAGAACATGGATTTTCCAATAAATCTTTAATTATTGAGACATCTGAATTCTCCATTCTGAAACGGGTTATTTATTATGAATATAAATTTAAAGATTACAATAAATAAAATATTTACCTACGAGTAGTCGAGTTATAACTATAAAAACAGCTAAACTTATGAGAATTCTACTAGCACTGAAGCAAAAATCATGTCTTTTGTTATATGGTGTCCGGCGTCGAAAAAGCAAACGCTTCGGACTTTCACGAAAAACTTATATGTTCAGCAAACGTAGCACCACATGGCTCCCGCCGCTGCGGTGCCTCATCGGGATGCTCATTGGTGCCGACTAACAGAACGTTTATTCCACGTGCAGAGGATTTCACTGCATGCTGTCACAATAGAGCGAACTGTTTCTTGTTCGGTCAGTGGATTAAATTATATTTATTAATTGTTTTTAACATTTGGAAATCATATATTCTGCGAAAAACATCTTGACAATTTTTAAAAACAAAACCAGGGATATGGTGTTACATAATATACCTTATATACTGTAAGACACAATAAATGGTAAAATTTGGACTGTACTGTTAAAATTTGTTTCACTAAAACAAAACAACATTGTTTTTCAGCTAATTATTTCAATAAATATAATACATCACCCAAATTAATTTACATCACCGAAATTAATTTACCACACTAAAACATTTCACTTTATATTGATGAAATACTTCTTTTATATTTCCATGAAAACAAAATCTTACAATATATAAATTTAAACATTAACCATCTACAAAATCGTATGGCCAGTTAATCAGTTAAAAGACCAAAATCGCTTTAGCACGCAAGTCCCCTTTCTAATACAACGCTTAATAAACCGTACCTTCTGATGATTCTGAATGCCAAGTGCACTTGCCTCAGTGCCATAGTATGCTGTTCTTCTCCAGTAGCATGATTTTCAATTTAGTGCGCAGTGCGTACACATCAGAAGTTTCTATGTTCGTTTGCTTTTGAACGCGCTACATGGTGCAGCTTATAGTACTGCACGCACTGCGGGAATACAAGCAAGCAAATCAACATAATATTTGAATATATTATATACCATATAAAGACAGGTAGACATAGGTGCAGAAAATTACTGTCCCTTATAATTTTGCCAGGGTGTGCAGTGCACACCCTGCACGTATGGACCGCACGCCACTGGCTAAAGGAATGGTTATTATATAATGTACAAAATTTATTTATTTTATGTTTTTGGCACAAAATCCTCGGGGGATATGCTGTGCCATACAAGTTCTGTTAGAGTATAAATACAAGGTACATCTAAAAGTTTACAAGAAAATATACAAAAATACAATCAAAAACCAAAATGTACATAAGTGAAGTTTTCCAAAGAGACTGGTAACAGATCATATTTCATATAACAGTCCTGAACGGCGGAGAAAGGGAAACAAGCCCGCATGCGGTGCTTCCCCAATAATTGTTCCAAGAACAGGCGACGGAGTTTTAAAATATTCCAAATACATCCACCGGAAGCAACAACACGAAGTGAGAAAGTGTGCAACTGTTTGAGGTGACTTGCAAAAAGCACACTGGGGAGGTGCTTCCCCAAGTAACAAATGCGCATGAGTGAGCCGGCAGTGCCCCACGCGAAGACGCGTGAGAACAACGTCGCGCCCTCTCACAGGCAGCGGTGGCCACATATTCAAGGATCCCATGATGCTACGCAGTTTATTTTGCTCTTGCAAGTCCCAACGTCGCTGCCAGTCAATGCGTGTCTTCTTCTTAATGAGAATTTTTACGTCGCATAAGGGAAGATCGTTGTGCAACAGACTTGATGGATTTTTTGTCGCATTATCAGCAAGATCATTCCCATAAATTCCAACATGACTTGGGATCCAACATAATATAATTTTATACCCCCTACGCTTCAGGCAGTCATGGATAAGCTTTATTTCAATAACAGTGGGGTGACTATTGGCGTGAGAATTCAAAGCTTCTAATGAACTGAGCGAATCAGTGTAGATGACGAAAAGTCTATCTTGGTTATTACAGATGTATAATGTACAAAAAGCACTGCCCATCCTCCACAAAGTCCTATTTGAACACTATAGAACATTTATCGGCGTCAATGGAAAAAAAATTGGGGAGAGAAGAAAGTAAAAAATAAAAATGCTCTAAAAATTGCTCTTCAGAATATATGGTACAGTGTACCAACAGACGTCCCTGAAAAGTTGGTCCTTTCGATGAACAAAGAACTAGAAGCTGTTATATCAGCTAAAGGATATGTTTCTGTTTAAAATTTAAAAGCTATTATTCTTTACCTTGGATAAATGTAAAAGTTTTTTTTTTTTTGGTATGGAAATAATATCTATTTATATATTTACTTATAACCGGAAGTAAAGGGACAATAACGAGGGTGGGTTTCCCGTATTCCATTCTAGTCGACAAAGGGTGAAGTAAAAATTCATAGAACGCTTTGGCTACTGATACAATAAACATTTAGCGTATTTTTTGGAGACTTTTTTCCTCGGTGTGTTCAACTCGGAGGGTTAAAGCAGAAGAGAAGGCTTTGGATTGGTTTGTGCCCCAACAGTTTTGATACACGAGACTAACGAGACTGGGATATACTGTGTAAACCGGATCTCTAACGGCTACATCCCTGATTGCAAAAAGAATCAAACCACTAATTTCAGTACCAAAGAGCAGCAACCTACGCATTCTACCGTCATTTGGCTTGGAAATAGAAAAAGACAGAAGTAATTATGTGTCCGATAAGTATCTGAATACTATTTGATTACTTCTGTTTGCAAGATAAAAGTACTCAATATCTTTTGTATTCTATAACAGAATAAATCTCTTTTCCGATAAATTTTATCGATATTTCATCGCTTTCTCAAAAAACGAATGAGAATCTTTATCTTGAAGAAGAAAGGTTTCCATTCCACATAAATGGTAATAATCGATTTCCTTTTTCATTAATAACGACTTCTATGAAAGAATTCCAATGACATTTTCATTTTTACGAGGAATTTATCGTAAAAGGAGGGAAGACCCGTAATTTTCTCCCTCCTTTTCTTTTTGAGAAATTTCTATACACAGTCCAGTCTTTTCCTTTTTTAGTTTTTTTTTTAATTTCTTAAAGAACTACTTGATGGATTGTTTTGGAACTCCAACAACGAGTAGTAAATGCATTTCCACCCATATTCTCATAAAAAAATAAATTACCAGTGCATTTACGAGAACAATTAAAATTAGAGGAATTATGAAATTGGTTTACAATGTATCCAATATGGTTGTGAATAAACTGTAACCCTCACAAAATATGAACGGTAGTATCAGCACTTATGGGTAGATATTCGAGAGAAAAGAAATACTTAACCAAGTTAAATTGGACGTCTAATTCAAATGCCTATTTTTTGTGCAATGCTTCCTAAACACGTGCACAATTTAAAACCAAATTTTACAAAATTTACTGATTTTTTAACAAACAATACCAATTATATTACATTAATATTTGTAGTGAATATATGTTGTTTATACTTGGAGCAATAACCTGTCATCTATTTTTGACGTAATAATACGCGATTTGGTTCGGAATATTACAACTGCCCTTTTCCTGAAAACTTATTTTCAGCCTTTTTAAATATCCCAATAAAGTTTTTTAAATACAACAATAAAAGATTAATTAAAAAATATATTTATGTTAGTTGCTACAGTTCTGTAATAGTAAATTTAATATAATACGATGGTAGAATCCTTATAAAATATTTAGTTTATACAAGTATATTTTGTTTATACTTGTAGCTTAAACATGTCATCTATTTCTTACGTAATAATACGCGATATGGTGCGGAATATTACTAATACCACTTTTCCTGAAAACTTATTTTCAATCTTTTTAAATACCTCAATAATTAAAACAGAGGGGGGAGATATAAAAGCAAATAGAATCTAAATATTAATTAAAATATGTTTATATTACTTGTTATAATTCTGTAACAATAAATTTAATATAATACGATGGTAGAATCCTTATGAAATATTTAATTTATACAAGTATATTTTGTTTATACTTAAAGCTTAAATCTGCCACCTATTTTTGACTTAATAATACTAGATATGGTTTGGAATATTTCAAATACAACTTTTCCTAAAAACTTATTTTCATCCTTTTTAAAAATACCCCAATAATTAAAACAGGGGGGAGGAGAGATAAAAGTAAATATAACTAAAATATTATTTAAAATATGCTTATTTTAGTTGCTCTAATTCTGCAACAGTAAATTTAATACAATACGATGGAAAAATCCTTATAAAATATTGAATTTATACAAGTATATTTTGTTTATTCTTGTAGCTTAAACATGTCATCTATTTCTTACGTAATAATACGCGATATGGTGCGGAATATTACTAATACCACTTTTCCTGAAAAGTTATTTTCAGTTTTTTTAAATACCCCAATAATTAAAATGAGTGGGGGGGGTAATATAAAAGTAAATAGGCAGTTTCACTTCAACAACGAGTAGTAAATGCATTTCCACCCATATCTTCGTAAAAAAATAAATTACCAGTGCATTTACTAAACCAATTAAAATTAAAGGAATTATGAAATTGGTTTACACTGTATCCAATATGGTTGTGAACAAACTGTAACCCTGAAAAAACATGAAAGTCAGTATGAGCACGTATGTGTAGATTTTCGCAAGAAAAGGAATACTTAACCAAGCTAAATTGGACGTCTAATTCAAATGCCTATTTTTTGTGCAATGGTTGCTCAACACGTGCAAATTTAAAACCAAATTTTATAAAATTTACTGATTTTTTAACAAACAATACCAATTATATTACATTAATATTTGTAATGAATATGTTTTGTTTATAATTGGAGCTTAAACCTGTCATATGTTTGACTTAATAATACGCTATTTGGTTCGGAATATTACAACTGCCGCTTTTCCTGAAAATTTATTTTCAGTCTTTTTTGTCCATCGACAGCCTAAATAATACTACAACCAGTCGGTGTTATTTGACTTTTCACACCAAGAAATTTATCACTTTAGAAATGCAACTGATAATAACTGCTTCCTGTTTACATTTACCAGTTAGTTAAATTCTAAGCACAATCGTAATCGTAGCAAAATAGAACCTGTTATAACGGCTGCCGTACACTTTGGATCCTTCAAGTTTGAAATTGCCTATCTCGGTATAAATACGAGGGTTGTAACTTTAATAGTGGCAACACTGCTGTAAAAAAGTTACGCAACAAAACCAAAGAATACCGTATACACCGCACGTGAACTCCATACCTACCTTACCTCTCAGCCAAAAGAATCGTCCTTTCAACGTCATGCGCTTGCGGAGTAAAGCGAAGAACTGATCCTTGTATTAGATCATTGCTGTTTAAAGTGTTGTCAGGATATTTCAAAATAATAACAACGAAGTTGGATAAAAATTCAATGTGCCAGAGGTCTTACAACAGGACAGTGTCATCTACGGCTTTACTTTCCACCTTTCTCTCTAGGTCTAAGCCCTTGTAACTTTGCCTTAATTCCTAAGAAGGATCTATTTTTTGGTATTTGCTTCAGAACTGTTCCAGAGATTCTTGTGTCAACAGATCAGTGCATTCGAACTATCCGCAGAACAGGCGCCGATACAGGTGTTCTGCGACATCCACATCTTTGGTTTGGTTTTGGAGCGCTACGGTCTACTTTTTGCAACACGAGGGCTAATGAGACCGGAACCTACTGCTTAAAGCCGATTCCGAACGGCTACGAACATCCATGCCATAGTGGGATTCGAAACCACGAACTCAGGTTCCGAAGGCCAGCACCCTAGCCAATCGGCCATCGTTCGGCCCACATCTTTGGAAACGGGTTATACACAATATTGGCGACTATATTGAAGGACTGTAAAACATGGTAAAATGAATCATATGTATTCCACGGAAATAAATAGTTTCCACTATTAAAATTCCAACCCTCGTAGATATAAGTCATATTGATTATGGAAATTAAAGTGAGTGAGTGGAAATGGTATAGGAATATTTAACTATTTTTATGTTTCATTAAAAGTCTTGTCATAAAATTCTAGAACAATACATAAATTACATCAAGTTTTAAAGCATAAAATTTGAAAACAGTCAAAATGACGGTATTGGTAATTCTAGCGTTAAAAGTGTTTAGATACAGGAAGATAAATACA
>CM063507.1:38204609-38212109 GCA_032207245.1 Pardosa pseudoannulata
TGAATCTTTCTCAGTTCAAGTTCTCACAAAAGGCACGTTTGCTATTTTTCTACGTTATGCCGGTTTTCCTCACGGTCGAAGAACAATCTGTATCTTGAAATTTAATGTAACAAGAATTCATTACAATACATATGCTCCGAATTTTTACTTATTCATCTGATAATTTGGGAACGTTTAGTCAGTCACAAAGATTTTCTTAGATTGCAACCATAATTTCTATTATAGCTTCAAAAAAGAAAATTTTAAGATTTGTTTTCAATTTATAAATATCTATCGGTATATAATAAATTGTAATTAGATTTAATTACTTACTTGATTTTCTTAATTGCTTTCCGAGATATCCTGAAAATCCTGAAATACAATCTTTTTTTTTTGTTTTGTTCTGTAACCTCTGTTTTATACATTCCAACTCCAATGAGTGATATGCAAAATTATGGGTGTGTATTATAAGTATTGAATGACTTTGTTTTTCTTTGTATCAATGTATGATCACATCGAATTTTACTAAAATCGGTACAGTACTTCTAAATATGATTGACCAAATCTAAAATTGCTCTGGTCTTTTTATATTGTCCTCTGACCGCAATATTTTCATTTCAGCTGAATGAGAACGTGGTTGGGAAACCGCTTGTAAACGTGCTCTAGCCGGACAGGTGCAGGCCCTGCTCCAAGGGAAGTTTGCAGTAATCGGGAGCAATCTCGCAGATCATTAATCGATGTCCCTGGACAAACCTTTGGAGAACAAGGTAGGAAAGTATTGCTGTTTCCCTTACAATGTAGAGGATTTCTGTCGTGTGAGACTCCTTCTTCGGGATGCCATTGAAACGTGCACTAGAAACGCTTCGCAAGCATCCTAATGAATTTCTTAGACAGACTGAGATGGTCCTCGATGTTAACGATCCTCTATTTAGTATCCTATCCTGCGCGAAACAACGTAATTTCACTAGATAGAGGGACTCAGTTCAAATGCTCACAAAAGGCGTGTTTACCTTCTTACCACTTGCCGTTTTTTCTCACGGCCGTAGATATGTCAGCGTTTGGAAATTTAATGTAACGAGAATACGTTACAATACACATGTTCCGAATTTTCACTTATTCATCTGATAATTTGGGAACGTTTAGTCAGTAACAAAGTTTTTCTTAGATTACAACCTTAATTTCTATTATAACGTCAAAAGAGAAAATTATAAAATTTGTTTTTAATTTATAAATATCTATCGGTATATCATAAGTTGTAATTAGATTTAATTACTTTCTCGATTTTCTTAATTGCTTTTCGAGAAAGCTATCTAATCATAAAAAACAAACTTTTTTGTTTTATTCTGTAACCTCTGTTTACCCTCTGTAAGCGTGCTCTAACCGGACAGGTGCAGACCCAGCTACAAGGGAAGTTCGCAGTAATCGGGAGCAGTCTCGCAGATCATTTATCGATGTCTCCGGACAAACCTTTGGAGAACAAGGTAGGAAAGTATTGCTGCTTCCTTTACAATGTAGAGGATTTCTGTCATGTGAGACTCTTTCTTCGGGATGCCATTAAAAACTAACACTGCTTACACTTCGCCAGCATCCTAATGAATTTCTCAGACAGAATGATTGAGATGGTCCTCGGTGTTAACAATCCTCTATTCAGCATCCTATCCTGCGCGAAACAACGTCCTTTCACTAGGTAAAGATGAGGTCAGTTCAAGTGCTCACAAAAGGCGTGTTTACCTTCTTACCACTTGCCGTTTTATCTCACGGTCGTAGATAAGTCAGCGTTTGGAAATTTAATGTAATGAGAATACGTTACAATACATATGTTCCGAATTTTCACTTATTCATTTGATAATTTGGGGACCTTCAGTCAGTCACAAAGTTTATCTTAGATTACATCATTAATTTATATTATAGTGTCAAAAGAAATTTTTTTTGTTCTATTCTGCAACCTCTGTTTCATAACTTCAACGAGTGATACGCACGATTATGGGTGTGTATTATAACTATTCAATGAATGTGTGTTTTTATTGTATCAATGTATGCCTACATTTAATTTTACTAAAATCAGTCCAGTAGTTCTAGAGATGTTGACCGAATCTAAAATTTATCTTTATTTTCAATATGAGTGTACTTACATATGCTCCGAATTTTCACTTATTCATCTGATAATTTGGGAACGTTTAGTCAGTAACAAAGTTTTTCTTAGATTGCAACCTTGATTTCTATTATAACGTCAAAAAAGAAAATTATAGAATTTGTTTCCAATTTATAAATATCTATCGGTATATAATTAGTTGTAATTAGATTTAATTACTTTCTCGATTTTCTTAATTGCTTTTCGAGAGAGGTACCTAATCCTGAAAAACAAACTTTTTTTTTTGTTTTGTTCTGTAACCTCTGTTTTATACCTTTCAACTCCAACGGGCGATACGCAAGATGATGGGTCTGTATTATAATATGGACTGACTTTGTTTTTATTGTAACAATGTATGTATACATCAAATTTTACTAAAATCAGTCCATTAGTTGTAAATGATTGACCAAATTTAAAATTTCATTTATTTTCAATATAAGTGTACTGACATATACTCCGAATTTTCACTTATTCATCTGATAATTTGGGAACGTTCAGTCAGTCACAAAGTTTTTCTTAGATTGCAACCTTAATTTATATTATAATGTCAAAAAAGAAAATTATAGAATTGGTTTTCAATTTATAAATATCTATCGGTATATAATAAATTGTAATTAGATTTAATTACTTACTTGATTTTCTTAATTGCTTTCCGAGATATCCTGAAAATCCTGAAATACAATCTTTTTTTTTTGTTTTGTTCTGTAACCTCTGTTTTATACCTTTCAACTACAACTGATGATAAGCAACTAGGGATCATGGGTCTGTATTATAACTATTTACTGACTTTGTTTTTATTGTAACAATGTATGTATACATCAAATTTTACTAAAATCAGTCCATTAGTTGTAAATGATTGACCAAATTTAAAATTTCATTTATTTTCAATATAAGTGTACTGACATATACTCCGAATTTTCACTTATTCATCTGATAATTTGGGAACGTTCAGTCAGTCACAAAGTTTTTCTTAGATTGCAACCTTAATTTATATTATAATGTCAAAAAAGAAAATTTTAAGATTTGTTTTCAATTTATAAATATCTATCGGTATATAATAAATTGTAGTTAGATTTAATTACTTACTTGATTTTCTTAATTGCTTTCCGAGATAGGTACTAATCCTGAAAAACAAACTTTTTTTTTGTTTTATTCTGTACCTCTGTTTTTATACCTTCCAACTCCAACGGGATGATACGCAAGATGATGGGTCTGTATTATAAACTATGGACTGACTTTGTTTTTTATTGTAACAATGTATGTCCATATCAAATTTTACTAAAAATCAGTCCAGTAGTTTCTAGATGATTGACCAAATTTAAAATTTCATTTATTTTCAATATAAGTGTACTGACATATACTCCGAATTTTCACTTATTCATCTGATAATTTGGGAACGTTCAGTCAGTCACAAAGTTTTTCTTAGATTGCAACCTTAATTTATATTATAATGTCAAAAAAGAAAATTATAGAATTGGTTTTCAATTTATAAATACCTATCGGTATATAATAAGTTGTAATTAGATTTAATTACTTTCTCGATTTTCTTAATTGCTTTTCGAGAGAGGTACCTAATCCTGAAAAACAAACTTTTTTTTGTTTTATTCTGTAACCTCTGTTTTATACCTTCCAACTCCAACGGGTGATACGCAAGATGATGGGTCTGTATTATAACTATTGACTGACTTTATTGTTTATTGTATCAGTGAATGTCCACATCAAATTTTACTAAAATCGGTCCATTAGTTCTAAAGATAATTGACCAAATATAAAATTTCGTTTTATTTTCAACACGAGTGTACTTACATATGCTTCAAATTTTCATTTATTCATCTGATAATTTGGGAACGTTTAGTCAGTAACAAAGTTTTTCTTAGATTGCAACCTTAATTTCTATTATAACGTCAAAAAAGAAAATTATAAAATTTGTTTTCAATTTTTTATAAATATCTATCGGTATATAATAAGTTGTAATTAGATTTAATTACTTTCTCGATTTTCTTAATTGCTTTTCGAGAGAGGTACCTAATCCTGAAAAACAAACTTTTTCTGTTTTATTCTTTAACCTCTGTTTTATACCTTCCAACTCCAACGAGTGATACGCAAGATTATGGGTGTGTATTTTAAGTATTGAATGACTTTTTTTTTTTTTTTTTTTGTATCAATGTATGATCACATCGAATTTTACTAAAATCGGTACAGTACTTCTAAATATGATTGACCAAATCTAAAATTGCTCTGGTCTTTTTATATTGTCCTCTGACCGCAATATTTTCATTTCAGCTGAATGAGAACGTGGTTGGGAAACCGCTTGTAAACGTGCTCTAGCCGGACAGGTGCAGGCCCTGCTCCAAGGGAAGTTTGCAGTAATCGGGAGCAATCTCGCAGATCATTAATCGATGTCCCTGGACAAACCTTTGGAGAACAAGGTAGGAAAGTATTGCTGTTTCCCTTACAATGTAGAGGATTTCTGTCGTGTGAGACTCCTTCTTCGGGATGCCATTGAAACGTGCACTAGAAACGCTTCGCAAGCATCCTAATGAATTTCTTAGACAGACTGAGATGGTCCTCGATGTTAACGATCCTCTATTTTATACCTATCCTGCGCAAAACAACGTAATTTCACTAGATGAGGGTCAGTTTCAAATGCTCACAAAAGGCGTGTTTTTACCTTCTTAACCACTTGCCGTTTTTTCTAAAATCAGGCCGTAGATATTGACCAAATCTAAAATTTAATGTAACGAGAATACGTTACAATACACATGTTCCGAATTTTCACTTATTCATCTGATAATTTGGGAACGTTTAGTCAGTAACAAAGTTTTTCTTAGATTGCAACCTTAATTTCTATTATAACGTCAAAAAAGAAAATTATAAAATTTGTTTTCAATTTTTTATAAATATCTATCGGTATATAATAAGTTGTAATTAGATTTAATTACTTTCTCGATTTTCTTAATTGCTTTTCGAGACAGGTATCTAATCCTGAAAAAAACAAACTTTTTTTGTTTTATTCTGTACCCTCTGTTTTATACCTCTGTAACTCCAACGGATAGGTGCAGACGCAAGATGATGGGTCTGTATTATAACTATTTACTGACTTTGTTTTTATTGTAACAATGTATGTATACATCAAATTTTACTAAAATCAGTCCATTAGTTGTAAATGATTGACCAAATTTAAAATTTCATTTATTTTCAATATAAGTGTACTGACATATACTCCGAATTTTCACTTATTCATCTGATAATTTGGGAACGTTCAGTCAGTAACAAACTTTTTCTTAGATTGCAACCTTAATTTTATCTCACGGTCAAAAAGAAAATTAATGAATTGGTTTTCAATTTTTAAATATCTATCGGTATATAATAAGTTGTAATTAGATTTAATTACTTTCTCGATTTTCTTAATTGCTTTTCGAGATTAATTTATAATAGTGTCAAAACAAAACTTTTTTTATTCTTATTCTTGTAACCTCTGTTTCATAACTTCAACGAGTGATACGCACGATTATGGGTGTGTGTATTATAACTATTCAATGAATGTGTTTTTTTATTGTATCAATGTATGTCCTACATTTAATTTTACTAAAATCAGTCCAGTAGTTCTAGAGATGTTGACCGAATCTAAAATTTATCTTTATTTTCAATATGAGTGTACTTACATATGCTCCGAATTTTCACTTATTCATCTGATAATTTGGGAACGTTTAGTCAGTAACAAAGTTTTTCTTAGATTGCAACCTTGATTTCTATTATAACGTCAAAAAAGAAAATTATAGAATTTGTTTCCAATTTATAAATATCTATCGGTATATAATTAGTTGTAATTAGATTTAATTACTTTCTCGATTTTCTTAATTGCTTTTCGAGAGAGGTACCTAATCCTGAAAAACAAACTTTTTTTATTTTATTCTGTAACCTCTGTTTTATACCTTCCAACTCCAACTAGTGATACGCAAGATGATGGGTCTGTATTATAACTACTGACTGACTTTGTTTTTTATTGTAACAATGTATGTCCACATCCAATTTTACTAAAATCAGTCCAGTAGTTCTAGATGATTGACAAAATCTAAAATTTCTTTTTCTTTTCAATATAAGTCTACTGACATATACTCCGAATTTTCACTTATTCATCTGATAATTTCGGAACCTTTAGTCAGTAACAAACTTTTTCTTAGATTGCAACCTTAATTTCTATTACAACATCAAAAGAGAAAATTATAAAATTTGTTTTCAATTTTTAAATATCTATCGGTATATGATAAGTTGTAATTAGATTTAATTACTTTCTCGATTTTCTTAATTGCTTTCCGAGAGAGGTGTCTAATCCTGAAACACAAACTTCTAATGATTGCCTTATCTTGTGTCCTATTTATTTCGAAATCACCTTTAACTATTACCGGAAGAAGAGAATTTGGAACCGTTCCAGGGCACGAGCTTCAGCCGAAGAGATGATATTTAGATCAATAAGTAAAGGTTTAGGAGATAAATATAAAATGTAAATAGAATAGATCTGTGAAACACAGACAAAATCAATTTTGCAAAACGTGTCGTTTACATTTATTTGTATTTGACTGAAACTAATGATGTTTTCCAGGAGAAAACTAATGATGCAATCAATCTAAGAGAATGGGTGTAATTGACTTATACAGATCAAACTATAGGAGGCTAAGATTAAGAATTTGACAAATATAGGTTCATATTTCAATGAATGTAGAAGCTAAAACTTTATAAGACAGTGGTCAGATGTAAACATTATAGAGCAGTAAATGCATATAGAGCAGCAAAATCAATTTTGCAGAATGTTTCATTTGTATTTATTTGTATTTTACTGAAACTACTGATGTGATAGTCAGGAGAAAAATAATGATGTAATCGAAGAGAAATTGCGTAATTGACTAATAGGGACCAAACTACGGGAGCTACAATTGAGAATTTGGAAAATATGGGTTCATTTATCAATGAAAGTAAAAAGCTAAGGAAAGATGAAGGTAAAACTTTAGAAAATAAAGGACAGATGTAAATATTATAACTCAGAAAAATGCAGACAAAATTAAACTTTGCAAAATGTCTCGTTCAAATTTAGTGAATTTGACTTGAACTAATGATGTGATGTTCAGGAGAAAAATAATAATATAATCTAAGAGAAATTGCGTAATTGACTGATAGAGACCAAACTACGGAAGCTACGATTAAGAATTTGGCAAATATAGGTTCATATTTCAATGAATGTAAAAGTTAAGGAAGGGTGAAGGTAAAACTTTAGAAGAGAAAGGTCAGATGTAAATATTACAGATCAGTAAAATGCAGATAAAATCATTTTGCAAAATGTGTAGTTCTTATATATTTATATTTGACTGAAACTAATGATGTGATCTTTAGGA
>CM063507.1:38217109-38227109 GCA_032207245.1 Pardosa pseudoannulata
ATTTTTTACCTGCCTCATAGGGTACTTTGCAATTCTAGAAAATTAAAAATTTTACTGATCCCGTGATATGACGGGCTATATGCTAGTATTAATATAAAGGTTTAGGCATTTTTAAATGATCCACACTATTTTCATATAAACTTTCGAGTAAGACAGTGTTTCTCAACCTTTTAGTATTCACGGCCCAATTTTCAATCATAATTTTCATCGCGCCCCCCTCCCCACCGCGTACAATAAAATGTATACAATAATAATGTATTTTGAGCATTATGGCGCTAAACCTACACTACAACCTTAATTTTAAACTTTGCAAATTACCAAGAATACGGAAATTTATTGACATTTTGCAACACTGATACTCAGCATTGAAAAAACAATAATCCTATGCCTTTTTATTGCTCTTGCGTCCCGCCATGTCGGGCATTCTCACGGTTTCGCGAGAAGTTTCGATTTGTCTGGAATTTGTCTGGTCAGCTTAAAAGTTAAGTTAGGAGCGTGCGCAGATGTGAACAAATGTTTTCTCATAGGGAGAAGGAGAAAGTTCTATGACGCCAATTTCAATTCCAGACAATCTCATTCGAGTCGATCCTTCTTATCGCTATTGAATCTATTCTTAATGTGTATGTTATATATATTTTCGTGTAATTGCAATTCACGGTATTAAATATTCACGGCAGCAGACTTATGCAGAATCATGGATAAATTTTTAAGCGGGCGTAAGCGAGCATTAGACGATAGACAAGCATCAACAAGTACACAGACGAGCGTGGTTCCGAAAATAAAATCAAGAAAATATTCTCAAGAATACTTAAATTTTGGGTTCACTAGTACTGAAGTAAATGAAGAAGAAAGGCCCCTGTGTATCATTTGCTCAAAAATGTTGGCGGCAGACAGCATGAAACCTAATAAACTTAAACGACATTTGGAAACGCTTCATAGTGAGTACGTAAACAAACCCAGAGAATTCTTCGAATTAAAATTAAAATCATATGAAAAGCAAAAATCATTGTTTAAAAAAACTTTGTCTGTGAATGAAAAAGCTTTAATTGCCTCTTACAAACTTTCATATAAAATAGCCAGATGTAAAAAGCCTCACACCATTGGTGAAGAGCTTATTTTGCCAGCCGCAATTGAGATTGTAGAAATTATGTTTGGAGATAATTTTGCAAAACAATTGCAGTCTATACCTGTTTCAAATGATACTGTTGCCCGTCGAATTGCTGATATAGCTGAAGATGTAGAGTGTCAGCTTTTGTCGAAGTTGCGTGACAAATTGTTTTCAATACAACTCGATGAGGCAACAGATAGTAATAAAGATGCTCATTTCATTGCCTATGTTAGATTTTGTGATGATTTGTCAGTAGTAGAAGAATTACTTTTCTGCAAACCAATAGAACTCAAAGCAACAGCACTCGCATTATTTGCTATCTTAAATGATTTTATGAACGAGGCAAACATAGAATGGAAAAATTGCGTCGGAATATGCACCGATGGTGTTCGTCCTATGTCCGGAAGATTCCAAAGTATTCAAGCACATGTGAAACAAAAATCGCCACAGTGCGTCTGGACACATTGCATGATCCACAGAGAAGCTTTGGCTTCCAAAGAAATGAGTCCTGGTTTGAATATTGTGTTAACTACGGTTGTAACCGTAGTAAATTATATAAAAATGAGACCCCTGAAATCAAGAATCTTTTCCGCACTTTGTAAAGACATGGGTGCAGTACATTCAGCGTTACTATTTTATTGCGAGGCAAGATGGTTATCACGAGGGAAATTTTTGCAACGTGTTTATGAATTAAAAGAAGAAATCGCCGTTTTCCTAGAAGAGGAAAACAGACCGGAAGCTGAGAATTTTCGCGATAGTTTATTTGTGATGAAATTGAGCTACATGGTCGACATATTCGAGAAATTAAATAACTTGAATCTTCATCTGCAAGGAGCAAATACACATATATTGGATACGAGTGATAAAGTTAATGCTTTTTGTAGGAAATTGGAATTGTGGAGCAGAAATTTAAAGCAAGAAAACTTAACAATGTTTGCAAATTTGAATGATTGTATTAAAACTTACAAGGCTGAAGAACAACATGTAAAAGTTGTTTTTGCAACCATTGAAAATCATTTAGCAATGCTAGCAAAGAATTTTAAAAAGTACTTTCTTGCTGACGACAAACTGATATCAAGTTACAAGTGGGTGAGGGATCCATTTCAAAATACTCCCGAAGGACTCTCAATTGAAGAGGAAGAAACCTTCATAGACTTCACGGCAAGCGGCGAAACCAAAAGACAATTTAGTAATAAATCACTCTTTGAATTTTGGGCAGGAGTGGATGATGAGTTTTCTGCACTAAAAACAAGGGCATTTCGCATTCTACTACCATTTTCAACATCTTACCTTTGTGAAACTGGATTTTCTGCGGTGGCTTCTTTGAAGACAAAATATAGATCTCAGCTAAATATAGAAAAAGAACTGAGAGTGTCTATTTCTAATATTAAACCCTCCTTCGAAAAACTTTGCTCTGAAAGACAGGCCCAAGGAAGTCACTAATAATTATTAAATTTGTTTTTAATTTAGTAAGTTGTTTTAATTTAATAAGTTAATTATTAAATATGTCGAAATGTATTTTGTTTTGTATGTGTGTGTGTGTGTTCTTTCCTTTCAGTCACTTAATCAATTTTTTTAAATAACATTTTCTCTTGGATATGCTCGCGCCCCCCTAGGGGGGCGCGCCCCACAGGTTGAGAATCACTGGAGTAAGATGTTTTCTCAATATATTTCACTTATAAATCGATGAATTTCAGCTACTTTCACTTTTTTACATTACGAAAATGAATGATAGAGTAGGGGAGACCGGGGCACCTTGGGACACTTTTCAGTTAAACATTTTTATGAATTTTTTTTAAAGCTAATTGAAAAAATAAGTATGCAGGCATATATTGTCATCATATCTGTTTCTTATAAACAATAAACCTACTTAATATCTCATTTAGTTAAAGAGTAATAAAAGAAATAAAATACCTTTCCAATGTCCCAACCTGCCCCACTGTATGGGGTAGGTTGGGACACTAAACAACAAATACAAAATGCTGTTCAAATTATTTTTATTAATTGTTATAAAAGAGAAATAGCTGAAAATTGTTCAAGTTAATACTTTTTTAACATATCTTATATTTGCAGCTGATTCAAGCATATTAGCATTTACAGCAGAATACTTTCTGTTTGTTTTTCTTGTTCTCATCATTTTTTTTCTGAAAAAAAAAAGATTAATAAATTAATATTTTGACATGTTAAATCAATTAAAAATTAGGCACCAAAATATTAATTATTTTGCTTGAATTGATATTTCTTTACACTTTTTAAAATGTCCCAAGGTGCCCTTCTATGTGTGTCCCAACCTGCCCCATTTTACATAGTATCTTTTGGTAACTACTATGCAGTTAGGCTTAACAATACAATTTATTTATTAGCATAGAAATAATAAATGATTTTTCTTTCATAACAATACACTTTTTTTAAAAATATTTTAATTTTTTTTAAAAAAAATTACTGTTTTAAATGCACATTGGTGTAATTATTAGGTTATTTAAAAAAAAAGGGAAATTGTTCTTTACCTATAAGCACTATTTTCATCAAAATTCTTTGAGAAGTGAAGAGGAAGGCCATCTATCAATACACATGAGAACTAATTCCTGGTTGCCTGAAAATAAAGGTTCCCAAGGTGGGCTATGTGCCAAGGTGCCCCATTCTCCCCTATATATTGCAGCCAACGGAATTTGGATACTATAAACCAAACGTACAGTCAAATTCTTCCCTAATTGTTTCTTTTGTTAGCTAACAAGTGTAGTTAATCTAGGCCAGTGGCCGGAGAGAGAGTTGTAATGCTGTAACTGCAAAAATTCAAATCGATTCTTACTTAAAAACAAGTCTCACATATTTTATGGAAAAAATATGTAAAAAAAACTGATAACATTTTCAGAGACTGGAGAAAAATATCTTAAAAATGCCGTGAAGAGAGGCTTGTCTATCGTTTAATATTCTGTCTGAAAAAAAGGAAAAGGAAACAATTAAAAAAAATAAATATGCCTTGAAAGTTTTTTAACCTTTCAACTTGGGAAAAGTATCATCTAAACCATCTGAAATATTTGGATAAAAAAAGTGACACACAAAATTAAGCTGACTGTGTACGTAAAAAATGGGGTATAAAAAGATTTACATTGTTTCAAAGAAACATTCTTTAATGAAAAGTTGAATGATTGTTATTTTTTAATGTAGTCTGATTTTATATGATATTGCACACTTAGTCTTGAGCCCTTTTTTGTAAAAAATAAGTACTAAGTATTTCTTTAAAACAATGAAAAATTGTGCTACATCACTAGTAACTACAGCTAAATTTATATGTTGAATTTTTGAAATCTGCAAAGAAAAAGTTTTAATATCTTTTTGTGAGAGACATATTTTTTATTATTCTCTATTTTATTCATTTTTAACTTCAACAAAATAAATCACATATTTTCATAATGAATAAATGTGGAAATATTTTGTGAAAAAAAGATACTTGAAACTCATAATTTAAAAATAATCTCTAATATAAAAAAGGATGTAACGAAATAGAATTATGTCTAACCGTTTCAGTATATATTTTATTTTTAAAAAATTTTCTTTTTTAAAAGATATAAGACAAGCACATTTTTGTAGTAGTTAAATAATTTTACTGCCTTGACAAAATTGTTTATATTCTTTTGAAAAAATTATAGTCATGTAAAGAGGGTTTACATGGTATATATAAAATTATTTATCTCTTATATCCTTCGTAATGGACTTGGAAGAGATCAACAGGAGTAGCATTGTTATATTTCATGTACCACAAATAACCACACTAGATTTCCCCAATTTTAAGTACACAAATTCTTCATACGTTATTTATATCAACATTCGAGCATGACGTTTCTCTATATATTTCACTTATAAACCAATGAATTTCAGCTACGTTTTATCTTTTTACAATAAGAAAACGAATGATACAGTATATTATGCAGTTTGGATGATGAAAACGAAGAGTAGAGTGAAATTCTTCAGTAATGGTTTGTTTTGTCAATCAATAAATGTAATTAATAGAGGCCAGTGAGCGAAATGAAAGTCGTAAAACTGTAGCTGCAAATATTCAAACCGATTCATACGGGTCGTTTTTCCGCGATTTCGTCCTTCAATCACTCCAATAACGCTATGTAATAGTCGGTGTGGATGGTTTTTCCCCTTTGAAGATAGTCTATTAATAATATACCATGTCGACCCAAAATACTGTTGCCATAACCTTGCTAGCTGACTGTTGCGTATTTCCATGTTTTGGAGTTGGTTCATCACATGCAGTCCACTAGGCTGACTGCCGATTACTCTCCGGTGTGAAATAATAGAGCCACGTTTCATCCATTGCCACATATCGACTCATAAATTCGGATTTATTACGATTAAACAGCTTCAAACACAGCTGAGAATCTTCGATTCGTTGTTGGTTTTGGTCGATTGTAAGCTCGCGCGGCACCCACTTTGCACAGAGCTTTCGCATAACCAAATATCCATTCACGATAAGTCCAACACGTTTCTTTTATACCTTTAGAGTCTCATATACCTCAATCAACTTCACTTTAAGGTCATCCAAAATTATTTTGTGGACTTTTTTGATGTTTCTGTTGGTAGCAGCCTCTTTGAGGCGTCCACTGCTTCCATTGTCCCCGGAGCTCATTTCGCCTCTTTTAAACTTACCAAACCACTTTCCAACGGTTGATTTTCCTGGTGAAGAGTCCGAATAATGTTTATCCAGCCAAGTCTTGGCTTCAACGGTATTTTGTTCGCTAAAAACCAATTCTTTATTAACACACGAAATTCCTTATTATCCATTGTTTTCAAACTAACAAAATTTGCTTCACTCAAAATACTATATTTCACAAACTAATAGTCCAACAGCTATCAAATTTATATACGTGTCTCTCGAAGGTTATGACTAACTGAAAATCATATGGATTTAATACTAATAGCGTCATACATTCAAATAACTATATCTAAACTTTCATTTCAATTGGTTGAATGGTTCGGCCACTAGGGACTCATACATAAGGGAAGTTTCTTTTAGACCACCCGGTATTTTCCGTGAAGATTTCTTCTGGGAAATGGCATCATTTATTCAGTTCCATTTTCCTGCGACAACAAATTTTATTCTTTGTTATAGGGATGGCAAACAAGCCATATCAGCTTCCGGTTTCAGTTAATAAGTAAACCACGAGATGAATCATTTTGCACACAAAAACTATTTTGTATCCAATTTTCCCAAAACTTTACTAACTAAATGAAAATATCATTCTCGACTTTTTCTAATTTTATACGCATAAAAATTCAAGAAAATATAATGTTGCAGATACTGTGCATATGTGTAAAATAGTTCATTATTAAGATTCCAAAGTGTGGAAACAAAACTATAAATAGTTGTTCTAACAATAAGATATCTATATGCAGAAAATGTACAAAATATGTACAAAAAAGGTACTCAATCTGCACCCGAACTCTACAAGAAACTTTGATTTGGTAAAAAAAACAAGATAATTCCATTAGTTATCTATATTTTTCTAACTCTATATATTTTCATGTATAGGGGAAATTTCTGTTAGACCATGTGGTACATTGCACATTGAGAAGGAGTTCGAATGACTTTTATTAATCGATCTTCATGAATGACGTGACATGAATACCGTATTTGTGACTTCTATTAATGCAGCTTTATAATTTTGTTTAAATAGAGTATTGAATTTTAGAACAGTTTTGCACACATTTATTAGGTTTAATATTTAAGTTTAATTTTAAAGCAGTGAATTTTACTTATGAACATTTTATTTACATATTACATATATATTTTAAATTGTAATTTGTTATGCTAATTTAGAAATGAAATCTTATTTTTCAAATATAGGTTTATGCTAATTTTCCCACTCTTTTGTAAACATCTTAATAAGGATATTTTTTAAAAAGTTAGATGAAATCTGCATAAAAGGAATAATTTTATATTCCTCCCTGCGATTTACATTTAATTTATACTTTACCTAAAAATGTATAAGTATGTATACATAAAATTTATAAACCAACACACATACATGTACTACATATTCATTGATATACTTTCACAAACATAAAAATAAATTTCTTATATACAAATATATATATACAAATATATATATATATATATATATATATATATATATATATATATATATATATATATATATTAACGATAGTCGTTAATATATATTAATGATAGTCATTAATATAAAAATATTAATGATCTTCGTTAATATATATATTAATGACAGTCGTTAATATAAAAATATTAATGATCTTCGTTAATATATATATATATTAATGACAGTCGTTTATATATATATATATATTTATATATGTATATATATAAATGATAGTCGTTAATATATATATATATATATATATATGTATATATATATATATATATATATATATATATATATATATATATATATATATATATATATATTAACGATAGTCATATATATATTAATGATAGTCGTTTATATATATATTAATGATAATCGTTAATCTATATATTAATGATAACATATATATATATATATATATATATCGTTAACATATATATATATTACTGATAGTCATATAAATATATATATATATATATATCGTTAACATATATATATATTACTGATAGTCATATATATATATAATATATATATATATATATATATATATATATATATATATATATATATATATATATATATATATATATATATATATATATATATATATTATTTTTAATTTCATTTACATTAGGAATTTTGTAAGTCTCTCAGAATCAAAATTCAATGTCGGAAATACCTACAAAAATTTTGTCGATTTTAACACTATAAAGAAAAACTATATATAAACTAATTCTATTAATGGAAACTCGAAGGTAATAAGGATTGTATATCATTCATATAACAAAAGTACAAATTTGTTGTTGCAGAAAATGGCTCTGAATAAATGATGCCACTTCCCAGGAGAAATAATCACGGACGATACATCGTACATTGAGAAGCAGTTCGGATGACATTTATTAATCGATCATTCTGAATCACGTGACATGACTACCCCATTTCTGACTCTATTAATGCAGTTTTATAATTTTGGTTAAAAGGTACTCATTAAATTTAATGACAGTGTTGCAGTTTTATAAGGTTCAATTTTTAAAGTTTAATTTTAAAGCAGTGAAGTTTATTTGTGGACACTCTCTAATATGTATACTACATATTCATATTTTGAATTAGATTCTTTTTTCTAATTTGGAAATTGAATCTTATTTCTCGAATATAGGTTTATACGAATTTTTATACTCTTTTTTTAAATATTTTAATAAGGAAATTTTTTAAAGTTAAATGAAATATGCATAATTGGAACTATGTTACATTTTCCCCCGCAATGTACATTTCTCTTGTACTTATATTCAAGCATGTATACGTATACATACATAAATTTGTAACATATACACATATATATGTACAGCATGTTCATTCATATATATTCACAAATAAAATAAATGCACCTACATACAAATTTATTTATTTATATATATATATATATATATATATATATATATATATATATATATATATATATATATATATATATATATATAATGTGTGTAATAATAAAATTCTATGATATTATAGTTTAAATTTAGAATCACTGCCCGTTGATTATTTTTTCTTCGCATTGTGGTGTACAGTAACTTGTAGAATAACTTAGAAATAATGAAAGTGAAATGATTGTTTACCGGAATGACATCATTCCTGCAGCCACGCCCATTCCCATACCTAATAAAAGGCCTAGCTCACAGATTTCGAGGCTTTGCGTTTGAGAACGCGATATAATTTAAGAAATATTTTCTGTTTGTGTTCTTTTTCCCTACAGGGATTTGTGTGTTATCTAGTGTTCTAAATAAAAAATTGTTTTTTATGTGTACAACAATCAACTCAACTACACTATTCTACAGTATTCTTAAATTATTCTTTTACAACGCAGAAGGCGATACAGACATTATTATAACGCCTTAACAAGGCTACGAACCTGTTACTAAATTAACACTACCCAGAGAGTACGTGCCGAACGATGGTCGATTAGTTAGGGTGTTGACCTTCTGTACCGGAGTTCATAGGTTCTAATCCCACTGTGGCATGGATGTTCGTAGCCGTTCAGAATCGGATTTAAGCTGTAGGTCCCGGTCTCCTTAGCAATCGTACTGCATAAAGTAGACCGTAGCACTCCAAACCAAAACAAACCAAATCCAGGGAGCACGTGTAGCTTAAGGTATGCTGCTGACGTGAGTAACATTAAACCCACTGGGTCCTCGTAATTTAGAAGCAGGGACCAAGCAGAAGACTTCAGCCTTGGCCTGCCACCCCCAGATTTATCGTTTGAGAACTTAGAGGACAATGTGACAACGAGCCTATTTTACGTGCCCCAGTCACCTTTAACGAACACGACGGATCTTAGGTCGGCTCTAGCCCCGAACCCGTAACCTTTCAGTTAAAAGAACGCTGCATTTGCCGACTGAGCTACAGCGGCTCAATTCTTAAATTATGTGGAAGTTATTTTAAGTTAATACAAGAGTCGGCAGGATAGTCTCCTAAAGGATCCATTGCTTCAACGGAGAAATTTAACGAAATGGACGATATTGTGCTCTTGGATGCTCTTCTTGGATTAATGGAGTGTAAAGTTTAAGTGACAGATGGAGAATTAAAACTGTGCTTTCAATTCTAGTTTGTTCAATATAATTAATATCTGCTGTGCTGAAGAATATAGACAAAAACCTGATGTTAATCGAGAATAAATGGATTAACGAATTTCCAATCATCATCTAAATAAAAAATTTTGCATAGATATTATTTCTATGTATTAAAGAAAATTTATAAATTACTGTTT
>CM063507.1:38237109-38249609 GCA_032207245.1 Pardosa pseudoannulata
AAAGTAAAATTTTTGTGCTTAACTAGAAGATTTACTACACAAGCTTTAAACGAAATAACATACAGAAAGTTACTGCCACCTCTTTATATAAACACTCTTAATTCCTATTTATCTATATTATTTCGAAAGTTAATTAAAATTTAATTGAAAAGGATTAAGATGTATTATCTTTTAATATTTTTGAAAATTACACTGCATTGTACAGAAGTATTTACCGTAGCTTAACCTATTGAATAAGCAGAGATAATGGAAACACCTGCTTTTCGTGTGCAGAATTACATTACCAACTTATTATATAACAACTCATATTAATCATTTCTTATTTAAAATTATTTAAGTATTGTTTGTATTATTTTCATACGTTTTATCATTGAACTTAAACAACTGTGCAGCCGATGTAGGAATTTTAAATTAATCTAATTACGTCTGTGATGACTTTACGCTTGGTGACGTCGAGAATTTTTAAAATAATTTTTTCCATACTTTTCCATCAAAACCATCGAATTTGCAATTTATTTAAAAACATTTTACAATTTTTAGATTTACAGCGTTCAAACAGGACAAGGTCTGTCGGATTGTCTAGTATATCTCTCTATCTCTCTATTTCTCTATCTCTCTCTATCTCTATCTCTCTATCTCTCTATCTCTCTATCTCTCTCTCTCTATCTCTCTATCTCTCTCTCCTCATGTATCTCTCTCTCTCTGTCACTCCCTCTCTCTGTCTGTCTGTCCCTCTCTCTATCTCTCTATCCCCTCTGTCTGTCTCCCTCTCTCTGTCTCCCCTCTCTCTCTCTCCTCTCGCTCTCCCCCACTCTCAAATTCTCTCCCCCTCTATCTCTCTATCTATCACTCTATCTCTATCTATCTGTATCACTCTCTATCTCTCTATCTATCTCTATACCTCTATATCTATATCTCTATATCTATCTCTATATATCTCTCTCTCAGTATATATATATATATATATATATATATATATATATATATATATATATATATATATATATATATATATATATATATATATATATATATATATATATATATTATATATATATATATATATATATATATATATATATATATATATATATATATATATATCTATATATATATATATATATATTATATATATATATATATATATATATATATATATATATATATATATATATCACACACTCATACATGCATATATTTAATAAGAAAGATTTGTTATACTTATATTTGATGAATAAACCTTCTCAGCAGCATTAATAGAAACCTTAAAAACTATGTGACAGTGATTAACTACACAGAACTAAGAAAACTACATTTGCAATTGAAACACAGGGAGAAAAGTAAAATTTTTGTGTTTAACTAGAAGATTTGCTACAGAAGCTTTAAACGAAGTAACATACAGAATGTTACTGACGCCTCTTTATATAAACACTCTTAATTCCTCTTTATCTATATTATTTCGAAAGTTAATTAAAATTTAATTGAAAAGGCTTAAGATGTATTATATTTTAATATGTTTGAAAATTGCACTGCATTGTACAGAAGTATTTACCGTAGCTTAACCTATTATATATACAGAGATAATCGAAACACCTGCTTTTCGTGTGTATAATTACATTACCAACTCAATTTTACCCATCAGAAATTTCAAAAGTATCATTATATCAATTTATATACAGATATTATATATATATATATATATATATATATATATATATATATATATATATATATATAATATTATATATTATAATAAGCTTGAAGAGTCTTTGTTTTCTACATAAATGTAGAATAAATCCAATACAGGTTCATTAGTTGGAAACTGTTTACAAAATACTGAGTACAACATAGTAGTTATCCAAAGAAAAGATAGTTTCACTCTTTTATCGTATTAATTAGAATTTCACGTTTTAATAAGAATAATTGGATTATGTTTAATCTCATTTCAAATTCACTCTCCATTACGTAATGAAGTTGGGAATGTAGATCTAAGCTCAGATATTTTAGGAATTATGCATTTCCATGTTAATGAGGAATGCAATTAACACAGATGGCTAGTAATGATAGATAAATATAAAAAATGTGAACTCACTTAGCAGATATGTTAGTTTATATTCAATTTTGCAAATATATATAGAACATTTTTAAGAAACATTAAATTAAATTTACGTAATTGGAATAATAATGTTATAATCTTCCGTGCAATGTAAATATCCTTTATACCCGTATGTAAGCATGTATAATTATTGCATATACAAATTTACGTATAAGTATGGATACATAAATTTGTGAAACTACACAGATATATTTACAACATGTGCATTCATGTAATTTTATAACCATAAAAATACACCTCATATATATATATATATATATATATATATATATATATATATATATATAGAAGGAGTGAGGGAGAAAGAGAGGGAAGGATAGACAGAGAGAAGGAAAAACAGATAGGAGAAAGAGAGTGTGGAGAGAAGAGGGAGAAAAATTGAAGGGAAAAAATAGGAGAGACAGAGGAGTGAGACAGAAAAGGAGTGGGAGAGGAAAGGAGGGAGAGAGAAAGGCGAGAGAGCGAGTGGAGAGGTGCCAGAGGAGAAAGAGGGTGAGTGGTGGGAGAGGAGAGAATGTGATAGGAGAGACAGGGAGTGCGGGGAGAAGAGACAGAGGAGGGAGCGTGATAGGAGAGAGATAGTGAAGGAGATAGATAAGGGAGAGAGAGAGCGTGATAGGAGACAGAGAGAATGAAAATAGATAGCGAGTGAAAGGAGAGAGAGAGTAAAAGGAGGAGAGCGAGGGAAAGAAGAGAGTTGGTGAAAGAGTGAGAGAGGGCGAAGGAGAGAGAAGGAAGGAGAAGGAGAGAGAGAGAGAGAAGGAGTGAGTGAGAAGGAGTGAGAGAAATGCGAGAGGAGGAGAGAGACAGATACATAGATAGATAGACACTGCAGCATTGTCCTCTCGTGTATATCCTGAAATGTTTGGACCATAACATGCACAATTTCCAGACTCCAAATCAATTATTTCGATTTATGTAGCGGGGTTCTTTTAGCTACTCTTAAAATCATGTTGGTACTCAGATAGTTAAACTCCAAGTTGGACTATTGCTTGTTTCTTTTTGTTGAACACCCATACTGTAAAATCATTACTGCTAGCTGCTTAGGCTTTCCTTGCCCAGCAAAGCCAGGAAAATTAAAAATAATACGGGCTAATTCTATGTGACCCGTAGATTAATTTTCGCCGTGTTACATATGTATATATGCACACATAAGTTTGAACTTCATGATACATGTTTCGAGTATTGAATAATGAGTATTGATTAATCGAGTATTGGCAGATGATAAGTATAAAAGAACATACAAATGAGCAATTCTATGTATTTTGAAATTCCAACAACTATATGACACAAACTTTAACCCATGAAGACGCTCGCCTCTTAGAGTTATGCGAAAACGCTCGCCGAGTGGACCTTTTTTGAACAAATTACAAACAAAATGGCTTTTGATGATAATAGAAAATTTGTATTGCCAAATATACTTTATTAAATGTATAAAATATATTTTAGATTATTTGAAATATTAGTTTTTAAAAGAATTTTGGACTGTAGATCTTTTTTGTTAGAATTCCGAAAGCTCATATATGAGAAGCATGTCGTGTAGCTATCGTTTAAAATTTTGGTATTTTCCTGTGATCGAATTTATAGTGGTTATTTATTTCTTTTAGTCACAAAGACTAAATATTATTTGGGTTGAGCTGTATATATATTTTAAGTTTAATTTCAACCAGAGGTTCTGAGAGACTACACACTTAAAAATGAACGAATAAGCTAACTTTAGAGTAACTAAAATCAGCTTTTAAGTAAACATAAGTCAATTTATTACAAATATATATATACATTACTAATATACTAGATTTTGATTAAGTTTCATAAGATTTACTTTTAACATGAACAATTAGGTGCAACACTAATTAATATTTGACAAATATATTTCCTATCACCTAGCTAACTGTATATATAAGAGAGAGGACCTAATCTCAATTTTGTGAAATACTTAAAATCAGTACCTTTGTGGGTCTATTATGGTGTGCTATGGTGGTACTCCAGTCGAATGCTGTTGTCAAATGACGTAGATACTTTGGGTGTTATCTCAATTGATGAGATGAGAACGTTGACTCCAAATTGGTCTGAAGCCTTCTAAATAACTTGGGGTGTTACTGAAAAGCGGATGAGCTGGAAACTTCTGCTCGTTACGAGATGTCGAGGTCTTTCTTGGGCTCCACTCCTTTGATTTCCGTACTCTATCCTCGAGTCCTGAACACTTGCTGTCGAATTCCTGACCTTCGAACTCTGGCAGTCGAACTTCTCGAATTCTCAAACACTGACAGTCGGACTTGTCTCCTCGACTCGACTGCTGAACCCTTCTCTTTCTTTTATATTATTTTCATCTTTGTCTCCTCTTACTTCTTTTCGTCCAATCGGGAGAATTATATAAATCTAATTGGTCACTCCTTTACCCCGTCTTGAAACCGCCAACTTGGAAAAACCTTATCTCTTCAAATTGGGCACTTACCCTTAGGGACTCAGGAATAACTCCACAAAGGTACATTCTTATTTAGTGTCATGTACGGAGACGCGATTCTAATTTGGGACTGGGATCAGAACCCCTCCCGAGGATCCCGCACACGACGACAAAATCCGTTGAATGTATTATATGGTCCTCTGTCCTTTACAAAAGATGGGATGAGGTCACATTTAGATCCAAAACATTTTACTTCTCGTATTAATTAATCATTTATATTACTGATCTAAATTGCGTCATCACAACGCACAGAAATTACAAACTTAACTCACATCTTTATATTTCATCACTTTAATCATATAACTATGTATTATTGACAGAATCTCTCCTCTGATCATATACACTAAATAAAAATCCCAAAGCGTATGCGTGTGCACCGAGTCTCTGGAGTCCGATTAAGTTAAAAGTATCTCTTTCTGAGAAAAATATTCAGAGAAAATTGTGGAAATGCATGTGATTGGGGTCTAGAAGACCCATGAGATAGCTACTGATAATTTGGGAATTTTCTTTCTAGTGGTGAAATGTTTTATAAAGTTCCGGCTTCAGAGGCCCAGTGCGAGTCCTCGCTGGTTAAAAATGTATTACCGGTGAGACAACATAATCAGCAAACTAATTTATATCATCATAAGCTTTTCCTATTGGAATTGAAGCGATATCTACGCGCTTCCTGCCGCTATGTTTTTTTTCTTGGCGATCTTGGTAAAAAAAAACCATTTTTGAAAGTCTCTAAATAAAAATGGTGGCAGAAAAAGGCGCTTTCTGAAAGATCACTAAGAAAAACACATGGATTCCACCACATGGCTTTTAAGACACCATGTATAAAAATAGCGGCACAAATGGCATTTTCTGAAAGATTAAAATATTAAAATTTTATATTTTTGAGAGGGGGAACCCCCTTTTTAACCCCCTCATATTGTTAGAACAAATATAAAAACATACATTAAAAAAGAAATTACGAAACACTGAAAAATTATTTATAAAACATATAATTATTTTTTAATTTTGAAGGGGGAAAACCCCCTCAACCCCTCATATTGTTACAGTAAATATAAATAAAACATTAACTTATTTTAAGAAACATTAAAAAAAAAAGAAATTAATTACCAAATATATTAATTTTTTTTATTTTTGAGGGGGAAAACCTCCACTCATCTCCCCCCATTATGTTACAATAATTATAATATACACGCATTTTGAAACACACAAGAAATTATGAAACATTGAAAAAATATGAAACAATTCCCTCCTTTCTAACCCATAATGCACAAAATAATTAGAAATATTTGATAAATATGATACAACCTGACCACGCAAGCACTCCAACCAGACCAGCACGTACAGTAACGCGAAAGAACTCTCTAGAGGACAAATAATTCCAAAAAGATGGAGTTGGTCATGCGCCATTTTAAGAAACATTAAAAAAAATTAATCGAAAGAAAATAAGAGAAAAATTTAAAAGAAATTAATTAATTCGCGTTACTGACCAGCACGTACAGTACCGCGGAAGAACTTTCCAGAGGAGAAATAATTTCAAAAAGGCACCAGTTGGTCACGAGCACCAATGGGGATTAAAGAACGAACCATATTGCCACTATAAAGGTCCAATGTCAGGAAAGTAAAAGATAAACAGTCATCGCCTAGCAAAATGCCACAAAAAGTCACCAAATTTGGTCACAAAAGCCGGAACGTAGATATCGAATCTGTACCTTCCTATTTACTTTTATTAAACATAAACCTCTCTAAATATTTATCTCACAGAGTCAGCATGGGTAAAAATACTCTTCACATACACAAACAAATTTGGAAACGAATATCATTTAGTGTTGCCTTAGGCAATCTGAGTTACTTCTGGTAAAGAATTAAAAGAAATGTGCTTTCTCTCCGTCTTAGTCTTTCATTCCTAATATTCTTAAATGGCATATTTTGGAATTCCCCTTTTGTCAGCGTTTTCCAAACTACTTGAATAACAACTATTTCGAGAGAACTTTTCTTCTGAATTTCCTAAATTAGACAATTTATTAAGTATTATATTACGGGTGATATTACGGATAAGAGTTTTAGACTCAAAGCTTAAATTGAACAAAAAACTATTAAAAACTATTAAAAAATAATTTTATCTATATGTCTTACTTACCCATAGTCTCTATAAAGCACGTCATTATATATTGTGAAGAAATAAAATTTTGTGTTTCGCATGATTTTTTTATTCTAGGACTTTTTAATATACTCTGTTTAGAGAAGAATGTTTTAATTGACTATATCTTTTAAATTTAGCAATGATATAAAGCGAAATTTTGTTAGTTGACTAGATCATTGTAAGCAAAATGTGTTAGATAAATAAACAGACCACCATATACAAATGTTTCTTCACTACTACAATCGAATTATTTTACTAAATTTGAAACCGAAAGAAGCGATTTAATTCTGTCACCCAGTACAAAAATATTTAAGGTGTATCTGAATTGCTTCAACAAAGACGGGTGATAGATCTCAAAAAGAAGAACACAAACAAATGGTTCCTAATGATGACTAATGGATAAAAATCACAAATTCAGGAAACGTTTAGAATTTTCATTATTGAGTTTTTTTTATAATGGGCTAGTAGTGTAAAGATTGTTTTCTTTCCAAGTGAACAAAATCCGTTCATAAGGAGATGAGGAAAATTTAGGAAGAAGTTCATTCAAGCCTGTGAGCAATAACAAACGTATGCACATGTTCAATTTTCTTAGAATCGGGCCAATAAAGTTTCAGTTATGCTAGTTTCACATGCGTCAGCATAAGTGCAAAAACATGTAGCTAAAGAAAATATCAACGGCATTGTCTTTGAATATGACTTTATGTTTACTTTTGTGAAGCAATAATGATTCCATGATAGCCTGGTGATTACCTCTTAACATTTCTTTACTTGGGAGTAGATGTTCTTACTTAAAAGCTCTCAAAGTCCTTAAACCTTCAAAAGTTTTCATTTTTCAAGAAAATATATGTTATATATAGAGTTGCTGTTCGCATTTAGAAAAAAGGAGTGAAACTATTTCACTTAGTTTAAAAGTTATGATTAAAGACATGAAAGACACTCAAGTGCTTGACAGTTGTTAAAGAATATGGCGGATCTCCTGCCAGCTCGGGCTCCGAACCCGCAACCTTTCAATTACGAGAGCCTTGTCTGCTGAGCTACCTCGGCTCATGAAGAAATTATTCCTATATAATTCTCATAATTCTTTTCACTCACCATATCACGTAGCAATGTTTTCGTTAAGGCATATGCTTAAAATGCCAGTTTCAAAAATACAAATCGCTGGTAATAGCATAAAGAAAGTGTGTTTTTTATAATAATAGCTATTCTGTCAAACAACACCCCAACTATGACACTGTGTAATAAGTGATGTAACTGAACAGTCCGGGATTTGACATAAGAACATGGTACCCCCGCCAACTTAGCGATAAAGCTGAAAACAAGGTAGGCTGACATTTTCTCCTGATCTCCCGTGTCTACGCAATTTGTATATCTCTAGCTTGATTTATATTATATTGATATCGAACTTTTCTGGAGCAACCATTTTCTTAAGTATTAAATGCATTTAATGCGTAAAAAATTAGATACAGTGAACCGTATCTTTAATATTTGAGAGCTGCTATCTTTGTAAACTGTTGAGGGCTTAATTGCCCATAAATATAAATGCCCGATTTCTAAGTGGTTTTAGTTAATTAAGAGTTTATAATTCTATTACTAGAAAACACTCTACATCCATTAAAGTCGCCAAGAAAAGCGAGCAATGCAATATTTGGATGGAATACCTTTGTATTTTAGTAAACGTCGCCAATAATTCCGCCAAACATGCCAAGGGGTACCCTATTCTTAAGTATTACTCATTTCGGCATTAGTTCATTAAATATTTCTTACCCACTCTCGAAAACAAGAATGCTTTCTATTTATGACAAGCGATGTTAAATTTCTCGAGAAACCCCTAGAGTGTTGTTGGGGAACCTAGGGTTGGGCTGAATAAACTTGCAGAAGACCTACTCTATGCATTAATATCTGATTTTGGCACTTTAAAAATTGATGTAACAATTTTAGTACTAATAAGAGATATAGAGGGCATAAAGAGTTGTTTTTCACCTATTCTTTACGATTAATTTGTTCTCTATTTAAATGTATTTTTATCTACAAGATTTGTTGACGTATTTTTACTATTTTCTCTCATCAAACGCTATTTGCGACTCCATGATACACTGCACTTTTTATTAATATTTATAAGTCCAATCCCCCTTTAAGTATGTTGAAAATTTGCAAAAATCCCTGTATATAGCAATGCTTAGTGACTTAATGACATTATCTGCACATATATCAGGTCACATAATTCTCATCTCCAATATACATTTTTGTTGCGCACGTTTTCTAATCCAAATAAGCTTAAGAATGTTTTACGCATTGTATTTATGATAACAGCGTATAAAATCTATGACATAGGATAAAAGGAAAAAAATATCAATTTACTTACATAAAATAGAAAATTCATAGTTGATAAGGGAAACATTGAGACTTACCTAAAAGAAGAAAGAAAATCATTAATTAAGAAGTGCCAAAATTACAAATTTACAATTTCTAGATTTGCACTAATAATTTATGTACAATTTTCTCGTTCACCAAAGTAAAAAATAGGACATGAAATGGAACAACAAAAAAAGCTAAAATATAAAAAAGTTAGATATATTTCACTTTCTTATGCCCAACTCTGAGCCTTACTAAATATGTAACGAACTCAATAAAAGTGAAAGTCTTTTGAACAATATCTTTATTAAAGATTTAGAAACTGTTTTTCCCATCAAAAATTCAGTTAGTGGTGTTACCTACACTCAGACGCTGTAAATGCAGATTTTCCTTCTTAACTGAAGGAAAACTTTTGGAGATTTGTAAATTTTTAAACAGAGACTTACCAATCGTTGGATTGTCTGCACTGCAGCCGATGGTTTTGTTTTGTTGGTAATACCCTTTTTAGGTCACTTGACTTAACCCAATGGGATTTCTTTATTTGGGCATATGTCAAAAATCTTAGCCGAACGATTGCCAAATTGAACTTCCCTTCGGTACAGAAGTCCGTTGGTTTGAATCCCGCTGATGGCAAGGATGTTGGTAGTCGTTTAGAATCAGCTTTAAGCAGTAGGTATTAAAACATAGACCATAGAGCTTAAAAATGTCAAAAATTCTTCTGTTCATACCATTTTCACTTATGTGCTTGCCCAAACTTAAAAAAAAAACATATTTTGGGACTTTACTAAAGATAATAGTGAAACATAACACATCCAGCATAAAATTACATTTTGCAGTGATATTTAAGCTAGACTAAAAGAAGTCATACTAAACGATTATCTAACAAAATTAACAGTTTTTTACTTAATAAGGACATTATTTATAATGTTCTGTTTGTTGTTCTATACAATGCAAAAAAATTCAATATGGATGCCTGTATCCGTTCCAGGTACAACCGCTTCAAAAATTTGCCGACAGACACCTTAGGCTATTATTATATAGGGGATAAAAAGAAACAGTGGATTTTATTTTTTAATCTAGCATATAACCCGTCGTATGACGGAATGAGTAAAATGGTTGATTTTCCAGAATTGTAATAAATCTTTTAAATCTATTTTTGAACCAGAAGAAGACTTAAGCAACCGATGTATAAAGGATTTCCCCTACACCCTGAGAGGTTGATAGAATTTGTTGTTAATACTGGCGATAAAATATTCATTGTAACAAAACATAATCGATGATTAATTTTAAAACTATCACATATGTACCTAATTCATTATTTAAGCCATATATAATGGAAAATTATTTACGTAATATCTAAGTTCAGGGATAAAACGTATGAAAATAATGCAGACGATATTTAAATAATTTAAAATAAGAAATGATTAAATGAAATGGTTAAAGGAATGACGTCATAATGCTAGAAAATAATGTTATTTTTACCTATTTATTAAGTGAGAAGATGATAAATTTAATCGTTTGCTCATAACTGAGGAAAATGGGACTTGAAATAATCGCATTAAATGCTCGGAAACGCGGGTAAGGATGGATTTCGAATGTTTTCAAGATACATTATTTTTCCCTGTGATATGAAGCCTATTTATAATAATTTATTTTAGAATCGTATCGATAATTTAAGAGAAGATAAACTTTACTTGCTTTGAAATTTGGTAAAAAATAGCTCATCTAGAATCCAATATGAATGACTCTATTCATTCCAACAGCTTCAAAAATTCGAGGACAGATGGACAGAAAACTTAGTTTATTACTATATAGGGGATGTCGCATCTTAATATAATTGAATTCTATAATGGATGATATTACGAAACTAGCATATAGCCCATCATATGACGGGATCAGTAAAATTTTTCATTTTCCAGAATTGTAGAGGTACCCTATGAGGCAGGTAAAAAAATGGTTTGTTTTTTGGCTGAGAATTATCGTTCTACAAAAATAATCGATTAAAATTATCACTTATGTACCTAATATATTATTTAAGCCAAATATAAAAGAAAATCATTTAGGTAATATCTAAGTTTAGTGATAAAACGTATGAGAATAATACAGATGATATTTAAATAATCTAAAATAAATGATTAAATGAGATAGTTAAAGGAATGACGTCATAATGCTAGAAAAAATTGTTATTTTTACCTTTTTATTATGTGATAAATTCATAAATTTAAAAGCCTGCTCCTAAAATAGGGCTTGATATAATGGCATTAAATGCTCGAAAAGGGGGACGAGGTGAATTTCGAACGTTTTAAATAGGAAACTATTTTTCGCTGTGATACGAGGCTTCTTCATAACAATTTATTTTAGAATCGGATCCATACTTTAGGAAAAAATAAACTTTACTCGCTTTGAATTTTGCTACCCCTAACTCATCAAAAATCCAATATGGATGCTCTATCCATACCAAGTCCAACCGCTCCATAAATTCGAAGACAGACCGATAACTTAGGCTATTATTACATAACGAGAAGAAAGTTTGTCATAAAAAGTTGAAAAAATAGTAAACATTTATTTTAAAAATAACAAAACAATTTTGAAAATAATAAAACAACTTTAGGAATAAGAATTTAAAAGAAAAAACAGAAAATATTAAATTAATCAGACATTTAGAAAAATTTGGCTGAGTCGGGGACAGAACCGTCAACCCGAGAAGTACACTGATCAAATGGACAAAACCCTTTACCGAACGTGCTAGGCCTACATCCGATAAGGGAACTAATTAGAGTATATGAGGGTCGAGTAAACACAGTCCAGTTTAAATATTACGCCCCGTCCTCGCTGTTCCGTCTTATTCTATACTAAATTCATATCAAGAATGAATTTAGTATAGAATAAGAGGGTTTGGTTTGGTTTGGTTTGGGAGTGCTACGGTCTACTTTTTGCAACACGAGGGCTAATGAGACCGGGACCTACTGCTTAAAGTCGATTCCGAACGGCTATAAACATCCATGCCGTAGTGGGATTCGAACCCATGAATTCCGGTTCCGAAGGCCAATAGAATAAGAGGGAGAATAAGACTTGAAATAATAGCATTAAACGCTCGAAAAGGGGGGATGGGGGGATTTCGAACTCGCTTTGAATTTTGTTAACCCTAACTCATAAAAAATCCAATATGGATGTCTGTATCCATTCCAGGTACAACCGCTTCATAAATTCGCGGACAAACAACTTAGGCTATTATTATATAGGGGATGATTAGATTGATTCGATTCTAATAAATCTTTTAAATCTATTTTTGTACTAGAAGAAGACTTCAGCAACCGAATGTATAAAGGATTTTTTAAATTACTCAGATATATATATTAATATATATTATAATCTCAGAAAAGAAATTCACAGTGTTTATTATTCCTAAATGATTTTCTACATTGATTGTA
>CM063507.1:38254609-38289609 GCA_032207245.1 Pardosa pseudoannulata
ACGTATAAAGAAACTTTAAAATTAAGGCTATAAATATCCATTTTGACTATTCTTCAACTAGTTTCTATAGTTTTCTCTAAACGCCTGTTAATAAGCAAAATACGTATCTTGCATAGTGTAAAAATTAATAACTGCGAAAAGTTGAAAATTTTTTATAGAACAGTTATACCGCCTAGTAATGTGCCTCCCCTTTTGGTTATATTCCTAACTCTATGTATCGAAAAATTTCAATATAATAAGTAACTACTCTGTGAGCTATAATTTAAAAATAATCAACCACATAATGTCAAAATTTTGTTTATAAGACTATTATAATATTTAGTTGTGCTCCTAACCTTTTGGTTCAATTCCGAACTCTATATTGCGAAAAGCTTCAATATAACGAGTAATTTCACTGTGAGGAATAAATTAAGCTTTAGCCTTAGAATGTTGAAACCTTGTATTTAAAACTACCCTAATATTTAGTTGTATTCCTCCTCTTTTAAAATCCATCTGAACTCTAACGAGAAATTTCAATTTAACTAATAATAACGCTAACTTAAAAAGGATTAGGCGTAGAATGTTAAAATATTGTATTTAAAACTACCCTAACATTTAGTTATGTTCCTCATCTTTTAAAATCTCTGAACTCTAAAACGAGAAATATTTTCACTTGTAAATGGAATTAGTGTAGAATGTTGAAGTATTTGTATTTAAAACTATCCTAATATTTAGTTGTATTCCTCCTCTTTTAAAATCCATCTGAACTCTTACGAGAAATTTCAATTTAACTAATAATAACGCTAACTTAAAAAGGATTAGGCGTAGAATGTTGAAATATTGTATTTAAAACTACCCTAACACTTAGTTATGTTCCTCTTCTTTTAAAATCAGATAAAATGAGTTATAAAATCATGCTTGAAGTAGTTTTCGTCGTGGGGTTCATCGGTGACTCCCACGGCGCAGTAGGCAATTGTTACGATTGTACTTTTTTTTTTCAAACAATCGTGCTTCGATTGCTAAGTGATTACTCTCACTCTTTAGCATTCGAAGCAGCTAAGAAGAACTAGAGCAAAGAATTGGACTAAAAAAGTGATGACGTATTGTTCCGTGTGAGTCGATTCACCTTGCCATTGCCTTGAATGTCTCCATCTAACTCATCGAAATAGCCACTGATAAAAATGTATGTTTTTCACGTACTAATAAAATTATTTTTGTATGTTCTACATTTCATTAATTTGTTCAAACCATTATAATATCAATGGTATTATTGAAAAATTTATCAGTATCTATATTTACTATAATTATGCACTTTTATTATTTGCTCTGGCGCCTGTAGCCAAGTCGAGTGCCGGTTACTAGTGATCTATGGCAGTCAATGTGTTAAATATGGTTCATAGATACATTCTTTTCTTCTAACACTTTAAAATACTCTATAAAAATTCTTTGGGATTGAATACAATTACTTTAATAGATTTCTACAAAACCTTATAAATGTTAAATATATAAATTTATTGTACATTCCTTCCTAGGGGACTTCGATAGAGGGGGAATATAACCCTGAAATCCAACCCTTTGCATAGCATGAAAATGTTATTTTATTTTAAGAGCAATGAAGGGTAATTATTAAAATGGAGTAATAATTAATTAAACAAACTTATAAATTTATTTTACATCCACCCCTCGGGTACTTCGGGAGAGGGGAATATAACCCTGAAACACCTCCCCCTTTGCACAGCAAGAAAATGTTATTTCAGTGGAAGAGCAATGAAAGATAATTATTAAAATGGAGTAATAAAATAAAAAAACTAAACAAACTTATAAAATTATTTTACATCCACTCCTCGGGGACTTCGGGAGATGGGAAAATAACCCTGATATCCCCCCCTTTGCACAGCATGAAAATATTATTTCAGTGGAAGAGCAATGAAGGATAATTATCAAAAGGGTGTAATAATTAAATAACTAAACAAACTTATAAATTTATTTTACATTCATTCCTCGGGGACTTCGGGAGATGGGAATATAACCCTGATATCCCTTCTTTGCACAGAAAGAAAATGTTATTTCAGTGGAAGAGCAATGAATGATAATTATCAAAAGGGTGTAATAATTAAATAACTAAACAAACTTATAAATTTATTTTACATTCATTCCTTGGGGACTTCAGCAGATGGGAATATAACCCTGATATCCCTCCTTTGCACAGCAAGAAAATGTTATTTCAGTGGAAGAGCAATGAAGGATAATTATCAAAATGGTGTAATAATTAAATAACTAAACAAACTTATAAATTTATTTTACATCCACCCCTCGGGTACTTCGGGAGAGGGGAATATAACCCTGAAATACCTCCTCCTTTGCACAGCATGAAAATGTTATTTCAGTGGAAGAGAAATGAAGGATAATTATCAAAATGGTGTAATAATTAAATAACTAAACAAACTTATAAATTTATTTTACATCCACCCCTCGGGTACTTCGGGAGAGGGGAATATACCCCTGAAACCCCTCCCCCTTTCCACAGCATGAAAATGTTATTTCAGTGGAAGAGCAATGAAGGATATTTATCAAAATGGTGTAATAATTAAATAACTAAACAAATTTATAAATTTATTTTACATTCATTCCTCGGGTACTTCGGTAGAGTTGAATAAACCCATGAAACAAATCCCTCTTTAAACAGCAAGAAAATGTTATTTCAGTGGAAGAGCAATGAAGAATAATTATCAAAAGGGTGTAATAATTAAATAACTAAACAAACTTATAAATTTATTTTATTCATTCCTTGGGGACTTCAGGAGATGGGAATATAATCCTGAAATCCCCCCTTTGTGCAGAAAGAAAATATTATTTCAGTGAAAGAGCAATGAAGGATAATTACCAAAATGGTGTAATAATTAAATAAGTAAACAAACATATAAATTTATTTTACATCCACCCCTCGAGGACTTCGGGAGAGGGGAATATACCCCTGAAACCCCTTACCCTTTGCACAGCAACAAAATATTATTTCAGTGGAAGAACAATGAAGGATATTTATCAAAATGGTGTAATAATTAAATAACTGAACAAACATATAAACTTATTTTACATTAATTCCTCGGGGACTTCGGGAGATGGGAATATAACCCTGATATCCCTTCTTTGCTCAGAAAGAAGATGTTATTTCAGTGGAAGTGCAATGAATGATAATTATCAAAAGGGTGTAATAATTAAATAACTAAACAAACTTATAAATTTATTTTACAATCATTCCTCGGGGACATCGGAAGATGGGAAAATAACCCTGATATCCACCCTTTGCACAGCATGAAAATATTATTTCAGTGGAAGAGCAATGAAGGATAAGTATTAAAATGGTGTAAGAAATAATTAAACTAACTTTAGTGTTGATTTGGTAATTGTTTCTGTTTGGAGTCAACCTAAAAAAATTGAATAGCATACAAAAGAAGTTTAAACGCTTGTATTTCAAAGGGAATATATTGAATGTACTACTGTCTCCTTTGTATGGCATATTAAAAAACATAAAGACTACCCTATATTTTTAAAAAGAAGAAAAATATTTAATAAATGGATTCGAGGTAAAACCAATGGTATAATAAAATTGATGCATGTTGAAAGTACGCTGGGGAATAAATGCATCTATTTCCTAACTTTAACTTCATCTGAGAGAATAATATATGAATCCGAAGACGAAAACTTTGCTTCATTAGCAGTCCATTAACGTTATGTCACAAACGCAATTCTCTGTAAGTGTTTCTCTTTGTACCCTCGGAAAAGATGTTGCATTTCTTGGATAAAATATTGAACCTATTTTTTGTGGAGAAATAGATAGACACACAGAACTTTTGACAGTGATACTTTGTTAATAGTAAATAATTGATAAATGTCACCATCTAATTAAGTTAGAAATTTTTGATGATAAATTTATTAAATTTTGAGAGTTTGTCCCCGTTATTACAGCTTAAACATAGCCGAATTGCATTGTGTTTATGCATTAATATTTACTTAAACATCTTGGAGAATGATAGTTGAATACCAAGAAGATAACTTTGTATCATTAGCAGTACATTAGCGTTATGTCAAATAAAATCTCCTGCAAGTGTTTTCTTTGCAATCTCCATAAAGATGCTTTATATCTTGTATACAATAATGAGATTATTTTGTTGAGGAATCGATAGAAACACAGAATCTTTGACACATTAGATACTTTGTTAATAGTAAATATTTGATAAATGAAACCACCTTAAAATATTTTTGATGATAAATTTATTAAATAAATTTTATAATCTGGAGAAATTTAGCCTACTGCATTGGTATTGAAAATCTTATTTCATTGTCAAATAAATTTTACTTAATCATCTGAGAAAAAATATAGTTTAATCTTAAAAGATAACTTTGTATCATTAGACGTCCATTAGCGTCTGGAAGTCTTATCTTCTGCTAGTATATTTTTGCACTCTCCTTAAAGATGTTTTTTTATTAGATGCAATACTGAGACCATTTTGTGGAGAAACCACTAAAGACATTGAACTTTTGACAATTAAGATACTTTGTTAATAGTAAATATTTTATAAATGAAACCACCTTAAGAATTTTTTTATGGTACTTTATTAAATAAATTTTAGAATCTTAACAATCTTAGCCTTCTGCATTGGTGTTTAAATATCTTATTTAATTGTCGAATACATTTTACTTAATCATCTGGGAGAATGATAGTTGAATCCTAAGAAGATATCTTTGTATCATTAGCAGTCCATTAGTGTTGCAAGTGTTTTCTTTGCACTCTTCATAAAGATACTTTATTTCTTGTATAAAATACTAAGACCATTTTGTGTAGAAATCGATAGAGACATTGAATTTTTGACAATTAAGATACTTTATTAATAATAAATATTTGATAAGTGAAATTATCTTATTACGTTAGAATTTCTTGATGATATTTTTTATTAAATAAATTTTAGAATTTCGAGAGTTGGTGTCCTGCATTGCAGTTTATACATATCCTAATTTTAATGTATTTACATATTATCTATTACTTAATCATCTGGGACAATGATAGTTTAATCCTAAGAAGATAACTTTGTATCATTAGCCGTCCATTACCGTTGTGGTACCAACACAATCTTCTGCAAATGCTTTTTCTTTGCACTCTCCATAAAGAATCTTTATTTCTTAAATACAATACTGAGACCATTTTGTGGAGAAATCAATAGACACAAAGAACTTTTGACATTTAAGATACTTTGTTAATAATAAATATTTGTTAAGTAGCACCATCGTATTAAGTAAGAAATTTATGATAAATTTATTGAATAAATTTTAGAATTTCGAGAAAGTGTCCTGCATTGCAGTTTGCATATATCCTAATTTCATTGTATTTATATTTCTTTTATTTAATCATCTGGGAGAATGATAGTTAAATCCTAAAAAGATCACTTTACCATTAGCCTCCCTTAGTGTTGCAAGTGTTTTCTTTGCACTCTCCATAAAGATGCTGTATTTTTTGGACACAATACTGAGACAATTTTGTGAAGAAATCGATAGAGACACAGAACTTTTGACAATTAATATACCTTGTTAATAGTAAATATTTGATAAGTGGCACCATCTTATTCAGTTAGAAATTTTCAATGATAAATTTATGAAATAAATTTTAGAATTTCGAGAGTTTGTCCCTTTTATTACAGCTTAAATATAGTCTGATTGTATTGTGTTTACGCATTAACACTTATTTAATCATCTTGGAGAATGATAGTTGGATCCCAAGAAGAAAACTTTGTATCATTAGCAGTCCATTAGTGTTATGTCACAAACAAAATCTTCTGCAAGTGTTTTCTTTGCACTCTCCATAAAGATGCTTTATAACTTGCATAAAATAATGAGACTACTTTGTGGAGATATCGATAGAAACACAGAACTTTTGACACGTAAGATACTTTGTTAATGGTAAGTATGTGATAAATGAAACCACCATAAGAAACTTTTGATGGTAAATTTATTAAATAAATTTTAGAATCTGGAGAATTTTAGCTTCCTGCATTGGTATTTAAAAATCTTATTTCATTGCCGAATAAATTTTACTTAATCATCCTGGAGAAAGATAGTTTAATCCTTAAAGGATAACATTGTATCAATTGTCCATTAGAGTCTGCAAGTCTTATTTTCTGCATGTTATCTTCTGCAAGTGTTTATTTTTTTGCACTCTCCATAAAGATGCTTTTTACTTAGATACAATACTGATACCATTTTGTGGAGAAATCGATAAAGACACAGAACTTTCGACAAGTAAGATACTTTATTAATAGTAAATAAATGATAAATTTCGCCATTTTATTAAGTTAGAATTTTTTTATGAGATTTGTTAAATAAATTTTAGAATCCCGAGAGTTTGCATCCAGCATCGTAGTTTATGCATATCCTAACTTCATTTTATTTACATACTAACTTTTACTTAATCATCTGGGAGAATGATACTTTAATCCTAAAAAGATCACTTTACCATTGACCTCCAGTAGTGTTGCAAGTGCTTTCTTTGCACTCTCTATAAAGATGCTTTATTTGATGGATACAATACTGAGAACACTTTGTGGAGAAATCGATAGAGACACAGAACTTTCGCCAACTAAGATACTTTGTTAATAGTAAATATAAATGTGCCCATCTTTAGTAGTTAATATATTTTTAAACAAAATTTTTTCGTGCATAACTCTCTAAATGAGTTCATTCCTACTTCATTGTATTATCTTTATATCATAACTATATTAAATTATTAATTTTTTTATCGAATTTGTGTTTAAATTTAAACTTTTTTTTATTGTAAATATAAGAAGAAATTGCATTAGATTACTAGTAATTGATTAAAAAATTAAAATCTTTCAGAAGTGATAGAATTAAGCAAATTTTACAGCATATTCTAATTTTGTTGATAATAAATTTTTATTAGAATTTGAAAACCATAGTTTTGTATGAAACAGAAACACAATTCATATCGACAACCATATGAATTTGAAGATACAATATAAATGATAGGTTTTATTGATATCTGAAATTTGTACTTTTTTACTTAAATATTTTGATATCCATTTCATTGTAACATAAATGAACAAGAATTTATTTAAAATTATTTGATATAATGTATAATTGCAAGGTCACATAAAATAAAGTGTATTTATATCTAAATTTATTATAATAGAACAAGCAGACGATTTAAATTATAAAATAAGAATCGAATAAAGAATATTTTATAATGACGAAATGATAGAATAATATCATTTCGCCATTTATTATGTGATAATTGAACATTTTATTTGCTTTTAAGGATAGTTTAGAAAAAATATTGATGACGTTCGAGCATTTTCTTTCCCTTAGATTGATCGATTTAAAAATTAATCGTTTGCGTTAACAAAATAATCTTAAATTACATGATCTCGAAAAAAAAGAATAATTTAAGAAAATTTACAAAAACTTAGTATCCAAAATTTCTTTACGGGATTGGATATATTTTGTGGAGATTGATACAGACAGACAACAGACACAATAATATCTTTTTTATATAATATTTGTTAAGTGGCACCATCTTATTAAGTTAGAAATTTTTGATGATAAATATATTAAATAAATTTTAGAATTTGAAGAGCATTACAGTTTATACACAGCCTAATTTCATTGTATTTACATATTATCTTTTTCTTAATCACCTGGGAGAATGATAGATGAATCCTAAGATAACTTTGTATCATTAGCCGTTCATTAGTGTTGCAAGTGTTTTCTTCGGACTCTCCATAAAGATACTTTATTTTACCGATACAATAAGACCATTTTGTAGAGAAATTGATAGAGACACAGAACTTATTAAATAAATTTTGTATTTTCAAAAAAGTGTTATGCATTGCAGTTTACACATATTCTAATTTAATTGTATTTATATATTATCATTTATTTAACCCTCTAAGCGGTTCGCACGTACAATTCCGGCAAACCGATGAGTCTTAAAAGGATAGAATTTTCGACCTCCAAAATACCGAAAATCATTAGTGCATTTCTGCCACGTTTCACCATAAAGTTTACTAAGGATCAGGTTTGTTTAGGAACTGCTTTGTGACTGACATTTATTGATGGATGCACCCCTCCCTCCTGCGGCACACAGACGCTGGTAGCTTTTCATGTCTTTGTAAATCTCTAATTCGAAGTATTTCGTTTTAACAGATGTATCTATTCCACCACTTATTATCTTATACATTCGTAAAAAATATAAATAAGTCTCAGAATATTTTTTATTTGTACTTTTAGAATCTATTAATTCTTTATGATGATCTTCGCGAATTGGTGAGCTTTATGTGTATTAAAAAATTAACAATCTATAATATCTATTTATATATCTATTATAATAAGTAAAGGAACAATAAATGGGTTATGTATTTTTCTATAGACATGAATAAAAAATCATAGAACGACTTGACCACTGACAAAGTAAACCTTTAGCGTATTGTTGGAGATTTTTTTTCATCGATGTGTTCCACTCGGAGGGTTAATCATCTGGGAGAATGATAGTTTAATCTCAAGAAGATAACCTTGTATCATTAGCGGTCTATTAGTGTTGCGTTTTCTTTGAACTTTCAATAAAAATGCTTCATTTCATGAATACAATAAACCTTTTTGTGGAGAAATCGATGTAGAGACACACAGAACTTTTAATAATTAAGATACTTAGTAAATATTTTATATGAGAAATCATTGTAATAAGTAAAAAAAATTATGATAAATTTATTAAATAAATTTTAGATCCTCGTGTGTTTTAGCCTCCAGCATTAGTGTTTAAACATCGCCTAATTTTAATGTCGAATAAATTTTTCTTAATCATCTTGGAGAAGGATAGTTGAATCCAAAGAACATCACTTTATCTCATTAGCAGTCCATTTACGTTTTGTCACAAATACAATCTTACTTAAGTGCTTTTCCTTTGCACTCTCCGTAAAGATGCTGTATTCTTGAATAAAATATTGAACCCATTTTGTGAAGAAATCGATTGAGCCCTTTTGATACATTTCTGCGGTGTCTTTTAGTTGTTACAGATTATTCTCTACAATCATAATTTGTTATTAATAGGAAGTATTCGATAATTGAAACTATATTATTATATTAGATAAATTTATGATAATGTATAAAATTTATTGGAGAAATTTCAGGATCTCGGGAATTTTACCCTCATGCACTGACGTTGAAATATGTTATATGTCTTATGTGTGTGTGTATCTGTGTATGTATGTATGTATATATATATATGTGTGTGTGTGTGTGTGTGTATGTATGGGTGTATGTATGTATATATATATCTCTCTTTATATCTATCTATCTATTATCTATAAGATATTATTTCTTATTATATATATATACAAATATTTTATATATATACATATATATATTATATATATATATATATATATATACACATACATATATATACACATATACATACAACATATATGCATATAAATATATACATATTATATATACATATACATAATACACATATGCACATACACATATGCACATATTATACATACACATATCACATACACATATACATAACACACATATATACACATATAACATATAATATATACACATATAACATATACACATATACACATATACATATACACATATATACATATATATAACATATATATACATATATATACATATATACATAATATATACATATATACATATATAAACATAATACATACATATATACATATATACATATATATATATATACATACATATAATATATACATATATATATATATATAACATATATACATATATACATATAATAATACATATATATACATATATATATATATACATATATAAATATATTTACAATACATTTATAAATATACATATATAATATACATACAATATATTATAATATATCTTATATATACATAATATATACATATATTATATATATATATTTATATAATACATATATACATATATACATATTATATATATACATATATACATATATATATATACATACATATATTTATATACATATATACATATATAATATATATACATACATATATACATCTATACATATATATATATATATATATATACATATATACATATATATATATATACATACATATATCATATACATATATATTAATACATACATATATACATATATATATATAAATATAATACATAAATACATATATATATATATATATACATACATATATACATATATACATATATATATATATACATACATATATACATATATACTATTTCTATTATACATACATTATATACATATATATATATACATACATATATACATATATATATATAAATATATACATACATATATACATATATATAAATATATATATATATTATACATATATACATATATACATATATATATTCGAATTTATGTAACGAATAATTAGTGCATATACGTATTTGTTAAATATATATATAATGAATTTATATAACGAATAATTAGATTATATTAGCAATATCATTAACATTGCATTACCAAATATATCCTTTCTTTTATTTTAAATACCAAATAAATAATATGGTTTCTTAAATTAAAAATATGTCTGTTGGTAATACAGAATCAATTACCCCTTTTTTCAGTAATTTTCTACATTGAAAAGATGCCAATAAGAAGCCATCTGTCAAGGAATTTGAGTTACATCTATTTCTTCATGAATTGAGCTTAATATTTTTAAACTCAACATTTTAACGAAAAGGGCAAAGAAAGCGCTCCCAGCAGGTTGCGTTTGTGACATGATGCTAATGATTGCTAATAAGGCGAACTAATCTCCTTTGAATTCAAAAATTACCTTTGGAGATTACTAGGTAAAAGCTGCAATTATATCCCAATATTTCTTGAATTAAAAAGGAAATGTGAAAACACAGTCGCATAGAAATGTAACATCAAGAAATACCGAAATGATATTTAAAAAAATCAGAAGCATATTTAGAACAGCATTAACCCCTTCCCTGTTTTCCCGTATGCCGTACGGGCACAGCTTTCGTGCCTTTATTGATTTGCCCGTACGCCGTACGGGCAATCTGATTTCTATGTCGCTAGCACTGCTTCGGCCGTATTTTTTCCAATTTTAATAACCAATTATTCGTATAGATTCAGTAAATGATAGTTTGCAGTTTATTGTATTTTCTACTCTGATTGGTTCAAAAACGTGGGTTTTTTCGCATGTTTTGTATTAGAAGACGAATTGTTATCTTTCAGTGTATAGCTTTTTGGTTATATTTTACTATCCGCCTGATAATTTTATTGATGTAAGAGTTGAATAATATATTTTTACTTTTAAATAATGGATAATATAGAGCGAATGGAGTTAATTTCTTGTGATTCGAACTGTGACTCGGAATCAGAATTATTTGAAAATGATAGTAGCGAAAGTTGACTAGATGACCGGGATAGTAGTGACTCTGATAGTAGTACAGATGGAATCAGCCAAGTAAGACAATTTTTTGAAATTAATTGTGATAATCCACCTTCGGATCCACCTCCTAGATTTGGTTTCACTGGAATTCCAAAAATTAACTTGGATTTCGATGAGACTAAAGGTAAACTTCAGTTCTATGGTGTTTTCATAGAAAAAAAGTTCTATTAAATATTTTAAGCATTTAGCTTAAAAATATTAGAAATGTTAATTTTAATAACATATCCTTACTTAAAAATGTAAAATGAACAAAAAAACGCAATAAAAAATGTGACATTTTTTTGACCGATGTCTGGAAAAAAATGAAACTGTCAAATGGTTAATGAGGTTAAAATGTAGTAATGAGATGGATACAAAAGTAAGAGCTATTAAAGATGATTTCAAAGCTTTCCAGTTTTTATAGAAGAGTGATTAAATGGAGTTCAATGGATCTTTCTTCATAAGGTATACGGTATTCAGATTTTTTATTGATTGAAAGTTGCATATTCATTCTTTTTGGTTGGGGAAAATTTTTTTCTCCTCTTTAACCCCTTCACTTTCAAGTAAAACGGAATCTGGTGTGCCCCAGAAATACTCTTAATTCTGGCTCATTTAAACAATATTGTGCAAGTTGAGAAAGCGCAAGTTTTATTTTGAAATTTGCATTGCCATTTAACATTTAATAAAGTTTATATATCACTAGCATATAGCCCGTCATATGAAGGCATCAGTAAAATTTTTAGTTTTCCAAATTTTTAAAGTAGTTTATGAGGCAGGTAAAAAATGGTCTGTTTCGTGGCTGAGAATTATCTTGCAACAAAAAATAATCGATGATTCAATTTAAAATTATCACATATGTACCTTCTATTTATATCCAAATAAAGAAAATTATTAATAATATCTAACTCATGATAAAAAGTATGAAATAATAATTAAAATGAGCAATGATTCAATATGGTTAAGGAATGACGTCATAATGCTAGAAAAATGTTATTTTTACCTATTTATTATGGCTTAAATTGATAAATTTAATCGCCTGCTCTTAACCGAAAAAAAGTTGAAAAACGTATGAAAATACGGCATAATTTAAAATAAGAAATGATTACATGAGATGGTTAAAGGAATGACGTCATAATGCTAGAAAATAAAAATGTTATTTTTACCTATTTATTATGTGATAAATGGATAAATTTAATCGCCTGCTTTTAATCGAGGAAAATAGTGCTTGAAATAAGGGCATTAAAAGCTCGAAAAGGGGGGAAAAGGGTAGATTGCGAACGTTTTAAAGAAGGCAGTATTTTTTGCTGTGATATGAAGTATATTTATACCAATTTATTTTAGAATCAGATCTATAGTTTAGGACAAGATAAACATTACTCTCTTTGAATTTTGCTAACTATGGATGCCTCTATCCATTCCAGGTCCAACCGCTTCATAAAATCGAGGACAGACGGACAGATAACTTAGGCTATTATTATATAGGGGATGCTAATGTACAATAATTTTATAATAGTATAAAATTATGGTTTAAGATAATGCTGCACGAAGTCTCTCGGAGACAGCTATTGACGTCAAAGTCTACTTTGGCACATGAGATGGCTGACGTCTCCCAGACGTCATTCTATGTCAAGGGATTAAAAGTATTTCCTTTTTCGCTTCTTATCATTTACATATTCTGTTACATGCTATACAAAATGCTGTATTTTAGAATATATAACAAAGCTTGATTTAGTTTGGTTTATTGCGCTACAGCCTACAGCTTTTGTTACGTAAACGTTAGTAAGATATACATTTTTATTGTTATAAACTGCTTCAAACTGTTTTATATTTGTTCATTTTGTATTGAGGATGGTTACATCGAAAAATTTTCTTATATAAGAACTGCATAATAAATAGATATAAATGTGTACTTGCTACAAAGTATTTATTATTAAGAACCTACAAAGACTTTAAATTCCAATAATACTTATACATTTCAAATTGTGAAAACTTCCCTTCCATAGAGAAAAACATCCTTTCGGCTTTTAAGACATTGTATGCGAGACACGTACTAATACGTTTTCTGACGATTGATACTTGAGCGAGGGTTACGTACTAGTACGGGTTTGTGTAACAACATGGTTTGTTTGTGGGTTCAAAATTAACGGTATATACAGGAAAACGAAGCCGAATTGTCTACTACATAGATTCTAGAAAAATTTGAACAAATAAAAACTATTTTTTACATCAGTCGATGCTCAATCACAGAACGAGAAAAAAATTAAAACTATATACTACTATTTCTATTTGATTTTTCACATTTACGATACTATTATAAATTTATTCATTAAAAATATATTTTGAGAAGTATCCTTTAGAAAAATCTTATGGTTTTTATTTTTATATTTCTATTTATATATTTGTTTATATATTTCAATATAAAATGCGTAAAGTTGGTTAAAAATTGAATAATTTTCGATCTATTGAGATTTAACTGAATAACATTACTTACTCACAAAACGCCCGCTCCCGGTACAATGCCGTTGCGAAATGTACCGCACACATTGTGTTAAATATATTTTCTTTTCTTTCATTTATTATTTACATAAGCTGATACATACTATACAAAATGATGTATAGTATGTTATATTTAAAACCTAAAAGGCTTGATTTAGTTTTATTTAGTGCGCTACTGCCTAATATTTAGTTACGTGAAAGTTAATAGGACCGAAATGATTTTTATATATTTATACTTCTTCAATTGTTTTATATTTGTTCTTTATAGATTCAGGATGGTTAAATCGAAATATTTTCTTTCCTTCTTTAAATATATTCTTTTTATTATTTACATAAGCTGATACATATTATAGAAAATGATGTATAATATGTTACATTTAGAACCTATAAGGCTTGGTTTAGTTTTATTTAGTGCGCTACTGCCTAATATTTAGTTACGTGAAAGTTAATAGGACCGAAATAATTTTTATATTTTTATACGGCTTCAATTGTTTTATATTTGTTCTTTTTTGATTCAGGATGGTTAAATCGAAATATTTTCTTTCCTTTTTTAAATATATTCTTTTTATTATTTACATAAGCTGATACATATTATAGAAAATGATGTATAATATGTTACATTTAGAACCTATAAGGCTTGGTTTAGTTTTATTTAGTGCGCTACTGCCTAATATTTAGTTACGTGAAAGTTAATAGGACCGAAATAATTTTTATATATTTATACGGCTTCAATTGTTTTATATTTGTTCTTTTTTGATTCAGGATGGTTAAATCGAAATATTTTCTTTCCTTCTTTAAATATATTCTTTTTATTATTTACATAAGCTGATACATATTATAGAAAATGATGTATAATATGTTACATTTAGAACCTATAAGGCTTGGTTTAGTTTTATTTAGTGCGCTACTGCCTAATATTTAGTTACGTGAAAGTTAATAGGACCGAAATAATTTTTATATTTTTATACGGCTTCAATTGTTTTATATTTGTTCTTTTTTGATTCAGGATGGTTAAATCGAAATATTTTCTTTCCTTTTTTAAATATATTCTTTTTATTATTTACATAAGCTGATACATATTATAGAAAATGATGTATAATATGTTACATTTAGAACCTATAAGGCTTGGTTTAGTTTTATTTAGTGCGCTACTGCCTAATATTTAGTTACGTGAAAGTTAATAGGACCGAAATAATTTTTATATTTTTATACGGCTTCAATTGTTTTATATTTGTTCTTTTTTGATTCAGGATGGTTAAATCGAAATATTTTCTTTCCTTTTTTAAATATATTCTTTTTATTATTTACATAAGCTGATACATATTATAGAAAATGATGTATAATATGTTACATTTAGAACCTATAAGGCTTGGTTTAGTTTGGTTTGGAGCTCAAATTTGCAATATTTTGCTACATGAAGACCTAGACCTACGGCTCTAAGCCGATCCCAAACAATCATGCAAACAAAGGAATTCGAACCCACGACCTCTGGCACCGAAGAACAGCACGCTATCCATTGATTTATCGTTTGGTAGCGTATATAGAAGTTATATCATGAATACATGAGAATTTTCTAAATCAAAGATTTAGAGTTTTTAGAACTCAGATCTTACTCCGTTTGTGATAATGTGAAAAATATAAATTACATAAGCTGATACATACTATACAAAATGATGTATAGTATGTTATATTTAAAACCTAAAAGGCTTGATTTAGTTTTATTTATTGCGTTAGAGCCTAGTATTTTGTTACGTGACAGTTAATAAGAACTAAATAATTTTATATTTTTATACGGCTTCAATCGTTTTATATTTGTTCTTTTTTGATTCAGGATGGTTAAATCGAAATATTTTCTTTCCTTCTTTAAATATATTCTTTTTATTATTTACATAAGCTGATACATATTATAGAAAATGATGTATAATATGTTACATTTAGAACCTATAAGGCTTAGTTTAGTTTGGTTTGGAGCTCAAATTTGTAATATTTTGCTACATGAAGACCTAGACCTACGGCTCTAAGCCGATCCCAAACAATCATATAAACAAAGGAATTCGAACCCACGACCTCTGGCACCGAAGAACAGCACGCTATCCATTGATGCATCTGTAGTATGGTTGTGTAGGTGGTTTATACAACACTGAATCCAATTAAATTAAAACATCATTTTATTTTAAGTAAGGCCGGCTTCAGCTCGATAGCACGTGCACACTTTGGTTCACCTCACCACCAATTCAAGTTTTTGGAGTACATGTGTACTCGCTCAGTTGAAGTAGCAGTGAAGGTGATATTTGATTTGCATAAAGTTCACCATGGAGTATGGATACATTACCATACATCGTTTGGTAGCGTATATAGAAGTTATATCATGAATACATGAGAATTTTCTAAATCAAAGATTTAGAGTTTTTAGAACTCAGATCTTACTCCGTTTGTGATAATGTGAAAACTACAAAAATTTTTCAATAAATTTTATTTTCATTTTGTGGATTATATCCATTATATTTACTTTACTGAAATGTTACTATTCAAAACTAAAAGAAGTTTTTTTTTGTAAGATTTTTCAGCCATGGGATAATTAAAATACATGATTTGTTAATAGAAATGCTCTATTCATTTTTTAGACTGGGATTCAAGAATACTAAAAAAGTTGAATAGCCAAAATCTCTATCATCTAACATATAAGATTAAAATATATTATTTCCACCATATTTATTTCACCGTTATGGCTGACTCCAAAACTAAAAGAAGTATTGTATAAGAACGTTCCCTATACGATAACTAAAATACTAGAAAGATTTTCCATCAGAAAAGCTCTTCTCTTTTATTCTCTTTACATACTGTGATACCAAAACACTACGTAAAGAATAGTCAAAACCACGTTAATTATATATATATATATATATAGATATAATAAAATCAAGAGTTATTTTTATTAGGTAAGTGATAATCTGAAAATAAAGAATTTCGAAGAGCTTTGTTTCCAATTTGTTTATTATATACCTTTGCTGCAAATATATTACTTCCATTATATTTATTTTACTGGCATGTAACAATTCAAAAATAAAAGATGCATTATTCCATAACCAGATTTATCTATGCGATATATCAAAAACCGGATTTATTAACAGAAAAGCTGTTCTAATTTCTGTGTAGACTGAGATACAAAAATGATATACATTGAATAGCCTAATTTGCGATAGCATATTATATATATATATATATATATATATATATATATATATATATATATATATATATATATATATATATATATATATATATATATAACTAAAGATTTATTGTATTTATGATAGTCTGAATATAATAAAGAATTTTCTATAGTTTTCATTTTCATGTTGTGTATCAGATCTCTTTTCTGCAAATATATTATTTCTATTAATCTTATTTTTTTTTTGGTAACATGCAGTTCAAAAATAAAAGATGTATTAAAACATATGAAGTTTAAGTTACTCGATATATAAAATACGTGACCACCTAATATAAAAGACTTCTCTTTTCTTTTGAGACTAAGATATTGATATACTACACAATAAATAGACAATATCTGTAACGACATTTAAGAAAATTTATATTAACACATTGTATACTTAACACGTACTAGTACGTTTTCTTACAATTGATCCTTGAGTGTGGATCACGTACTAGTACGGGTTAGTGTATCAACGTGGTTTGTTTGTGGGTACAAAAATAACGGTATATACAGGAAAACAAAGCCGAATGTTCTTGTCTACTGAATAGATTCTGGAAAAATTTAGACCAAAACTAGTTTTTACATCAGTCGATGCGGAACCACAGAACGGGAAGGTGTGTTTGGTTTGGAGCATTTAAAATCTAACCTTTTATTTATCCTTGCGAAAATACTGTTATAAATGTACGATATATATATATATATATTCATATATATATATATATTTATATATATATATATATATTATATATATAAGAAATTTATATATAAAAATATATATTATATATATATATATATATATATATATATATATATATATATATATATTTCTTTATTTATATGTAAATACTTGTTTATTTGTCTATATGTTTATTTATTTCAACATAAAATACGAAAAGTTGGTTAAAAAATTAAATAATTTTCGATCTATTGAGATTTAACTGAATAACTAAATTGACGCGCAAAACGCCCGCTCCCGGTACAATTCCACTGCGAAATGTACCCCCACACAATGTGTCAATTATACATTTCCTATCGAATTCGAAATATGAAAATATGTATTCGATTATTATATATAATATCTATTTCTTACTCAGAATTCATTGCTTAATTCCACACTTTCGTTGCAATAGTTTTATACCAAATATTAATTCCCTTTAGAAATCAAATATGATACAGGTACTGATATTAATATCTCATTTATCCATTGAAAATTTCTCATAAAATCTTTCCGAAATAAAATATTCTGACAATTAAATATATGGTCATTAATACTGAAGTCATATTTATGGTAATTAATTCAACGAAATAGAGATTCCAAAGAAAATTCAGCATCTCTAAGCCACGATGTCTTTGCTTACGAAAAAAGAACTATATGAAATTGAGGAAACCCATCGTCTTTAGGGAGAATGTAAGGAAGAATCTAAAGCTGGATTTTCTTTCTGACATTATACTAATGGTGTGTTAATGAGAGGAAGTTAGCTTGTTTGCTCTCCAATATTATTCCCCTGGCTTAGGAGGTACAAGTTTGCTATCTTCTTATTCTTGGCATAAACTTACAAACTGCAAATGAAAAATAACTAGAGGAGAAAATTAAAATTAAAGTATGGCTAAAGGGACTAATTTTTTAGTTACTTTAGCCATACTTTATTTTTAATTTCTCTGAATAAAATAAAATTTTATATAGTTAAATAAAATATAACTGTATAAAAGACGACCCGACAGACGCTGTCCTGTTCTAACGATGTAAATCCAAAAAATTGTAAAATGTTTTTAAACTATAAATTGGATCATTTTCATAAAAAAGTAAGGAAAAAATTATTTTAAAAATACTTGACGCCGCTACGCGAACAATCATCACAAATGTAATTAGATTTAATTAAAATTCCCACATCGCTTGTACGGGGATTCGATCCCGGGATTTCTCGTGCTGAAGCCCTATGCGCCAACCGCTGCGTCACATATATGTTCTCAGCAAAGGGTTTCAAGCGGTATTATAATAATCTCAATCAGCCTGCAATTCTAGATTTTTAATTTAAAAAAAGTTTCTATCTAATCAAATTGTGAATCGTAACCATTCTCGAATCAATTCAACTACATCCCAAAATTTCATCAAAATCAGTCCTATTACGAACACTCTGTTATACAATTATATAAAATAAAATATAGTTTACATAAAATACTGCAAAAGTTGCGTTGGTATCTCTAGAACACATTTATTATAAAAAGTAATAGTTTATATTAAACATTGCAAAAAATGCTTCAGTATCTCTGGTACACAGTTATATAAAATAAAGTATAGTTTATATAAAATATTTTAAAAAAAAGTGCTTCAGTATCTCTTGTACACAATTATATAAAATAAGGTATAGTTTATATAAAATATTGAAAAAAAATGCTTCAGTATCTCTGGTACACAATTATATAAAATAAGGTATAGTTTATATAAAATATTGCAAAAATGTGTCAGTATCTGTTGTACACAATTATATAAAATAAGGTATAGTTTATATAAAATATTGCAAAAATGTGTGAGTATCTGTTGTACACAATTATATAAAATAAGGTATAGTTTATATAAAATATTGCAAAAATGTGTCAGTATCTGTTGTACACAATTATATAAAATAAGGTATAGTTTATATAAAATATTGCAAAAATGTGTCAGCATCTGTTGTACACAATTATATAAAATAAGGTATAGTTTATTCAAGGAAAAGAGCATCTTTTGGGTGAAAGGAAAGAAAGCACAATTGAAAAATTTTCTTTTCAACGCCCCACTAATGAACGGCGAACGAGAGAAAATTATCTTGAAAATAATTGATATAAAGTTTATGCTTTATCCATAGCTATTTCAGAATACTTTTGGGATTGTAGAGGGCTGTAGTAAAAAGACAAACCACTAATGGACTGCGAACGAGAGAAAGTTATCTTGCAAATAATTGACATAAAGATTATGCTTTATCCATAGCTATTTCAGAATACTTTTGGGATTGTAGAGGGCTGTAGTAAAAAGACAAACCACTAATGGACTGCGAACGAGAGAAAGTTATCTTGCAAATAATTGACATAAAGATTATGCTTTATCCATAGCTATTTCAGAATACTTTTGGGATTGTAGAGGGCTGTAGTAAAAAGACAAACCACTAATGGACTGCGAACGAGAGAAAGTTATCTTGCAAATAATTGACATAAAGATTATGCTTTATCCATAGCTATTTCAGAATACTTTTGGGATTGTAAAAGACAAACCACTAATGGACTGCGAACGAGAGAAAGTTATCTTGCAAATAATTGACATAAAGATTATGCTTTATCCATAGCTATTTCAGAATACTTTTGGGATTGTAGAGGGCTGTAGTAAAAAGACAAATCATTAATGGACTGCGAACGAGAGAAAGTTATCTTGCAAATAATTGACATAAAGATTATGCTTTATCCATAGCTATTTCAGAATACTTTTGGGATTGTAGAGGGCTGTAGTAAAAAGACAAACCACTAATGGACTGCGAACGAAAGAAAGTTATCTTGCAAATAATTGACATAAAGATTATGCTTTATCCATAGCTATTTCAGAATACTTTTGGGATTGTAGAGGGCTGTAGTAAAAAGACAAATCATTAATGGACTGCGAACTTGAGAAAGTTATCTTGCAAATAATTGACATAAAGATTATGTTTTATCCATAGCTATTTCAAAATACTTTTGGGATTATAGAGGACTGTAGTAAAAAGTCAAATGAATATAGCAAAAAATTCTTAAACATAAAAATATAAGTTGGTTATTACTACGTTCATTTGCAATATGAACTAGGTGACACAGTATATAAATTGATAGTCCAGTTTCACAGACAAAATATATGAGTATAATATTTCACTAAATCTTTGCTAAAGTCCGCTAAATCACATGGTAAGTGGGGTAAGAAAACATGGTCTTTTACATAGTGTCACAATAAAAGACATGTTATATCCAGTATATTGAAATCACGACAAAATTAGTAGAAGATCTTTGGAAGCTCGTTTAATCCAATGGCGAGGTAATTTTTACTGTGACTGCTATTAAAAAAACGAATTATTTTGTGCTCAAATAAAAGTTCGTTTTTGCTGATTTCATTTTTGACTTTTTAGAGTAACCTTTTGAAACAATGGAAGAATCTATGAATAATCCTATATGTATCTAAAATCGTTAAAATAAACAAATAAGTTGCATATCTGAGAATACATTTACCAAATTATCTAAGAAGTAAAATATACAGGTGTTTCAAAAATGACCGGTATATTTGAAAAACCAATAAAAATCTAAACGGACAGTGATAAAAATTCACAGTTTATTGCAATATGCTCGGGGCAATATTAAAGTTTTATGCAGACAAACTTTCAAAATTAGTTATAACGTTCCACAACAGATGACGCTGCAGTCTGGAAAAATCTAAACTACGATATTTTCCAGATATCCATCATGCGCAGCAATAATATGACATATTCTCAGAACGAAATTATCAGAAACCCGTGTAAACGTCTCAGGCGGGATGGCTTCACATGCAGAACAGATATACTGTTCCAGTTATTCAATTATTTCTGGATAGTGGCGGTACACCTGGTCTTTTAAGAGCCCCACAGACAAATCTAGTTTAGATTTTTCCAGACAGAAGCGCCATCTGTTGTGAAATATTATAACTAATTTTAAAGATTTTCTGCCAGAAAATTTACTATTGTGACAAGCTCATAGCAATAAAAGGTGTGTTTCTATCACTGAACATTTCCACTGCAGCAGCTAGTACTGCGTCCACACTTCGGTGGGTCAACTTCTAAGATTGCCATTGGTCGCTACTGTTAAATTCTATTGGCTATGAGCTAACCCATTTGGATATTGTCGCAATCTCTTCCCAAAGCTCTGCTTTGAGAGAATTTGCCATCCTTGATCCTGTAGGTCTGCTATCTCCTTTTAATTTTAATTTTATTGAAAAAAAATACTTGCTACCTAACTGTTAATCTAATCTCTAGTATTAAACTCTAGTTATGACTAGCTGGAACTGGTAATGGGTTCGTGAATGTTAATCTTTTAATATTAAATTGTTCTCACTTCATTATGTTTTTACTTTTTATTGCCCAAAACTCAAGCATCCATTGCTTATTTTATTACTTTTCATCAGTCGTAATCAAATTGTAATCATTAGTTGTTTGTGTAATCTGATAAGTAAGTCAGTACTAGAAGGCTAGACCCAGGAAGTTCTGTGCACCAATTTCACCGAATCACCGAGTTCTATCACTGTCCGTTTAATTTTTATTGATTTTTCAAATATACTAGTCCTTTTTGAAATACGCTGTACTTACATAAATTTACACGTGGATTTGGGTTTGGGACTAATGAGGCCGAGACCTACTGCTTAACCCTTTATCTACTGACGGTACTTATAAGTACCAATCACCTTAACCATGTATATACTGACGGTACTTTTAAGTTCCACTTTCATTAATTAGTTCTAACAAACTAAATTTCACACCGGGGAGATTTTTTACTTGTATATTTAACTTGTATATAATTATCAATGTGACAGCTAAAAAACAATATAAAGACATTTTCAGTATTTCATAATGCAGTAGATAAAGGGTTAAGTAGATTCCGAACTTCTACGAATAACTATGACATATTAATGATACGAAAATTAGAACTTATTATAACATTGTTATTTAGAATTTACATTCACACAAACTTATAAACTTTTGTGTATATTTATATATATCTCATGTTTTTTTTAAGTATAAATAGTTTTATACTTCAAAATAAATGTGTGAAAATATCAGAACTCAAATCAATCGAGTTAATTTTGTTTAAATCGAATTTTGTGTTTCTATTCTGTGAAATGTTTTTGAAATAATAATATGCACCTCTGTTACTTTTATATTTCTTATAAACGTTCCTTGTTATAACTTACATTATGCGTTTAAAATTTTTTGCTAATCATTTTGTTGAACTATTGTAAAATTAATTTATAGCTAGTTCAATTTTATTCAGAAAATTGGTATATTTGATACGTTTATATTGATTTTTATTTATAAAAACACAAATATTTATTTTAGTGTATGTAATGAATGGTAAACATATTTAAAGCGTTTAATTTAGTCATACTCCATGTATCATAATTGATTCATACTACTTTCATTTACCATTGTTACTCTGTACTTGTGTTTATCGTTTCAGAACTACCAGTTAAAAATTACAGAAGAGCTTTAGATCAACCAAGATTTATAAACTGTCTTTTTGGTAGATACACTACCCTTGTTGGAAAGCAAGTTGTACAGGCAAGTTGAGAGAAATTTTTTGTGTTATATTCTAAAAGGCATTATACCCTATAGTGTAGTATATTACTACTATAGAATATTGCACAGTAAATTTATAGTATACTATACAGTACATTAAATAGTATAGTACTATAGTATAGTATATAGTACAATATATAGTATATTTTACAGTACAATATATACTATAGTATATAGTTAGTATATAGTATAGTATATAGCATAGAATATAGTACAATATATAATAGTACATATATAATATAGTATATAGCACATATATGTATAATATATAGTATATACTGTACATAATATATAGTATAATAGTATCGTATAATTTATAGTATAAATACTATAGTATAATATAGTAAAATATATAGTGTAGTATATAGTATATAATAAGTATAGTATATAGAATACTATACAGTACATTAAATTGCATAGTATTATAATATATTAGTACAATATATAGTATAGAGTTTAATTAGTATGTAGTATAGTATAGCACAGTATAAAGTATATTACTATAGTATAATATATAGTATAGTACTACAGTACAATATTATAATGTAGTACTATAATGCAGTACACAATAGTACTATGCTGTATACAGTACATTATATAGTATATACTATAGAATAGTATATAGCACAGAATAAAGTATATTGCTATAGTAAAATATAAAGTATATTACTATAGTATAATATAAAATATATTACTATAGTATAATGTAAAATATATGCTATTGTATAATGTAAAATATATTGCTATTGTATAATATAAAGTATATTATAGTAAATATATAGTGTAGTACTATAGTATATAGAGTGTAGAATACAGTGTAGAATACAATATAGTACTATACCTGTATTGATATTAATACATAGTGTAGTATACAGTATAGTACATATTATATTTCTGTGGTATTATATTTGGTATTTCCTTCAGATTTTCAACATTTCTACAATAAACTGTGACTTTTGATATCATTTAGACATTTTCAATACAGGAATTAAAATTCCTATTTTTTTCTATCTTTTATTTTCTCTTTTGCTACCCACCCTATTCAACACACAAACAACAAAGCAAACCAAATTTCGGATTGCATGAGTACAGAGGCGGATATGTTTGCACTGTTAAATAGCAACACTATTTTCGTTAACAGGTAAACATTTAATTATATATTATCTTGATATAATGGATTTTGTTGTTATTAATCAAAAATATATCTTGCTAGCTGCTCACAAGTTTGTGTCACTAGGTGCCATTAGCTACTGTACTAGGCTAATTTACTGTTTCATCATACTGCCATATTTACATACATTGATAACCTGCAAATATTTTTGTTGCAGTGATATGTAAAACCGGCACAATGCACCAATTTCCTTTTCTCGGTTTTTAACGTGTTCATGTTTTTATATTTTCTCATGTTTTATCGTATTTTATAAATATTATGTTTAAATATTTGGGCATTATATTTAAACAGATATATATTTTTTCATGGTTTTTTGAGAATTTATATCAGATAAGGCTATTTTTAAGGCTAAAAGAACAAAATAATTCTGTGAGGCACAAATAATCAGGCTAAATACACTTCTAGTGATATTATATGAGAAAAACGAAACAACTGTAGCACAGACATGAAAGAAATTATCGACATTTTTGCTAGAAACGAAACAAGTTGAACTAATGTTTAATAAATTTTCAAGTAAGATGTACCAAAATTCATGCTGCTTTTTTTTTCTAATTTTATCAAACACTTATGTATGATGTGTTTGTATACTTCGAAGGTGACAGCACTTTTTTGATTTTAAGTGCACCGAGCTACCTCTCTCCCTCCTATTTCTAGTTCTTTCTTTATATAGCTCGCTCGCCCAATAACTGACTCGCTCTAGTACCGTTTCTTCTGTTACATCACTCGTTTTTCCTCCCTGTCTAATGTCATACTGTCTGTCTGTCTCCCTCTCTTCCTCTCTCTCTCTCTCCCTCACTCACTCACTCACTCCCTTTATTGCTGACACTCTCTCCCAGCTCTTTTTTCCTTCCTGTTTCTTACTCTGTCAAACTGTCTCTTTTTTCACTCTCACTATCTCACTGTTTTTCTAAATATCTCAGCTAGTCATACATACTCACTCCCTTGCTCCTTTGCTAATTCTTTTCTCCATATCTTTAACTCACTCATCTCTTATCTCTCGTTTTCCCTCCTTGTATAGCGACAAACTGCTTGTGTCTGACTGACTGACTGACTGACTCCCTTCCTTGCTGACACTCTGTCTCCCAGCTCTTATTTTTGCTCACTGTTTCACACTCTGTCAAGCTGCCCCTTTTTTCACTCTCATTATCTCAGTTTTTCTAAATCTCTCTTTCAGCCTCTCCAACATACTCATTCCTTTGCTAACTCTCTTCTCAATCTCTTTCTCTCTCTTCTCTTATCTCCCGTTTTCCCTCCTTGTGTAGTAAGAAACTGCTTGTGTCTGACTGACTGACTCCTTAACTTATTCACTCACTTTCTTGCTGACACACTCTCTCCCAGCTCTTATTTTTGTTCACTGTTTCACACTCTGTCAAGCTGTCCCTTTTTCACTCTCATTATCTCAGTTTTTCTAAATCTCTCTTTTAGTCTCTCCCATATACTCAATCCCTTGCTAACTCTCTTCACAATCTTTTTTTCTTTCTCACGTCTTATCTCTCGTTTTCCCTCCCTGTGTACTGTTAAACTTTTTGTGTCTGTCTCACTCACTCACTCACTTCCTTCCTTGCTGACTCTCTCTCTCCTATCTTTCATTCCCCCCCTGTTTCTCATTCTGTCCAACTATCCCTTTTTTCACTCTATCTCAGTTTTCTAAATCTCTCAGCCTTTCATACATATTCCCTCCATAACTCTCTCTTCCATTTTTTTCTCTCATCTCTCATTTCTCCACCCTGTCTATCACTATCACACTGTTTTAATATATACCTCTCTCATCCTGTCACACTCTCACGTACTATATTTCTCGAATCTCCCCGCTCCCTTTCTAAGTCTTTCAGACACCCACTCTCTTTTCAACATCTCCATCTAAACTATAATTTTCTCTCTCACTCTCACACATGCGCAAAAGAGTGAAGTCTCGCTAACCCTACAGCCTGCCGACTCCAACAGGAATGTATTTTGTTCTGTCAGACTGCATAATATTCATTTTAAATGAAAATTGAAAGCAATATTTTATAGTTATACATAATTTAACAGTATAAAACTTAACATTTTATAACGGCATAAATAATCCAAACAATAATCAGTAGCATAATTTCATACATTTACTTTGATCAACGTAATATTTCTTTCAATTATACATTTCATTAATTCCTCCGTGGGCCACAAACCACAACAGGGCCACGTTTGACTTATATACCACGTACTCACTAGTCTGGAATAAGAATTCTTTAGAATAAGTACGTAAAAAGTGCTAAGATACACATTAAGGATTTTGGCTTCGGTTCAACACGAATGAAAAATAACGTTTTATGACGATTGATACTTGATCGCTTGTCACTTACTAGTACCGGTTAGGGTAACATCATAGTTTGTTTGAGGGTACAAATACAGCGATATATACGGGAAAACGAAACCCGAATGTTCTTATCTACTACATAGATTCTGGAAACATTTAGACAAATAAAAACTAGTTTTTTTACATCAGTCGATGCGGAACCACAGAACGGGAAGTTTGATAAAAAAAATCAACTTAGATTTAAAATTAACTTTTTATTTATCCTTACGTAAATGATATATATATATATATATATATATATATGATATACACATATATATATATATATATATATATATATATATATGATATACACATATATATATATATATATATATATATATATACTTATATTTAAATATATATATACATATACATATATACCTATATATATATATATATATATATATATATATATACATATATATGATATACACATACATATATATATATATATATATATATATATATATATATATATATATATATATATATACATATATATTTATATACATCCATGTATATATACACATACATATATATATATATATATATAAGAAAAAATGTAGATATATATATATATATATATATATATATATGTATATGCATGTATAATATATATATTTATATCTATATATATATTATACATATATATGATATACACTATATATATTAATATATATACATATATTTATATACATCCATGTATATATACACATACATATATATATTTATAAAATATATATATATATATATATATAAATATATATATATATATATATTATATATATATATATATATATATATATATATATATATGTATATACATATATATTTCACATACATATATATATATATAAATATATATATATATGATATACACATACATAATATATATATATATATATATATATATATATATATATACTTATATTTAAATATATATATACATATACATATATACCTATATATATACTTAATTAGTAACATATATATACATATATATATACACACATATACACACGCACGCACATATATATATATATATATATATATATATATATATATATATGTTACTTGTATATTTATATATTTGTTTATATATTTCAATATAAAATACAAAAAGTTGGTTAAAATTTTAAAAAATTACGATTTATTCAGATTTAACTGAATAAATAAATTTACCCGCAAAACGCCCGCTTGTGGTAAAATTCCGCTGCGAAATGTAATCGCATACAATGTGCTAACATATGTTTAAAATGCACTTCAGAAAATATTACCTAATAGTCTTCTAAATAATTTCAGTTAATTTTAATCTCCTTCATAATATGAATATTTAACATTCATAAATTAACAACAGTAGAAAACTTAACATTTTATAACAGCATAAATAATCACAACAATCAATAGCATAATTTCATGCATTTACTTTGGTCAATGTACTATTTCTTTCAATTATACATTTCATTAATTCTTCTTTGGGCCAAACTAGTACATGACCACCTTTGATGTATATATCCCGAACTCACTAGTCTGGAAGAAAAATTCTTTAGAATAACTACGTAATAATTGCTAAGATACACATTAAGGATTTTGGCTTCGTTTCAACAAGAATGAAAAATAACGCAATGTACATTTTGATAAACTCCATTACTTTCTTATCCATGCCGAAAATCTTTCTATAAAAGGCTTTTGTGGACCGAGACGGGTCTTGGACTGTGGCCAATCAGTGCTCATAAAATACCATTAAAAGAGTGCACACTTTTAATTACTGAAACTGTGAAGTTAATCATATTTTATATATTTATGAAAACAACGGTCGTTTATGATAAAGCATTGAATTTATACGCTTGTTAAGCAACTGATAATAGTGGAATAAAAAGATAATAAACGATGGGAACAGAAAACATATTCAGCAGTTCTTTATTGTAGTACTTTTTTCTTTCGCGAAAGATATGTGACTTTAAAGATATAAGTTTTGGTTGCTTTTCACATAAAAAAGTGGCATTTTAATGTCTGAATATATTATTGAATAGGACAAATGTAAGATTCGTGGAAATTATTTACTCTTGTCTGAAAAAAAGGTGTTACAACTGCTATTATGATAAGCTTGAAGCTATTATGTATTTAAAGCAAAGTTCATTTATAGTAAAAGGATTTTTTATTACTATATCCATTTTAGAACTTCGGACGAAATTATAAATATTTATATAAACGTCTCCCTATACCTCTATATTTATCAATCAATCAAATTAATATGTATATATTAGATTGACACATGTATGTACACATACATATATACACACATATGCATATACACAGACACACACACACATATATATATATATATATTATACACACATATAAATATATATCTATATATATATACAAACATATATATATACCTACATATATATGTATGTATACATACATACGTTTATATAAATATTTATACATATACATATGTATTAACATTTATAAATATATTACGTATATACACATACATAAGTATAAATATATTTAAAAAACACATACATGAGTATATATAAATATATATACATTTAATCTACCAAAATTATTATACTTATACTATCTCTTACAAATTCTTCTGTTTCCCCTTCTTATTCCTTCAAATCTGTATTCCCAGCCATAAAATGTCCTCATTAAAGGAGTGTCTATGATTTAAAATTCTTAACACAAATTTCCAAAAGCTATCTCTGCCATACATGCAAGTATCCTGTACCCTCAAGCATTTTCCAATTTTCGCTGATTAATGGCTCAGATTTTATCCTGATCTAAGTTACTTTTTATTGTTAAATACGCTGACTAAGTTGAGGGTTCCTTGGAAAATTTCTATACATTGATCACTGTGTGGTCTAACTCTGCAAACCATATTACATATACCAGGGGTAGCCAAGCTCCTTGATAGTCCGAGCCATTTTTCAAAATTTGAAATTTTTTGCGAGTCGCAATCAAATACGTATTTAAATAGGTATGCAAAACTGAATTTAAAAATTTTTTTTTACAGAAATTATATTTATTGAATGTCATTTGGAAGTTCTTTGTCCTTTAAATTTTCAAGCCATTTTTTTGAATTGTTGTGAATGTAGTTTACAATGTGTTACACTGTTTTCAGAACATCAAGATATTTTACATATTTGTAACGAGATATTCTCGGTGAATTATGCAGTAAATCGGTAGGAATTGTGGAATTTTAAAATCATCTCTTAAAAGCCCTGTAAGACCGAATTTTTACCCAGCATTGCCGGAGCTAAATCAGTTGTAATATTTTTTTAAATATAACAACACAAACATGAAAAGGGAACTCATGTACATTTATCGAGAGCCTCAAATAATCCGTCAAAGAGTCGCACGTGGCTCGCGAGCTGCAGGTCCGCCACCCCTGACATATACACAAAGTATATATATATATATATATATATATATATATATATATATATATATATATATATATATATATATATACATACATACATATACATACATATATATATACACATATACATACATACACAGACACACATATATATACACATATATATATACACATATACATACATATATATATACACATATACATACATATATATATAACACATATACATACATATATATATACACATATACATACATATATATATACACATATACATACATATATATACACACATATACATACATATATATACACACATATACATACATATATATACACACATATACATACATATATATACACACATATACATACATATATATACACACATATACATACATATATATACACACATATACATACATATATATACACACATATACATACATATATATACACATATACATACATATATATACACATATATACATACATATATATATACATATATACATATATATACACACATATACATACATATATATACACATATACATACATATATATACATATATACATATATATATACACATATACATATTTATATATATTTTATATATATATATATATATATATATATACATACATTATACATACATATACACATATATATATATACACATTTATTATACACACACATATATATATATATATATATATATATATATATATATATATATATATATACATATATATATATACACATATATACACACACATATATATATATATACACATTTATATATATATATATACACATATATGTATATATATATAAGCAAATATACATACACAAATACATTATGTATTAAATTACATATGAAATGCATATAGGTAGATATAAATGTGTACTTCTTACAAAGTGTTTTTTATTAATAACTTGCAAAGACTTTAAATTAAAATAATATAACATTTCAATATATAAAAACATCCATCCAATAGAGAAAAAAAATCCTTTCGGCTTTTAACACATTGTATGCAGGACACGTACTAGTACGTTCTCTGATGACTGATACTTGAGCGAGGGTCACGTATTAATACGGGTTAGTGTAACAACATGGCTTGTTTGTGGGTACAAAAATGACGGTATATACAGGAAAACGAAGCCGAATGTTCTTGTCTACTACATAGATTCTGGTAAAATTTAGACAAATAAAAACTGTTTTTTACATTAGTCGATGTGAAACCACAGATCACGGGAAAAAATTAAAACTATATACTACTATTTCTATTTGATTTTTTATATTTACGGTACTATTATAAATGTATCCACTAAAAAATATGTTTTTTGTTTACATAAATCTTAGGGTTGCTATTTATATATTTATATATTTGTTTATATATTTCAATATAAAATACGAAAATTTGGTTAAAATTTAAACAGTTTTCGATCTATTGAGATTTAAATGAATAAATTTACTCGCAAAATGCCCGCTCCCGGTACAATTTCGCTGTAAATATTCCAGCACACAATGTCTTAAAGTGAAAGAAAATATTCAATATAAATATGCTTTATACAATAAATTTATTTGCAGGAAGTATCCACTTCAAAAGCGAATATTTAAAGTGCGGAATTCCGTTACAAATGATTTCCAAATACAGCTCATCCCGTATAAGCAATGAAAAATGCCACTGAGCCATAGCTTGATAACACAAAATAATCATTTTTATCTTTGTGCAGATAGTGAAGAACATCGGAATTCGGAGAACACAATATCCTGGCTCGTTGCCAAGGGAGTTAGTCCCACTCCACTCTGCATAGGGGAGCATTTAACACCTGCGACTTCTTTTTGTTGCAGTTTAAATGGATATGATCTGACGTCCCATCTGCCCTCCATTGTTTTTTACAGCTGCTATTTGTGAATATTTTTATTGAGATATTCAGAAAGAGATACGAATTGCGTCTAATATATTCTAATATATTTTGTGAATATTCTAATATATATTATGTCAGCCTTAGTTAAAAATATCCTTCACAAAGACTGTTACTAATTTTTTTTTATTTATTACTTGTTATTTTATAAGCAAGGAAAAAATTATAATTATATTATTTTATTATTTATAACTATCAGAATATTACCATTATAATCTGAAATACGAGTTATTTTTTTCACAAAAATAAATATATACTCTTTTTATCTTACTCACTTATTTGAAGAGTCAGAAAACCTTTTCTAAAATAAAATATTTTTAAGAGGTTATATGACTCTTAAAAGTCGAAAAAAATGTAAAATAATTATTTCGACCTCTTATAGCTTGCTAACTACCAGTTATACAAACAAACTTTTAATATAATTTGAACAAATTATCTTTACACATATCTAATTCAATTTTTTGAAACGTAAAAAATATTTTTTCTTTAGAAATTTTTAAATAAGAGACAATTTGCTGTTAACCAAAATGATATCAAGCCTAACGCCCATGATATATAAAATATAATTAAGTTGAAGACAAACGTATTGTTTAAAACATTTCACAGTGTCTCAAAATAACTTTGAACCTAAATTCGTATGCATATAAGATAGATATATATATTTGAAAAACGTTTGAAAAAAATTTTTTTTCCTTAAAATTTATCATTGAAAAAAAATTTTTTTTGGAAATACACAAGGAAATTTAGGTTGAATCATTTGAAAATTATGTTGTTTACAATCTTTCAAAATTTCATGGATGAATATTAAAAACTTTGAGACAACATGCGCGTTACATATAAAAAAAAATTTGAGAAAAATCAGTTTAAAGTTTTCTAAGTTCAATTTGTTTACAGTAAACAGCTGACAAGGTTTTTTTTTTCATAACTCCTCTCAATATTGGAATTTTTTTACGTCGACTCTTTTAAAATGTTATAAACTGAATTCCTTTTCACGTAAATAACGTAAATTAAGAAAATATCAAAGCAAAACATTAATAAGGTATACAGATAATAGTCTTCAAGCTAGTGGTACTTTTCAAAACAAAGTGCAAAGGAATTCTTATGATTTGTACCAAGAAATTCTAAGTAAAGAATATGCAATAGTGACTTGTGATTTTCACAAGTGATAAAAGTGTTGCCAAATTCAGTACACTAGAAATTTTAAACTAAATTAATTATATTTAACAGTAACTTTAATCGCATGACGAGTGTAGCTCGTCATTGTGCGGTATGGAATGAAAAACTAATGACTAGCTAGACTCGTCATTTTACCGAAAGGGGTTAGTAATGACGTATTAATTAGTTATGACGTAATAATTAGTATATTTTGTGACACTACAGTATATATATATATATATATATATATATATATATATATATATATATATATATATATATATAATATATATATATAAACTCATTTCAGTGGAGACCATGAATAGCATTTGAAAATATGTGATTAAAATACCACCTAACGGAATAGAAAAGTATTTCGTTACAGGATGGCGTCGGTACAAAACAATATGTAGACTAAGTGAGGACAATAAACAAGAGAGTTTTAAAACTGTATAAGACTATGTTGGTACACATAACTATATTATACGACATTTCTTGAGGTAAGACTTTCCATTCCTCAAAGAACATCAATTCCAGTTGGTTAGTGTTCGACAGAGCTTAAGATCTTGTCGTCTGTCATAACTAGAAATGTAAGAAATGTCCCGGAATTTTGAAGAGGTGGGAATAAACCCGGAATTTCGGGAACTTTGGGAAGAAATCCTTTTAACAATGTTTACATTTATTTTTTCAACAGTGGCTATTTAAGAACTAGCATATTATTTCTAAGAGATTTTTTTTTACTTTTGGCAATATATACATACATATATATATATATATATATATATATATATATATATATATATATATATATATATATATATATATATATATAAATATATAAATATATAAATATATAAATAATATATATATATATATATATTATATATATATATATATATTAAAACAAAAGGAATCAAAAAATAAAAATCAAAGGAATTGGAATAAATATTGGAACGAATATGGAATTGGTGTACTTTATTTGGGGGTGGGGAATTGCGGCCCCCACATTCCGGTTAAATGGCTATTTTAATCAATTGAAACGCTCCCGGTCACCACAAGTACATCGTTAAATAAAGAAGACTAAAATCTAAAAACATAATACCATGAACGAAAATGAAATCCAAACCTATTACAAACCAATGCACAAATAAAAATTATAAAAAATACGTTAAATACTAAAATGACTTATAACAATAAACCGATGTATACGTTAAAAATATAAAATTCAGTAAAAAATACTAAAATGTATTATAAAAAACTACTAAGAATATCATAGTAAAAAACATACCTATAACAAACACATTGTACGCATAACATCCTTTCCACCTGATCCCAGACTAATTCCCCCCCCACCTAATAAAGTACACCAATTCCATATTCGTTCCAATATTTATTCCAATTCCTTTGATTTTTATTTATTGATTCCTTTTGATTAATATTTAATTTGGCTTTACTTGATAGTGGCGTGGCGCATCGGTAATGCTAATGTATTGCTAATGAATTGCTAATGAATTTCT
>CM063507.1:38297109-38314609 GCA_032207245.1 Pardosa pseudoannulata
TCATTATATCGATGAAATATAACGAAATGATATATCGAAATATACGAAATGATATATTATAACGAAATGAGGTATCTATATATTCATTATTTCGACGAATTTGAAACTTATTCTACTGTTAGGCTGCCAACTGTTACAGTGATTTCAACCCTATTTCTAGCCACATACCATTCCTAGTTTAAAACAGATGCCACAGAAAGTGGAAAATTGGTGAAAAATTGTTTTAAAATATTTAATTAGTTAAATTAAGAATCTTGTACTAATGTACTTTCCCACGATGGTCAACACGTGCACACACAGCTGTGGACTAAATTTCTAAGAAGACTGTAGAAGCAGCTGTTGACTTAGAGTTTTAATAGGGACCCCTGGGGAGGATTTATAGCTGATGCAGTGGCACAAGTGTAATGGTCAAGCCCAGGCAGGGATGCAGCTATGAGATAGGGGGACAGGGGCTAGGCAATTATGTCAATTTTCACCAAAGGGACCATTTTAATAAGCCCACCTGCACACCCGAAGGGACTTCAGACGTGGGTAAATTTCACTAACAATTGATTAGAAAAGAGGCGTTTAACAGAGGTGTAAAGTTGTGGGAAAAAAGTTGGAAAAGGTTTCGAAGTCGGATGCCAGAGGAATCGGGTGCATCCAGATCCGTGAGCAAGCCAGAGAACCCGGGCCAGCAATATTTGCCCGATGCCGCACCCGACAAAGTGATGACTGTTGCTCCAGCACCAACGTCCATCAAAGTAACGACCTTTACTCCAGCCTGCCTAGAGCCCCACCCCGCTTCCCTGTGCATACCTGGAGGTAAAACGACTTCATATTCATGATATTGACCTGGGTCTTATAACATTTTGATTAAGGAATACCATTTTATAAGTATTGATGAATATCAAAACCAAATAATGCAGGTCATATCATATATTAATCAAGTCATGTATTAATATGTAAATAATGTATATAATAAATGTTTTAGTTTAAATATAAGTAATTTACTTTTAATTCTATAGAGTATATTTTACTGTGTTTCCCCTTTGAGAATGACCACTAGAGTATGTGTTGCAAGTACCTTGTAACAAATCCCACGAGTTTCAGGTAATCGAATCATAATTTCGGCCTTCTAAACACTGCTGAGATTAATTCAGGAACGCAATAACAATTATTAAAAATTTATAGAATATTAAGCATGCAGCTTTCTCTCACCGCACTTTTCGATAATCTGCATACCCAGAGTGTAGATCTTTTACTGTTTGTTTACCATAATAATTGTTCCCAGAGGTACTAAATGTTTAAGATACATCTCAGAATGTATTATACTAAGTTTTACACAGCAGCATAAAGGCACATACAAGTTTATATAAGGTACATCTGTAGTTTAAAGTGTTACTGTAATATAGTTTGTAATATGTAATTCAAGATTTAATATGTCATATTATGATTTAGAATGTGCAAAATATACTGAATATTTATGTCGTAGATATGCAATACTGTTATCCTCTCCGCATTTAGTGTTTTTGATATGAATATTTGAGATTTATTATTCCATTGGGTGTAACACGGCTTTCTAGTACTTTAAACAAAAAAATAGTGCATTTAGTGACTTGAAATTTAGTTACAAAAATATTCACTACTATTTGGTTTTTATAAAGATAACATTTTCCCTTGCTTTATTCAAAATATTCGCGTTTTGGATATTTAACATGTATTGTAAACTAGCATATAGCCAGTGATATGACGGGATCAGTAAAGTTTTTAATTTCCTAAAATTGTAAAATGCCCTAAAAGGCAGGTAAAAAAATGGTTTGTTCTTTGGCTGAGAATTATCTCGTACACGCTCAATAATTTTTTAATCTTGACTGACCGTATGTTAGTTGCCAACTTTAATTTATCTTGTCATATTACGCGATAGGATGGACAGTAGAGGTTAATATTGACAGTGATTATTAGGCGGTATATATGAATAAGGTCCAAAATTGAGCGAATCTATTGCAAACCGAATGGTTATGCATAAGAAACAAGCACAAGAAAGAACAGACTTCTTAACTTTCGAAGGTATATAACAAATAATCTATTTATTAGTCCGTGAAATAGAATCCTAAACTTTTATGGAAAGAATTTGTTAATACGGTGATAAAATTTTCATTGCAACAAAAAAATAATCGATGATTAAATTTGAAATTATCCCATATGTACCTAATCTATTATTTATGCCAAATATAAACCAAAAAAATAAGGTTTCAAATAATGGCATTAAACGGTCGAAAAGGGGGAAAAGGATGGATTTCGAACGTTTTCGAACTCGCTTTGAATTTTACTAACCCTAACTCAGGAAGAATCTAATATGGATGCCTCTATCCATTCCAGTTCCAACCGCTTCCTAAATTCGAGGACAGACAGATTGACAGATAACTTAGGCTAATATTATATAGGAAATTATATAAATTTTGTTAATTTTTGTAAATTTAAAAAAGGAGACACATTTGAAATTTTAAAACTGACTAATAAATATAATACATTAATAAATATAATACAATATAATACTGATTAATGAATATAAAAGAAGTAGATACAAGTAAATGTAGAACTCAAAATATATTATGTCTATAATTAAAATTATTTCAGCAGGATTCATTCAGAGAAAAAATTTAGAACATGAGTTATATTATATTTTTCAATATATCTTAACTCAAATTATATTTCATATAAAATTATATTTTTCTAATAAGAACTATTATACAGTGCGGAAGTAGGTCAAGCCTTTAAAAACTTCAGTATTTTACAATTATAAAAATTTTTCCTAAAATTAATAATTTTGTAAATTTAGAGAATGGAATACATTGGAATTTTAAAACTGATTCACATGTATAATACATTTCGCTTAAATTAAAAAGTTAGTAAAATTAGAAAAAAATTTTAATGTTCAAAATTGTAAAACTGTTTAATGTATATAAAATCAGTAGATACAAGTAAATATAAATCTCAAAATATTCTTTTTTGTCTGTAATTAAAATTCTTTCAGCAGGATTCATTCTAAGAATAAATTTAGAACATGAGTTAAAATTTAAGTGAAATTATAAGTTAACATAAAAATGTAACTCGACAAACCGTGTGGTTTTGTATGAAAAAACAAACAAGCATATGAAAAAATCTTCTTAATTTTCAAAGATATATCACTTAAATGCTAGATAGTTATAAAAATAGACTTCTAGACTTTCATGAAAAGAATTTGTTGTTAATACCTCTGATTGAATTTTTATTACAACCAAAAATAATCGATGATTAAAAATATCATAAATATAAAAATATGATTAAAATTATATGGGATGTATAAAATAAATCCCATAAAAGATTAAAACGATGAAACTCAAACAAATTTTTTTAATTAAACTTAAAGTTTGGTTTGGTTTGGTTTGGAGCGCTACGGTCTACTGTTTTGCACACGAGGGCTAATGAGACCGGGACCTACAGTTTTAAGCCGATTCCGAACGGCTACAAACATCCATGCCAGCAGCGGGATTCGAACCCGCGAACTCCGGTTCCGAAGAGCAGCGCTCTACCATTCGGCCATCGTTCGGCAAATAACTTCAAGATTTTCAAAAATAAGTAAGAAAGCTTTTAAATTATTCTACTACAATTATCAGCTTTATATAAATTTCTTTTTTAAATTTGCAAAATTTCTCCAGAGAAAATACGGCAGAAACAAAATAAGATAAAATTTTTTAAAAAGTAAGTAGGAAATATTTCACTAAATATGCTTATTTCATACAGAAATATCTTTTATACTCAATATCAAAGTAAAGGGGAAAAGTACAGTAAAATCTGTTTTTCACAATGCCCAAAAGAATAGTGCATAAAGGCTGAATTCGTTCAAAAGTAAAAATAAATCAAACATGATGAATAGCACTCTTTCTGTAAATCAAATTAAGGGAAAAAAATCATCTCTGTTGAAATATACTTTGTAAAGAAAAAAATATTTTTAAAAAAGTGATAAATGGGTTTCCATCTGTCTGAGCACAATGAAAAATAATTTTAAAATTTACGCGAAGGATTAAATATTCAGACATTTATGGTGCATAAAGATTACTTCAAAATAACTTTTTCCCTAAAGAAAAGTTTTTATTATGCACAGAAAAGATTCAGGGATTTTGACATAAATAAAAAATAATTTTTTAAAATTCCATAACCATTTTTCTAGAACTAAGTTTTATTTAGATTAACGTTTATTTTTTACAAATCATAGTTGTTCTTACATTAATATAAATCATAAAATTTTCATTTGTTACTTTGACAATTTAATTTTTTTTTAAATTATAATTCATGGGGTAGTTCAAAATTACTAAGCGAATTTCATTTTTAAGTAAAAAAGAACAAAAGTATATAGGACAATTAATTTTAGTTTTTAATGAAATAAAAGTCATTCCAAAGAAGGATGCAACATTTTCGACATAAAAATGCTGCTTTATTGCATAACTATCTTTCTAGAACGAGATTTCATTTAAATTAACAACTTTTATGTTAAAAATCTCATTTATTTTTGCATTAATATAATGTTTAAAAATATATATTAGTTTAACAATTATATTTATTTTATTTTCCTCTTGGATTATAAATTTCTTAGCTGAATGTGTTTTACGTGTGTAATTGGAGTTTATATGATTTAATTTACTTCAAAAATGTTTATATACATGCATGCATACATACACATTATATATATATATATATATATCTATATATATATATATATATATATATATATATGTGTGTGTGTGTATATGTGTGTATATTTATATCTATATATATATGTATATGTATATATATGTATATATATATGCGTGTATATATATATATATATATATATGTATATATATATATATATATATGTATATATCTATATATATATGTATATATATGTATATATATGATATATATGTATATAATGTATATATTATATATATGATATATATGATATATATATATATATATATATATATATATATATATATATATATATATATATGTGTGTGTGTATATATATGTGTATATATATGTGTATATATATGTGTATATATATGTGTATATATATGTGTATATATATATGTGTATATATGTATATATGTATATATATGTGTATATATATGTATATATATGTGTATATATATGTGTATATATGTATATATATATGTATATGTATATATATATACATATATATGTGTATATATATATATATATTCATATTTATATACATCTATATATATATTAATTACTCTACTTTGCTTTAACATTTAAAATGTAAATATAAACTCATTATCTTCTAATAACAATGAATAAAATATATTCAAATTGTAAACTATTATACAAAAACATTTATTTTAAAAAGACAAAAAGCTTTGCAATTTTCTGAAACTGAATCTCGATCGCATTTGAAATACATTTTATTTTAGAAAACAACAATAAAAAACCAAAAAGGCAGTCGAATATTTTTAGAAATTTTAAACACATTACAAAACAGAAGAAATTCAATTTATCACTCTTCATGCCTCCTAGGGAATTGATTCCACCTTAGAATAAAATCAAAGTTGAAATCGGAAAAACCGCACAAAAGAACACTCTTGTTTCTAAGCTTATTTACTTCTTTTATTACCAATCGTAAACCCAAATAGCCTTTTTGAAAGATAGAGCAATGTTTGAAAACTTTAGCTACATTTCGTATTTTAAAAATAGATTTTATAAAGAATTATCCCAAATGGCTTTTGCTGTAAAAAGAAAACTACATTTTCCTTGGAAAAACTTTTCTTAAGGAATTTTAATAAATATTTTTTTTTCCAACGTCAAAAAATATGCTTTAATGGGATTTGAGAATGTTTTTGTATTTTTTAAGTTTTGACCTAAAATTAAAAATAAAGAAGCTTTAATGCGGAAAAAGTATATTTAGAATATATGGTTTAAAATTTTTGTTAGTTTTAAAGTAGCATTGTTCTTTTTGACTTAAAAGAATTCCAAATAATTTTAAGAAACGTAAATGAAAAAATATATATTGCTTTCTTTTAAAAGAATTTTAGTTTTTATTTAAAAAACAAAACGTTTTTGAAATATTGGAGAAAATGCAGTTCAGGGTGCTCCATTGTGTTATTGGCGATATTTTTAGTGCCAATAATGCCAACAACCCATTTAAGATGGCAGAAATAAATATATACAATAGCAATACAAATGCAAGAAAAATTATAAATTATAATTAAAAAAGACATTGCTTTATTTTAAAAGAATTAAATTTCTTTTTATTTTAAAAAACAAAACGTTTTCAAATATTGGAGAATATCCAGTTCAAGGTGCTCTCGTTTTATTGGCGATAGTTTTTAGAAGAAATAATGCCAACAACCCACTAAAGATAGTGACAATAAATATCTCCAAGGGCAATACAAATGCAATAAAAAGCATAAACTAGAATGAAAAAAAAAGATATTGCTTTCTTTTAAAAGAACTAATTTTCTTTTTACTTTAAAAAACAAAACCTTTTCAAATATTGTAGAAAATCCAGTTAAGGGTGCTCTCGTTTTATTAGCGATATTTTTTAGAGCCAATAATGCAAACAACCCATTAAAGTAAGCGGCAATAAATATCTACAGGAGCAATACTAATGCAATAAAAAGCATAAATTATTATGAAAAAAATTGTATTGTTTTAAAAAGAATTAAACTTATTTTTACATTCAAAAACAAAACGTTTTAAAATATTGGAGAAAATGCAGTTCAGGGTGCTCTGTTGTTTTATTGGCGATATGTTTTAGAGCCAATAGTGCCAACAACCTATTTAAGATGGCGGGAATATATACCTACAAGAGAAATACAAATAAAATAAAAATCATAAATTATAAATAAAAAGATATTGATTTATTTTAAAAGAATTAAACTTCTTTTCACTTTAAAAGACACAATATTTTCAAATATTGTAGAAAATGCAGTTCAGAGTGCTCTCTTGTTTTATTGGCGATATTTTTTAGAGACAATAATGCCAAGAACCCATTTATGATGGCAGAAATAAATATATACAAGAGCAATACAAATGCAATTAAAAGCATAAATTATAATGAGAAATTTTCACATTTTCTAATTTTAATTTTAAACGATAGATGACAAAAAAAAAAGCAGGACAATAGCTATTTTTCTTTCATTTGGGGGATTAATTACTGATTTCTAATGGGTTTTATGGCGGACTCTTTAAGGTCTCTCAAAAACGATGCTTTTCCTCCGCCGAGTTTGTGACGTCATCGTTCACGTTGATACCGAGCGCCTATGCTGTTTACATGTTAAAAGGTGACTTTTAAATTGGTTTCTGTGTAAAGTACCGCATATAATAGAAATGTTTTTATCCTGTCCGGCATTAAAAATCATATTATAAATATTGTATTGTGCCAATCTGTAAAAATACAGCAACTAATTGCAATGAGAAGATATTTTTCAGCGTTCCCAAAGATCCCCATACACGTAAAATCTGGACAATTGGGATGAAAAGGGATGAGAAATTGAACCCCAAATTATCAAATAAATCATCTCTATCGGTTTGTGAAGACCATTTATCGATAAGTAAATGCTTGCTTTTGTTTAATTATTACTAGTTTAGAAAAAATGAAGTATATAAAAATACATATATACATTTAAAAGGACTGTTGATTAACCAGTGCTATTTAACTTTTAAAACTGCTAATTCTCGAGTATTATCACAGAGTTCAAGTACAATAAATGTTTGATAAAGCATACTGGAGAAATACTGGAGAAAATGCAGTTCTCTTTTGTTTTATTGGCGATATTTTTTAGAAGCAATAATACCAACAACCCACTAAAGAGAGCGACAATAAATATCTACAAGGACAATACAAATGCAATAAAAAGCATAAACTAGAATGAAAAAAAATATTGCTTTCTTTTAAAAGAATTAAGCTTCTTTTTACTTTAAAAATCAAAACTTTTTCAAATACTGGAGAAAATGCAGTTCAGGGTGCTCTCTTGTTTTATTGGCGATATTTCTTAGAGGCAATAATACCAACAACCCATTAAAGATAGCGGCAATAAATATCTACACGAGAAATACAAATACAATAAAAAGCATAAACTATAATGAAAAAGCGATATTGCTTTATTTTAAAAGAATTAAACTTCTTTTTACTTTAAAAAACAAAACGTTTTCAAATGCTGGAGAAAATGCAGTTCAGGGTACTCTCCTGTTTATTGGCGATATTTTTAGAGGCAATAATACCAACAACCCATTAAAGATAGCGGCAATAAATATCTACACGGGCAATACAAATACAATAAAAATCAAACTATAATGAAAAAGTGATATTGCTTATTTTAAATGAATTAAACTTGTTTTTATTTAAAAAACAAAAAAATTTCAAATATTGGAGTAAATGCAGTCGAATGTGTTTCTTTGTTTTATTGGCGATATTTTAATTTATACAATAATGCCAACAACCCATTTAAGATGGCAGAAATAAATATATACAAGAGCAATTCAAACGCAATAAAAATCATAAACTATAATGAAAAAAAGATATTGCTTTCTTTTAAAAGAATTAAACTTCTTTTTACTTTAAAAAACAAAACGTTTTTGAATATTGGAAAAAATGCAGTCCAGGGTGCCCCCTTTTTTATTAGGGATATTTCTTACAGGTAATAATGCCAACAACCCATTAAAGTTAACGGCAATAAATATCTACAGGAGCAATACAAATGCAATAAAAATCATAAACTATTATGAAACAGGATATTGCTTTCTTTTAAAAGAATTAAACTTCTTTTTACTTTAAAGAACAAATCGTTTTCAAATATTGGAGAAAATGCAGTTCAGTGTGCTCTGTTGTTTTATTGGCGATAATTTTAGAGCTAATAATGCCAACAACCCATTTAAAATGGCGGGAATATATATCTACAAGAGCAATACAAATGCAATAAAAAGCATTAACTATAATTATTAAAATAGTAAAAGCAGTATGATAAAAATTATGCACAGATTGTACCAAATTATTAAATTTGCAAAAGCATGGAGAACTATTTTTAAAATCTTCTAAATCATACGGAAATTTAATATAAAATATGGGTTGCATACTTTAAACTATTAACATGACTATGAAACAAAAGGCATAAATTATGAGTATTCAAATACTTAAAACTGTGAACAAAAGTTTTATATACAATTGCAGTCAGAAAAATCTTGGTTTGCAATATGTTAAACTCTCATACTTGGCGATGATAATTATAGATAAAGAACTAAAATCAAGGAGCACCCAAAACTGCATTTAGGCCTAATATTTTGGTTCAGTATTTTTGTTTCTATCAAATCTTTATGAAATTTATATGATTTGAATGGTAAAATATCGTGTTTGTTTATATGTACCAACATGTAAACAATCTTTAGCACTATTTTCTTTTGTAGACAAAATTTTGAAAGGTACTAATTTTGATAATTTTTTTATTATGAAATTCAGCAGAAAATAAAATCTCAGTGTCGGCTCTGTTTTGTGAATTTAATCTGTAAACTAGATAAAAACTTTTATTAGTATGAATAAATTCTTAGAGTAGTTACGTTAATAGTAAAATTTAACAGTTTAAACATAAAACCTATATCAAATTTATATGATTTGAATGGTTTAATGTCACGTTTATTTAAATTTACCATCATATCACTTTTTTGGATTGTTTCTTTTGTGCTTGATAACTATTGAAAGATTTTAATTTTAAAAACTATGCACTCAATAAAAAATAAATTCTGTATCTGTTTTATGAAATTCATCTATAATTTACTGTTACACGATTATATGTAGTAATAAATCGCATTCATATTTCATTTAATAATAAAATTTAAAATTTTATATATTAAAATTACTTGAAATACTTAAACATTGAAGTTTTCTAAATTAAGATAATATTCAGCTATTTTTGATCTTAGAATTAAGATTCTATTTTGTATCATTGATAAATTATTGAATACTGCATACGAATGAGTTCAGATTTCAATTTATTTCTGGCATACCAATTGATAAATATTCTAAGAATTTTAAATATGTTTCAGTTTTAATAAGCAAATACATTACAACAAGTATTTATCAAAACATGACATATCTATGAATTGCGATTAAATATTTATTTTAAAGTAAATTAGAAATAATTTCCGCATATTTAATCTCGAAATGTTTCTGTGATTTTTTGAGTTTTTCCACAGTGTCTTTATTTAAAAGAATTTCCAGTAAAATAAAAATTGTTCTTGTAATTTTGTAATACATACGTAAAGGCACACATATGTGTATAATATTTATGTATGTATGCATATAAATGTGTACGTATAATATCAGAGTTTATGTTAAATCCAGTACACGGCGTTCGAATAGATGACGTCAAGGAGGCATACTGATGACACTCAGACATTCCTCACCAAAGAATCTTTTGCTCACAGACATAAAACAAAATGTCAATAATTTACAAGAGATGGCTTTTAGTCACTCAAGTTCAAAACGCGCTATTCGATTCGTGTTCCATCTATATTGCGACCATATACAACTAAGAAGAGTGAGAGAGTTCTCACCGCCTTAGAAAGTACCTTATATAAATTAAAATCTCTGATTTCTCAGTTGCTGATCTACCTTGATGTATGTGCAAACACAGATCAAAGTTAATAAATTATTTCAAAGTGCTCTTTTCTCATTGTTTATTTCTTAACTAGCATTTATCTCGTCATGTGACATGATGAATTAAATTTTTACTTTTCCAGAATTGTGAAGTACCCTATCTGGCAGCTAAAGAAATGGTTTGTTTATTGGCTGAAAATTATCTGTTACACGTTCAATAACTTGTTTATTTTTATTGACCACATGTTAGTGGTCAACTTTAACCCTGTAAGCGGTTCGCACGTAAAATTCCGCCAAACCGACGATGTCTTCAAAGCGGTTATCACGTACAATTTTCGACCTCCAAAAAAGTACCGAAAATGAATGTAATGTACATTTCTGCCAGTTTTTTCCCCTATGGAGTTTTGAGGTAGGAGGGTCAGGTCGATTGTTTAGGAACTGCACACCTACTCCCTCAGGCACAAAGACGCTCATAGCTTTTCATGGCTTTGTAAATCTCTATTTCGAAGTATTTCGTTTGCGGTAACAGATGTATCTCTAATTGCAAAACTTAAACAGCTTGGATGACTTTCGCAAAAGAGATAGAAATCATTCTCTTAAAGAATATTTTTATTTGTACTTTTAGAACCCATTACTTCTTATGGGATGATCTTCGAGATTTGACGAGATTTATGTATATTAAAAATTAACAATCTATAATGTCTATTTATATATCTATTTATAATTGGAAGTAAAGAGACAGTAACGAGGGTGGGTTTCCCGTATTCCAATCTAGTCGACAAAGGGTGAAGTAAAAAATCATAGAACACTTTGGTCACTAACACAATGAAACTTTAGAGTATTTTTGGAGACTTTTTTTTCTCGTTGTGATCCACTCAGAGGGTTAATTTATCTTGCCATATTACGTGATACGATATACACCCGAGGTTTTAATATTGACAGTGAGTATTTGGCGGTATATGTGAATAATGCCCAAAGTTTAGCGAATCGATTGAAAACCGTGTACTTATGTATAAAAAACAAACACATAAAGGAACAAACTTCTTAATTTTTAAAGATATATAACTTAAAAGCTAGATATTCATAACTCCGTGAAAAAAACTTCTAGACTTTTGTGAAAAGAATAAAATTTTCATTGCAACCAAAAAATAATCGAGGATTAAAATTATCACATATGTATCTAACCTATTATTTAAGAAAAATATAAAAGAAACTTATTTACGTAATAACTAAGTTCATTAATAAAACGCATGAAAATAATGCAGACGATATTTAAATAATTTAAATTAAGAAATAATTAAATGAGATGGTTCAAGGAATGGCAACCTAATGCTAGAAAATGTTATTTTTACCTATTTATAATATAAAAAACGGATACATTTAATCACCTGTCCTGTTCTAAACCGTTGGTTGGTTGGTTGGTTGGTTGATTGAAGTTTAATGGCGCTAAATCCTCTAGGGACAAACTGCGCCAAACAAGATGCGGCAGTAAACTAAAGACGAAATTTAGAAAAAAAATGTTTTGACAAAATATAAAATGACAGGTTCTAAAACAGATTTAAGTAACAATAAAAATATAACATTCAACAGAAAACACGAATAAAAAAAGAGAGATATATAAATTAACAAGAATTGAAAATTGAGTAAATTGAAAATTGAAAGATTAGAAATTGAATATGAAACAATCAAAAATTATATTTCGGTATAAAAGCCAGTCCGACGGAGAAAGGGGAACAAGTTTGGATGTGGAGTTTCCCCAATGATTAAATTAAGATTAGGAGATGGATTACCAAAAATTTTTATATACATTGATTTAGAACAAACACAGGATGTTAAAATATGTGCGACTGTGTAAGGAGTCTTGCAATACGCACACTGTGGAGGAGCTTCACCTAGCAAGAGATGGGTATGGGTGAGCCTGCAACCGTTGAAAAAAGGGCTAAACCGTTGAAAAAAGGGCTTGAAATAATGGCATCAAACCGTCGTAAAGGGGGCGGGGGTGGATTTCGAACGTTTTAAAGAGTACAATATTTTTAGCAGTGATATTAAGCATATATATATATCAATTTATTTTAGAATCGGATCAATAGATCAGAAGATAAACTTCACTCGCTTTGAATTTTGATAACCCTAACTCAACAAGAATCCAATATGAATGCCTCTATCCATTCCAGGTCCAACCGCTTCATAAATTCGAAGACAGACGGACAGATAACTTAGGCTACTATTATATACTGGATTGCCCTTGAAGGATAAGCAGAGGCAATTAGCAGTAGGGATTTTAAAGTCTGGCCATTCAACAAAAAGAAACAAGCAATAGTGAAAAGTAGAACTTAACCATATGAATCCCAACATGATTTTTAGAAAATTAGATGCAAAATTGGAAATACATAAAATGTATATAAAGTCGTATGAAAATATTATCCATTTCTTCAATCATGCGTGGCAAAATTGACAAAAGGTATTAAAAATTTTACAAAAAATATATCAGGAAATTAAACGAAATTTTTGACTTTTGATTCCCCGTTAATAGGCCCCAGATAAAACGAGAAAGTAGAATAAATAAAATAGCATCTGTTGATCTATCACAGACCAAATCCCTTTCTGACTGCAATGGGATTTCTGAGACAGACTGCCAGAATAGATGCACATTCCGCACTGGGATAAACAACAGAGGTGTTTTCATTACACTGAGGTGATAGGCTAAGAGTCGTACGGAATGGACAATTCAAGTAAAAAAACAATGCTCATGATATAGTAGCCACCAGAATGTTTTTTCAATTTATTTACCCTAACATTTTCATTTTTTAAAAAAATGATTGATTAATGGAAATGGTAAGAACTTATTTTCCTTAAATCCTTTTCTAATTCTAATATTTACAGATTTGAATTATCCAAATATTGATTAATGGAAATGATTGATTAATGGAAATGGTAAGAACTTATTTTCCTTAAATCCTTTTCTAATTCTAATATTTACAGATTTGAATTATCCAAATATTGATTAATGGAAATGGTAAGAACTTATTTTCCTTAAATCCTTTTCTAATTCTAATATTTACACATTTGAATTATCCAAATATTGATTAATGGAAATGATTGATTAATGGAAATGGTAAGAACTTATTTTCCTTAAATCCTTTTCTAATTCTAATATTTACACATTTGAATTATCCAAATATTGATTAATGGAAATGATTGATTAATGGAAATGGTAAGAACTTATTTTCCTTAAATCCTTTTCTAATTCTAATATTTACACATTTGAATTATCCAAATATTGATTAATGGAAATGATTGATTAATGGAAATGGTAAGAACTTTGTTATTTCAAAGCCATTAATAACCCAAATTTGCTTTATATCGTCTATAATTATAGCAAAATGCCACTGAACTACATTACAATATTCAAATATAGAACAAAAGACAAGTAAATATGCTAAAAAATAATATATATTATATATATATGATATATTGTTATATATAAATTAAAAGTAAAAAGAAGCACTCCACGTGCTACATCTGAAAAAAAATTGCCAATCCACTTTTTCCTTCCTTCTAAACTATCACAATATACTTCCATTATCCTGTTGATGCGTTCGTTGTTCCATTGTCCTTGGACAATGCGTCCTTTTTGTCCAGATTGAATATCCAAATATTGGTTGAATGATCTGGAGACCAATCACAACTTCTTAAAACTTTGAAGTTTAAATTATCGTTTTCACACCACACGCTTCCTGGAGTCGCGAAAAAATACTTGGGCATGCAACCCACAACGTGCGAGTGCTGCGAGCAAATAAGTTTCAACCTTATGTAGAACATTATGTAGAACGTTATGTAGAACATAGCTGCACTCTCACAGTATGTCTCACTGTGAACTAGTAGCATAGAATGATTCTCAATATTAAAAAAACCTCTGAATATGAATATGCCTGTATGTTTATATAGGATGTCCCAAAACGACCCCATAAACTCTGAACATCTAGATTCCTCGTTGGGAGTACATAAAAGCTGCAAAAAGAAGCTTTCCTGTATGATCCATAATTTAAGAGAAAAATACGTAAAACAAAGTAGGACGTCATTTCCGGTGCAAGAGAAAATTTATTGAACATATAACATATATCACAATTTAAAGTAGATGTTATAACATTTCGTAACATTTCCATTACATCGGCCTACGTCCAGGTACATGTCGCAGTAATCCGAAAATACATGCCACCATACAAAAACTACTTGCTGAAGATGCAGCATTTAAACACCAGTAACGACTTTAACGTCATTCTGAACCTCACATGCAATGTGACATGCGCGGTGAACGTTTTAAACATTATCGTCTGGAAAGATATGCAAATACCGTTGCTGATATGTCCAATAAAGTGGTTTTTCTTGCACCGGAAGGGACGTCATACTTCGTTTTTAGTATTTTTCTAAACTATATCGGACATAAGCTTCTGAGCATTTTTTATATACTCAAAAGAATCTAGCTGTGCAAGTTTATGCTCGTTTGGAACATAGTATAAAATATTTTAATTAAAAAAACATTTATTGATAGCATATTGTATTCATTATTCTCATTAACTTTTTGTCAAACGAATATTTACAATATTTTCACAGAAAGCGATTCAAATATAGGAATAATAATTGTGTAATTAAGTAATAGCAAAATTCGAAATACCATGAATAAAGGATATTTAACTACAAGACGAAAATATCAGAGGTGAACGTAATCTTTCGAATTTTAAACTAGAATCGGAATAGAATCATTTGTTGGAAGACTAATGACACAAACTTTCAAGAGCGTTTAGAACTTTTAAACTTTTAATGAATAGCTTCAAGGGAATTGTATCCTCGACACTGCATTAACGAAATTCCATGTCCTCATATTTGAAGCAAGCCCGATTTTTCAGTTTCCGATGATTATTTCTTAAAATCGGCATTTTCTACAGAGATTTTTATAAAAAGATCAAAAATCTAGAGAGATGTAACTCAGACTATTTTAATCTAACATATAAAAAATTTAATAGAAAAGAGTTGAAATTCAGTTTTTTTATTTTTAATTTGTCAACGAATATTTACAATATTCTTCATAAGTGATTCATAAATAGGTAATTTTGTAAAAGTAACTAACACATAAAATATTTAACTAAGCAAAAATAGTGATTTTTTAAATTTAAAGAAGAATCTTCAAACATTTTATTGCATTTGAACTAATGACACAAATTTCAAGCAAATTTTTTTTATTGTATGTATTGTATCCTACAGAACAAAACTTATGATTTTAATATTTGAAGCAAGCCCGATTTTTCAGTTTCCGATGATTATTTCCCTGTAAGAATCGACATTTTATCTACAGAGATGGTCGTTTAGGAAAAAGATCAAAGACTCTGGAAAGATGTAACTTCACAGACTATTTTAATCTAGGACATATAAAAAATCTATAAAGGAGAAAAGAGACTTTGAAATTCAGTTTTTTAAAATTTTCAACATTTTATTCTTATAATGAGCATAAATAGTATTTTGTAAAAGAACTAACACACTAAAATGAATAAACAAAAATAAGTTTGATTTTTGTACAAGACTTTCATAAAAGAAGAATCTTCTAACAATATTTATTGCATTTGATTCTACTGCACTGCATATTTCTTGCAAATTTCTTTTATCGTATGCTTACAGAAACAAAACTGGGTATCGATTTTTACGTATATTAAATACAATTTACGATTTTTCATTTTGCGATAATTATTTCCCTGTAAGGATCGATTTTTTATATACAGAGAGGCTGTGGAGAGATGTAACTGCACAGACTCTTTTAATCTAGGACAAATGAAAAATCTGTAAAGGAGACTAGATACCTTGAAATTCAGTTTTTAAATGTTCAACATTTCCTATCTTCTTATAATGAGCATAAATAGTAATTCTTAAAAGATCTAAGACTCTAAAATCTATAAGATTTTTTTTTATTTATAAACAAAACTTTCACAAATTAAGAATCTTCCAGCAGTATTTATTTATTTTTCTACTGCACTGCATATTGCTTGCAATTTTTTTACTATATGTGCAGTATTTATACAGAAAGAAAACTGGGTATCGATTGTTACGTATGTTAAATACAATTTAATACAATTAATGTTTATAAAATTAAATAAAGTTACATTTTTAATGATTAATTCCCTGTAAGACATTTTATATACAGAGAGGCTCTGGATTGATGTAATTGCACAGTCTGTTAATCTACGACAAATCATAAATCAGTAAATTAGACAAGGTACCTTGAAATTCAGTTTTATAAAATGTTCCCCATTTTACATTATTTTTATAATGAACACAAATAGTATTTTGTAAAAGACTTAACACACTAAAATCAATAAGAAAACAATTTTTGATTTATATACAAGACTGTCATAAAATGTGACTCTTTCAACAGCATTTATTGCAGTTGTTTCTACTGCACTGCATATTGCTTGCAATTTTTTTACTATATGTGCAGTATTTATACAGAAAGAAAACTGGGTATCGATTGTTACGTATGTTAAATACAATTTTCAATTTATAAATTTACTATGATTAATTCCCTGTAAGAATCTACATTTTATATACAAGAATCTGTAGGGATGTAACTGCACAGACTCATTTAATCTAGGACAAATAAAAAATTTGTGAAGGAGAAAAGAGACCTTGAAATTCAGTTTTTTAAAATGTTCAACATTTTACTCTATTCTCATAATGAGCATAATTAGTATTTTGTAAAAGAACTAAGACACTAAAATCTATAATCAACATTTTTTTTTATTTATACACAAGAGTTTCACAAAATAAGAGCATTCCAACATTATTTGTTGCATTTGTTTCTACTGCACTGCATATTTCTTACAAATTTGTTTTTAT
>CM063507.1:38327109-38342109 GCA_032207245.1 Pardosa pseudoannulata
CAAAGACAAAAATGACAACATGGCAGACATGCCATTTCGCAAGCTGCTATGGATCTTTTAAAAGGCATTTATTATTTTAATTCTTCAAGTGTGGTTATTTTTTAAAGTAGCATTTCTCTATAATTTGCAACTATCTAAAATTTCTAATAAATTAAATAGATGTGTTAATTCTATTAATTCACTAAGCAATATTTTCGTTTTCATGCACGTGTACTGTAACTTGCATGACAAGTTTGCTGCAAGTTGGAGGTATGGTGACTTCGAAGTTTGCGTAGACTTGCTGCAGTCTTGTTTCAAACTTGCAGACTTGTTATTCTGAACTTGCTGCAAATTTGCAGGCTTGCAAAGCAAGACTAATGCAAATTTGCTGCAAACTAAATTTGCTATCTGGGATACCATTGTTATTAGAATGGTTTAAAAAAAATGCAATTGAGACCATACAAAAATAATTTTATTAGTACATGAAAAATATACATTTTATCAGTGCCTATTGCAATGAGTCAAATTGAAACATTCAAGGAAAGAAAAGGTAAATCGACACAATCGGAACAATATGTTACCACTTTTTTAAGTAAAAACCTTTGCTCTAGTTCTTCTCTCTGCTTCAAATACTAAAGAATGCGATAAAATCACTTAGCAATCGAAGCACGATTGTTTGAAATAAAAGGACAATCGTACCAATTGCCGGTGATACCCACCACGAAAACTTCATGATTTTATAACTCGATTTATCTGCTCCAAATAATATTTCAGGATATGCACAGCATAATGAAAAGTTCACGTCGGTGCGCTAAGCAAACCATTGAAAATTCGTCTGGCAGCCAACGTGTTAATATACATAATCATGTAATAAAACTAGTAGTTGCTGTAGTATACGATGAAATTACGATTAACTATTCATCTGCGGCCAGATTTCAGTGTGAGTAGACTTAACTGATGTCACGCAGACTTTTGAGTACTCTGCCGATTATAATTTCAAACTATGAAGCAGAAAAGTACTATGCACGGCTATTAGTACAGCTACTTCGCTATTTATTCTCCTAATAGGCCAAAGAAATAATACATTATTTATTATTTGGAATTGTAATCAGATACATTTCTATGTCACTTTTCATAAAATAAAGCTACAATTACAGGGCAAGAATGTGTTAAACCTCAAAAAGTTTTGAAAGCATTTCTAGAATAATGGCACCAGAGTTTGTTAATCATTACGAAAATCTCGGCATATGGATTTAAACACCATTCAAGCAAATAGTTTCACTCAGTTATCATTATACTAAGCTTTGTGTTACGTTTTCTACCGGTAACTCAGAGCGCATTTATATCAATAAAAGCAATGGAATTGATGTATGTGACTAGGTACAGTATAAAAATATGATAAGTCCTAAAGGCTTCATTAAAAACATCAATTTATTATTTAAACAAAAATATAATTATATTACTTACAATTTAACCCTTTAACAATTTCATTTTTTTCCAGAATTCGGTCAAAAAATGTCCCATTTTTTATTGCACTTTTTTGCTCATTTTACATTTTTAAGTAAAGATATGTATTTAAAATTAACATTTCTAATATTTTTAAGCATTCATTACAACTTTTTTTCTTTCTGTGAAAGCATCATAGAACTGAAATTTACCTTTAGTCTCATCGATATCCAAGTTAATTTTTGGAATTCCAGCGAAAGCAAATCTAGGAGGCGGATCCGAAGGATTATCACAATTAATTTTTAAAAAAATGTCTTGCTTGATTGAGTCCATATGTACTACTATCAGAGTCACTACTATCCAGGTCATTTAGTAAACTTTCGGTACTTATTCCGAGTCACAGTTCTAATCACAAAAATTAGCTCCATACGCTCTGAATTATCCATTATTTAAAAGTAAAAAGATGTTATTCAACTCTTACATCAATAAAATTATCAGGCGCTTAGTAAAATATAACCAGAAAGCTATACACTGAAAGATAACAATTCGTTTTCTGATACAAAACATGAGAAAAAACCCGCGCTTTTGAACCAGAGTAGAAAGTACAATAAACAGCAAACTATCATTTACTGGACATCTATACGAATAATTTGTTACTAAAATTGGAAAAAATACGGCCGAAACAGTGCAATCGAAATAGAAATCAGATCGGCCGTACGCCGTACGGGCAAATCAGTAAAGACCCGAAAGCTGTACCCGTACGGTGTATGGGAAAAACATTGAAGGGGTTAAAGTAAAGCACTGCTAAAGCAACACTTGCTACAGCTAACCAAACAAACAATCACTGTGGTTACATTTGTTCAGCCTCTGTCTTCGACACATAATACGGGCTTTTTATACGGCAGTGAAACTCAGCAGCGAGCTGAAAATTTGGATTGAAATATATTTGCGTAAACAAAATTTTATTTTGCTGCTTTTCAAATAAAATAAAGTCGAATGCACATTTGGATGGAAAGAATAAAAATAAAATTAGGGCTAGGCACTTCATATTGCTAAAACTTTGAAATAAAATTGTTTCTTTAATTTATAATTTGGTCAAATGCAGGGGTTTTCAACGGGTGAGGTGGGACTATGCTGGTAGGTAGTGAGTACTTTTGGTTCGGTAGGGTGACGATGTAAGCAGGTTCTGGCTTTGAAACTTAATTTTAAACACACTAAATAAATTTATTGTATTATCTATATCATTTAAAATGTTTTACCAGAAATAAAATAAACCTCTATATATGTATGAATAAATACAAAATGTTTTATAAAACTATACATGTATATAATCCAGTAAATTTATATCGGCCGGTCACAATAATTACTTCGTTCCTATTGTTTTTACTTGTAAGGGGTATTGGGCAAGGAGAAGCTAGCAGTAGTAAAGTCTCAACACAGTAATCAGCTAGCAGTAGTAAAGTAAGATACAGTCTAGCTGGCCACATTGAAAGAACGGCACACAAGTCCAAGTCTACTTGAAATTTTATTCAAGAGCTGCTAGAACAGGACATCTTCACTAGTCAAAGGCAGACGAGAGAATACACACGAAAACACGTGCTGTAACAAAGTTACACCCCATAGCGAGACAAAGATGAACTATTTCTCCGAGAAAAGGAAACTTAATCAACGAATTTAACCTTTAGATCAGGGAAAAACTGAGTCATTTGTCGGCGACAGCTGGGAAATGAAGTGAGTGGACGGAAAATTTGGATCTATTGCACAAAATGCTTTGGGAAATGGATTGAAAGAATTTTAAGTCGAGGACGCTCCTTTGATTAAGGCATTTTGTGCCTGGGAAAATAAATTTTAAGGAATTAGAATGGAAGAGAGGAGGTTTTTAAAGAGCTAAAGGGAAATGATTTTGATATATTACATGTACCCAGATAGCAAATTTTGTTTGCAGCAAATTTGCAGCAGTCTTGATTTGCAAGCCTGAAAACTTGCTTCAAGTTCAGCATGACGAGTCTGCAAGTTTGAAGCAAGACTGCAGCAAGTCTAAGAATTTTCGTTTGCTTCAAGGTTGCCATGACAAGGATGCTACAGTTTCATAGAAAAATTGCGCTGCAAAGGTTTGGTTTGTTTTGAAGCACTACGGTCTACTTTTTGCAACACGAGGGCTAATGAGACCGGGACCTACTGCTTAAAGCCGATTCCGAACGGTTACGAACATCAATGCCAAAGTGGGATTCGAACACACGAACTCCGGTACCGAAGGACAGCACCCTAACTAATCGGCCATCGTTCGGCCTCGCTGCAAAGGAGTGGTAGCTTTATGTTCCTTCTAGCTTGCAGGAGTTTTGCTGCAAGTTTGAAGAGTCAGGTTTGTTATAACAAGTTATTATCCAGAACAAAAATCAAACTTGCTTCAAGTATGCATGCTATCGGGGTATATTCATATACCAAGATATAGTGATGAATTTAAGCAAGCATTCTATAATTTATGCATACTTATAGAAATATTTGAACAACTGTACACAACTTACTTATATATTTTCATATAAATCCATACATTGAAACTTGTACAACGACATCTGCACTTAAGCTTGGTAAGTCAAAAGTCATAAAAATATATATTGTAACACTTGATCTAAAGTCTAAATCTGATCAGACATTTTGTCAAACACTGAACGAGAGCATGTCAAAATTTCCAATAAATATTCCAGATTTAATACGAATGTTAATACAGATATATCCCAAAGATAAAATCAATATTTCACCTCTGCTTTGAATTTCAATCACATGGTAAGCAAGATGAAAACTTGAAAGACCGAGCTGCGAAATTCATTTAATATATCTTTTCAAGTTCTATTTATTCGGGGTCCCACCAAATCCTTGTTTGAGTCAAAATTTCAACTTAAATCAAGTCAGTATAGCCACACGTCATTTCAAGCTGTTAGTGGTATTTTAAAATATTCGTTTCCATTAAAGACACAAGGAATGTTGATGGTCACAATATACTGACCAATTGCTTTTATTTTTTCATATTATTTTAGGATTTATATGGAAATCAATCAAGGCATAGATTTTCTCTTACATTATACACTATTTATATCAGCAGTCGCCAAATGGTGGCCTAACCAGTAGTAGTCTGTGAAAATGTTTTGATGGTCACAATATACTGACCAATTGCTTTTATTTTTTCATATTATTTTAGGATTTATATGGAAATCAATCAAGGCATAGATTTTCTCTTACATTATACACTATTTATATCAGCAGTCGCCAAATGGTGGCCTAACCAGTAGTAGTCTGTGAAAATGTTTTGATGGTCACAATATACTGACAAATTGCTTTTATTTTTTCATATTATTTTAGGATTTATATGGAAATCAATCAAGGCATAAGGATTTATATGGAAATCAATCAAGGCATAGATTTTCTCTTACATTATACACTATTTATATCAGCAGTCGCCAAATGGTGGCCTAACCACTAGTGGTTTGTGTAAAAGTTTTGATGGTCCTCAGTAAAAACGGTTGACTGTTAAGACCGGAGCACAACTAACAAAAAGTTTCATCAACATTCAGGTTAAAAAATGAGAACTAACGTCTTTGTCAATATCTCCTGTTTAGTTTTCTGTAAAAAACAGTGAATATCCATCACTGAGTTAGAAACCACTGAAAGTTGCATTTTAAATTTTCAACAACAGATTCGTGTCCCCCCAAAATAACATTTTTATCTGTCACAACAATTAAAACTAAACTCGCTCTCGGCTTGAAATAAACGTAGCTTTCCGTCTTGCAGTAACATCGTTGAAGCTAAAATTCCACATACGATGGTCGATAAGCAAAAACATATAATTTCATACTAAAATTGTGTAATGCATTGTAGTGACGCACTCGCTTAGGAACTGTCCGAACGCCTCTTCATACCTTGGCCAAGCCTTATGCATATGAGCAGCAGCTGGGCATGCATATTTTTGCCAGCTAGGAAGTATAAAGCAGAGTGATTCCAGAGCTCAGGGCTGTTTGCAGCTCTGCTACATTGTTGCTGCTGGTCAACTGGCAACTTTTCTGTGGTTTTTGCAACTCTCTCATTTGTTACTTAATGTGCACATGATCACAGGAGGGCAAAATAAGAACAACAAAAATGGATAAAAATTCAATGTGCCAGAGGTCGTACATCACAACAATGTCATCTAGGGCTTCAAGAGGCTTGCGGAGAATCTGCATTTCCTTACAGAACTGTAGCAACATGGGTAAAAGCTTTCAATGGAGAACGCCATATTTGGCAGACATCTATCTGCCAGGTCTTACTAATGTCAGTAATGCAGAAGTGCAAGCTGTTGCTGCACTCATGGACAGTGATAGATGCCAAACGATTCGTAAGCTGGTTCGAAAGACAGGATTTGTGCATACGACTGTGCTGCACTTTTTGAAGGAACGCCTCAGCATGAGAAAAATTCTGCACTTTTGCAGAATGCCCCCATCATTCTGCTTGACAATGCTCGACCGCATACAGAGCAATGTACTACAACAGCAATGTACTACACGACAGCAAGGAGTATAGATTATATCACTCGCGAAACGCTTCTTGCCAGACATCGCAGCGAGAGGATTAAAATAATGTGTTTAAACTGGTAAAACAATAACGTAAAGTCCATTCATTATAGTAAATGTGTAATAATAAACCATGTTACACAATAATATTTTAAAATAATATAATTCTGAGGGCGTATACAGTCAAAATAAAATATGTTTAATTTAATAGGGGCGCAATAAAGTTTGCGGTGCCCTCATTCGATATTTTAAAGTTATTCTTTGCATGCGTGGAATAATGTAGTCTAATACTTAAAGAAATGTTTTTAAACCTGAGTTATTGACCTACAAATAGTTTGTAAGTAATTCTCTTCTAGCCGGCGTCTCAGATGGGAGAAATAACTTTGCTCCAGCTGTGGAGCAGGAGGTTTTTATCCCAGACCATCACGAATTTATGCCTTTCCTGTCGCGCCAAATAAACAGCGTCCCTTAGGAGGTCACGTCTTTAATCCCCTGTTTGTGGAAAATATGAGAAAAACGTGTTAAAAGGGAAAAAGTATTTTACTTTTAATTTCGTTCGTTATCATCAAAATATTAGAAATAGATTATTTATGAAAAAAATTAAACAAGATAAATACTATTTTCAATATTTTCACATGTATGGGTAAAGTTAATGAATTACAATAATTTTTACTCTCTTAACGAAAAAATAAAACAAATGGCAATTTTCTGGAAAAATATACGAGCCGCATCCAGAAAGTAAGATCGAACGATGATCGAATGGTTAGGGTGCTGACTTTCGGTACCAGAGTTCGTGGGTTCGAATCCCACTGTGGCAGGGATGATCGTAGCCGTTCGGAATCAGCTTAGTGTCAGAAAGTTTCATGCAGTACACCGGACTTTTAACTTGGGCATGACTCCTGCGGAGTATCCCCCGCACTTTCGTAAACTGCATTAATTGTACCTATTAGTCTAAATTTTCTACATTTATATATATATATATATATATATATATATATATATACATTCTTTTGTTATTTCAAATATTATGGGCTTGCTTGCTTGACTTAATGCTGACTTGGACCCTGCGTAACGCATTGTTGCCGGGCGGCCAGACCGAATCAGCAATTCAACACCCTACACCCGACTTCGGGTGGGGGGCTGGTTACAGGTAGTACACGGCTTTAAGCTGTAGGTCCCGGTATCATTAACCATTGAGTTGCATAAAAGTAGACCGTATCACTCCAAACCAAACCAAACCAGAAAGTAAGTTTCCCTATTTAAAAGAAACAAAAAACTCATACTTTCAGGGACATATTTATTGGCAACAAGTACAGCAATGTTTCAACTATTTATAAACATAGCCACCACCAGAAATGAGACACTTGTCGAATTGTGGGATCAACTTTTGTATACCTCTATCGTAGAACTCTGCCGCCTGTGAACGGAATCAGCCTTCCTCTCCCAGAACACCGTGCACACCCCTTTCCGTACGAACAGCGTCTGTTTCAATGTGGTCCTAACCGAAGACGCACTATGAGGACAATGCATTGACTGCTGCTTGGTTTCCGGGGTAAAGTGCGAAATCCAAGTCTCATTGCACGTGACGATGCTGTCGAGGAACTCGTCGCCGTCGTCGTGATACCGTAGCAGAAATGTCAGTGCTGCTCCTAAGAGTTGAATTTTGTGTTCGGATGTCAGTTTTAGCTCATAGTCTTGACAGAGTCGACGATGAATTTCAATTGACGCAATACTTTGTGCATTCAAGATCACCGACCGTACCTTGCAGGTGGCGGGAGAAATAATTAAAGTTTCCTTTTCGGACCAATTCTATCCCGCTACTGACACGAATCGGGACTTGTCCAGCTGGCATATGATTAATATGTCATAGATCTGTTAAAGACGCAATTAACAGAGCTAATTAAGTTTACTTTAAGAGGAAAACATCGGGGAACTTACTTTCTGGACGCGCCTCGTAATAAAGTAATACAACAATATTGTAATCTATATAAACTGTCAAGAATTCCATATCCCTCAGATTCCTTTGAATTTTAAAAATCATTTATGGTATCGGAGAAATAGTGCAAATTGCTCGAATTTTTGAAGGGAAAGTATACCTATAGTGAAAAGTACAAATTAAATATTATACATTGGACTAACCAATTTCGGGCTTCATGGTATTGAACTATCGTTTTTTCTCTTTCCTGAACTCAAGCCGTGCATTCCAAAATTAGTTCATTTGCATTGTCCGAACAGTGTTCAGGCGTCACAGGTGAGGGGTTAACACGGACGTTTGATAATACATGTTATTTTATTTTACACACATATACATTTATGAGTTCATATAGAATTATAAGGTCTTCAATGACCCTCGTTACACACTGTTTTTCCGTTGGCAATATTTTCGTCGCCAATGTCAAATGTTATCTTACTCAATATTTGAAACATTTTAAAAGCAAAATATTCATATTAACATTTTTGTACCATTTTCAACACAAAACTAATTTTTAAATAATATTTTTAGTATTATGATCATATGAGTTGCTATTTTAAATTTTTGCATAACTTTACTTCGTTTAGTTTTTTTTTGTTGTTGTTAATTTGTTTTGGAGCACCCCTGCCAATTGTTCTGCTCACGATTGTTAAGGAGACCTGAACTAACTGATTAAAGCCTATTCCTAAAGATAGAAATATCCATACCAACAGCCGGATTCGAACCAACGAATTCCGGTAGAGTAGCGCTCTACTATTCGAAGTGGAAATAGACGTTATTGGATGAATAGACTAGATTGGATTGGAGCGCTACGGTCTACTTTTTGCAACACGAGGGCTAATGAGACCGGGACCTCCTGCTAAAAGCCTAAAGATAGGAGTATCCATACCAACAGCCGGATTCGAACCCAAGAAATTCGGTAGAGTAGCGCTCTACTATTCGATTGGTTTGATTGGTTTGATTCGGAGCGCTATGGTCTACTTTTTTGCACACGAGGGCTAATGAGGCCGTGATCTTTTGCTTAAAGCCGATTCCGAACGGCTACGGACATCCATGCCATGGTGGAATTCGGACTCACGAACTCTAGTACCGACGGCCAGCGCTCTAACCAATCGGCCAGACTTCGGCGCTCTACTATTCGAAGTAGAAATAGACGTTATTTAGTAACTTTTTCTCTTCGCACAATCAGTCTAGATTGGAATGGAGCGCTACGGTCTACTTTTTGAAACACGAGGGCTAATGAGACCGGGACCTACTGCTTAAAGCAGATTCCGAAAGACTACGACCATCCATGCCATAGTGGGATTCGAACCCACGGACTCCGGTTCCGAAGGCCAGCACCCTAACCATTAGGCCATCGTTCGGCGCAATCAGTCTAGAAGAGTCCCCAGATATCCCCTTTCTAACAGTATTCTTTTGTTCCGTGAATCAGGTATATCTGTAATTCAAAAGGTTGTAAATGTTCAAATCTTACCTGTAAAATACCTGGTTGATTTTGAATGTACTTCTACTTAATTCTTTATTTTGAAAATGATTTTCTTTTGATGCAAAATAAACAGAGCAGTAACAAAAGTATTTATTCGTGGATGTGACAAAAACTGGAGAAAAATATGTATTCCTAATACTGCAATTAATTTTCAAAACGTTTCTAATTAAAATACTTAGATAATCATGAACAACCGAATTTACAGTACAAAACGCAGACTTTTCATAAAGACAATTCCATTATAAGGAAAAAAAATTTTATAATTTAAGTAAGTAATGATATTTTCGATAGTTAATAACATGCTGAAACAAATTTACAGACATATTGTTTCGTACGAATATTCTCGGGATGTTGATAATTAATTTCGTTTATAATTTCTAGTGTACTGAATTTGGCAACACTTTTATCACTTCTGAAAATCACAAGTCACTATTGCATATTGTTTACTTAGAATTTCTTGGTACAAGTCATTACCAAATTAATGAGTCAGAATAAAAGAAAACCTACTAAGAAATGCCGTGTGTGTTACAAGAATCAAATTAAAAGTGAGACTACTTGGCGGCGTAAAAAATTAAGAATTCCTTTGCGCTTTGTTTTGAAAAGTACCACTAGCTTGAAGACTATTATCTGTATACCTTATTAATGTTTTGCTTTGATATTTTCTTAATTTTACTGTTTCTGACATTATTTAACACTATGTAAAAAGTGGACTTTAATTAAGAATACTTAAGAATTGTAAAATGAAAATTTTTAAGTTTTTTAAATAAAAATTAAATGGTTATTTCATGCACAGTTTTTCATTATTAAATCATACCGGAAGGGGTTAAAGTGTTTAGATTTTTGATCTTTAAATACTTTAAATTAGCAATTTGGTTTTATTCGACATTTTAAGAAAGATATAACTAAATATGGCCTAAGAATGTCTATAAAACATTTTTAATAAAAAAACTGAAAACAGTTATAAAATTTAAAGCACAGTTATAAAATTTAGTTTGACTCCCTTTCACATAAATATATTACTAATGACACGCTGCATTTTTAAATAAATTGATTAAAAGTAAAATAAATTAGTCTTGACATTTCAACGTTACTTTAAGTTATCCAAATTGAAGTCTATTTGAGTTATTCCGCAGTTAAGTCTCCTTCATCTTAATCCCATTATAAAATCCTATCCCAAACTTTGCATAAGCTGCGAAAAGATTTTCTATCAAAATGAAATAACTGAATAGGATCTGAATTCCCTTATTATAGTTCGGAATGTGTCGCTGTCTTTATCAATCAGGCATAGATAAATAAGGCGTTAAAATATTCTAGTTAAATTCATAATGTAGTTAAGACTTCTGGATAGTTAAATTTTAAACTAACGTTACGTTTCAGTAGTCTAGCTAGGCGTAAATAGGTCCTTCAGTGCCCGTGGTAAAAAACTGGTCTGCACCCCTGCCACCAAATATAGTAATAAAATACCTAAACATATATATATATATATATATATATATATATATATATATATATATATATATATATATATATATATATAATGTATGTATATATGTATACGTGTATGTGTGTATGTATATATATGTGTGTGTATATATGTGTATATATATTATATATATATGTGTTTGTATATATATATGTATATATATATATGTATATATATATGTATATATGTATATATGTATATATATATATATGTATATATATATATATATATATATATATATATATATATATATATATATATATATATATATGTATATATATATATATGTATTTATATATATATGTATATATATATATATATATATATATATATATATATATATATATATATATATATATATATATATATATATGTGTGTATATATATATATGTCTATATATATATATATATATATATATATATATATATATATATATATATATATATATATACATGTGTATATATTATATATATATATATATATATATATATATACAAAATGAACACACAAAACATTTTATTAATTCTTAAAATGTTCCTAAAATTTTAATGTTAATTTTTTTTTATATTTTTCCATCTATTTTTCACGTTAAAAATACTTTTGAACGCTTGAGGGGGTATTATTTTGTTGATAAAGTGAATAGTTTATTTGATTTGATTATTTTCTAATTTAGACGTTGAATTTTCGTAAAAAAACTGGAAAATTTCTAAATATAAATTTAGTTTTAATAACTTTAATAAAATAAAAATTTAATACGAATGCTCGGAATTATATTAAGGCATATCAGGAGTGTTTGTAAACATTTTGTTAGAATCTATAACAAGTATAGTTTCTAGAAGCATTTTAAGAAATAAGAAAATTCATAAGAAATAATTTTTAAATAATTTGGATTTCACAATAAGAATTTTTTTCAATCTTTCCTTATTTCTATTTGGAACGAATCGTCCTCTTTAGGACCCCATTTTCTTTACGGTGCGGCACCCCTGAGAGTCAAGTACCAGTCGCAAATGCCACCTTTGCCAAGCTCTAGTTACGGACCTGATATGAGGTCTGTAAACAACAATCGTACAGGGTTAGCAAAAAATAAGTTCTCCACTTCTGTGGATTCTAAACAACGTTCTATAGGTACGAATGAGATACAATTTGAAGTACAGATAATTCAAATGATACTCTAGATATTTATTACATAAAAATTATTAGTTAAAAAAAATCTCCCTATAGGTGGCGCTGTAACATATATAATTTAGTTTCCTTACACTAAGTCGAGCGTCAGTGTACGGATGTCCCTGGTCGCACACATATTTGTGTTTTTTCTATCCCTAAGCTTTCCAATCTTTAGTTTTGTATCATGAACTCACGAATCCACCTCCCTATTCCCTCTTTCAGCTTTTAGTTGTTTATTTTCTGCTCGTTGTCATCTTCTGCTTACTGTTAGAAATCTCTGGATTAGACGGCTAAGCCCAGGCTGTTCAATTGCTCTACCATCTTGAAGGTCTAAGTTTCTTGCCTGCACATCATGCCTCCGTTGCGAAAAAAACCTCTATTAGTAAAACTCTTTTACCACAACCAGCTGAACTTTCTTAAAACTCTAAAAGAATTCCGTCATATAAAGCGATATGAAGAGGTCCAATGTCTCGCCTTAAGTAACATGATCTTCCTCGAGATATCACCCTTTGCAACATTTGGTTGGGAGTTTCCAGAAGGACAAGATCTACCGTCGAATGCCACCATCTATGCCAGATCTGAAAACAATATTCGGCACTATGTATTTGGTATACAGGCAAACTAACTCATTCCGGTCAGCCTTGGAAAATATGGTTCTACAATTAAAGCCTATTGTTGAACTTGAAGAGGGACACATTGGGAACATTTAATTCTACTTTTTAATATTTTTAGCATTTATAAAGCCTATTAAATATTATGTGTCACAGCGCCACCTATAGGCGGATTTTTGTACTGAATTTTTTATGCAACGAACGTTAAGAGCATCATTTGAATTATCTGTTGCTCCAATTGTATCTCATTTAGACCAGTAGAACGTATTTTAGAGTCCTCAGAAGTGGTCAACTTTTTTCTTGCTAGCCCTGTATATCCATCTTATAACTAAGGAAATTTGTCTAGACGTCTGTAATTTTAACTATTATACATTCAGTATTTCCGATTATTTTTCGGGGTTTTTATTTTGGTTTTGGTTTTAGTTTGGAGTGCTACGGTCTACTTTTTGCAACACGAGGGCTAATGAGACCGGGACCTACAGCTTAAAATCGAAGGTCTAAAAAGGGGGTAATTGGAAATTATATCAGTTAAAAACGATTTTAAAAAGAGAACTCTTTTATAATAATAAAAGAAATGAAAAAGACCCACGCTCGAGTAAGCTTTCAGGATAATCCGGTCAGTCGGAAGAATTTCTGAGCTATTTGATGAGCTTGCAAACAGATAACATGGAATTGGCGCTTGGACATGGAGCGGTCAACATCTTCACGCATACTTCCGCCACGAACATTGAAACTGGCGCAAGTTTCTTTTCTGACGAATGATGAGTTAATAAAATTTATTATTATCAAGAAGACTTTTGTCCATTCGCCTTAACTCTGCACCACGACATGTCATATATAACTTTGTATATAAAATATAGTTAATTTAGTATCACATATGATACCAAAGGGTTAGATGTGTATGTCATATGTGACGTACAGGACAAGCAAAGGGTTAAAAGATAAATCCAATTACTCAAATTATCTTTATTCATATAATGGCATCAAATTGACAGTTTTCAGCCTAAAGTGATACTGACATATCTAAGAATCAATGAAAAATTTAAGTAAAGTTTGCAAAGCACGTTGTGTCAGTATGAATACAAATTATTGACAGAAAGAAAATTTTAACATCAAACATTCTTACGTCTTCTCACATTCTTATCAGCTTATCTCCTAAGCCACCATCTGGGTTTTCCCATGCATTCTCAATATAAACAGGGCTTGAATGGCAGCACAAAATATAATCGATTACGTTATATAACAACCTGACGACACTGACGATATGTTTCTGTTTAAGAACTGTTCAAACTTTCCAACCGTCATTTAACAACCAGCATGCGGTTGCTGTAATTTTTTACCCTTGTATTATGCAGTAACGCCTATAAAACTACCCTAAATTCATAATCTTTACAATTTTAATTATTTTGATTAAAACTTTAAAGTACGAATACAAATAGATAATATATAGAGAAGTAGATAATTAAGGATGAAAAAATATAGATTGTACATAAAGTAATAGATAGTAATGTAAGAATAAATAGAAACATATGTAAACACCATTATAAAATGGAATGTCTGCAAAAAATTAGATGCACTTAAGAAACGAAAACCTTTAACGTTAAAAACTAATTTTAAATGTAAACATTTATTTAAAATACACACTCATATGGGTGCATCTCTATAAATTATAATCGTTTCCATATATTTTTTTATAAATGAATACAAAAGTGCTTCAATGTATGTGTGTTACCATATGTGGATTTTTATATGTATTTTATGAGAGTTATATGATATGGGTTTTGGTAATATATGTATATAAGCACGAACATATGACATGTCCAAAAGGAAATGTTAAATAAGATTTAAAATTCAAAAGAGAAGTAAGACTAAATAAATAAATGAATGATTGATTAAATGAATGAATGATCGACTAACTGACCTACTGACACTATTTCTCACTCTCATTCTACCCCTGTCTCTACCTCACCCACACTCACATATACTCTCATTAACATGAACATTTAAAATTCAAATACATCCGTGCACGATTTCTGTATATACTCTCAATTTTATTTACCCACACATTACATACAAAAACATACGTATAATGTATAACGGATTAAACATAGGGTTTATTAAGCACATAAACATATATAAACATCCATCTCTCTGTTTATCTCTCTCTCTCTCTTTCATTCTCTCTCTATATATATATGGGGATGGATATGGATATGTAGGATAACATAATTTACACAATATTCTAATTCTGTAAAAACAAACCCACAAATTATACTTGTATTTACGAAATAATTGCTTTACCTCAAATGAAAAGAAA
>CM063507.1:38347109-38362109 GCA_032207245.1 Pardosa pseudoannulata
AACAAACAAGACTATAAAAGCTCTAACATTAAAGTTAAAAAATTAAATTATTTTTGGCAGATGGTAGTAAATGCTTATTGCTTTTATTAATGTTTCTTTTCATATCACTTCAATTTGCTTACACTGCTAAATTACATATTTATGTATTACGTGGATGGTAGATAATTTCTTTTAAGGTATCCGTCTACGTTAAAAACGTCATTTTTTGCCAAAAGTCGTGTTTTTTAAATTTCTCTATTGTAAAATTTCAACTTTTAGGCTTCTAAATTTCTTTTTGTTTTGTCTTTACGGCATTTTAAAGAAACGTTACAGCTGTTAAAAAATCAGTGACAACTGTCAAACCTAAACGGAAGTAGCTACTTCGGAACCGAAAGTTGTGAATTTAAAGCATTTTAAAGAGCATTTTTTGGAAAAAACTTTTTAAATTTTCATGAAGATTAGTTTAAACATTTTTTTAGTATTTTTAATAATTAGCTACTTGGCAATTAAAAATTTAAGCAAAAAAGTGTAGGGAATTTTAAACATGTATTTTAATTTTTAAATTGTTGCTTTCATAGACAACAAATTCGTTTTTATCAGAAAGGTATTTTTAATAAAATGTGATTCAGTAGTCCAGTGTACAAGAAATGTGTTGCGTCAAAAAATATTGAAATAATTTAATTTATTTAAAAATTAGGCGTTTTGAAAAAACTTTTTTTTACTGAACTTTTTTCTTTTATTAAAAATTTTATAAAAATTTCTCCAGGAATAAATTTTTAAAGCGCAATTCTCTATGATAATATAAAAAATAAATCTACAAATGTAAAAACATGAACTAGCTATATGTTTAAAGAAAAATTTTCTCCTAACGTAAACAGATACCTTAAGGTAACCGATCAAGTTCAGATCCAAAATATGTAAATAAGGTTTTTATGGAAATATACCTACTTTTTATGTGACCTACTTATTATTTAATTACCTACTTATTATGTGATAAATGGATGAATTTAATAGCCTGCTCTTAACCGGGGAAAAGAAGGCTTGAGATAATAGCATTAAACGCTCGGAAAAGGGCAAAAGTGTGGATTTTGACTGTTTTAAAAGACGACAGTACTTTTGCTGTAATATGAAGCATATTTATTTTAGAATCAGATTGATAATTTAGGAGAAGATAAACTTTACTTTTAATTTTGCTAACCCTAACTCATGAAAAATCCAATATGGCTGCCTGTATCAAGGTCCAACCGCTTCAAGAAATCGAGGACAGACGGATAGATAGCGTAGGCTATTATTATATAGGGGATGAACCAGACACTAAGCGGGTTGATAGTTAGTCATATCACAGAGCGGGTGTGAGAATGCCGGGTTTATCTTACACAAATTTTAAACTGAATTTAACATTGTTTCAGAAATTCTATTAACTCAGACTGATGACTGGGAGCAAAATGCTGTGTAGCTTACATTAAATTTAGGTATTTACCTATGATCAAATTTTTAGTGGTTATTACTTTGTTAGTCAAAGACTAAATTTTATTTGTCTTGCGTCGTGTAGATTATTTTCGTTTTAAATTTAACCCCAGGCTCAGAAACTGCAGATCTATTTTTTTTAAAAACTAATAAGCTAAATTAAGAGTTACTAAAAATGAAATATTACACACATAAAATAAACACATACAAAGTTGATAGTTTAAAATAAAAAATAAGCAAATTTATTATTAAGCTATTTTACATGTTTATGTACAACAATTTGATTCAAACCTTATAAATTTTGCTTTTCGAAAACTTTCTACTGGGTGCCACATTATTCGAGATCTAACATTAATAATATCCTAACATTTAGGTAAAAAAAAAAAGAAAAGAGGACCTAATATCAAATCCAATATATAATAATAGCCTTAGTTATCTGGACGTCTGTCCTCGAATTTATGAAGCGGTTGGACCTGGAATGGATAGACATAGGCATCCATACTGGATTCTTGATGAGTTAGGGTTAGCAAAATTCAAAAAGAGTTCGAAAACGTTCGAAATCCACCATTTCCCCTTTTTCAACAGTTTAATGACATTATTTCAAGCTCTATTTTCCTTGGTTAAGAGCAGGCGATAAAATTCATCAATTTATTACATTATACGTAGATGAAAATAACATTCTTTCTAGCATTATGACGTCATTCTTTTAACCATCTCATTTAATCATTTCTAATTTTAAATTATTTAAATATCGTCTGCATTATTTTCATACGTTTTATCACTGAACTTAGATATTACGTAAATAATTTTCTTTTATAATTGTCTTAAGCAATAGATTAGGTACATATCGGATAATTTTAAATTTAATCATCGATTATTTTTTTTATTGCAATGAAAATTTTATTACCGGTATTAACAACAAAGTCTAGGAGTCTATTTCAAGGACTAATAAATATCTAGCTTTTAAGTAACATATCTTTGAAAATTAAGAAGTTTGTTCGTTTGTTGTGTGTTTGTTTTTTATACATAACCACACGGTTAGCCATCAATTCTCTAAGATTTGGCCATCATTCATATATACCGCCAAATTATCACTGTCAATATTAAAATCTCTGCTGTCTATCTTATCACTTAATATGACAAGATAAATTGAAGTTAGCAACTAACATGCTGTCAGTAAAGATAAATAAATTATTGAGCGTGTACCAGATAGTTCTCAGCCAAAAAACAAACCATTTTTTTTACCTGCCTTATAGGGTACTTTACAATTCTAAAAAATTAAAAATTTTACTGATCTCGTCATATGACGGGCTATACGCTATTCAAAATATTTATGATAAGTACCTTTGAGGATCTATTGGGTGTGCCAGGGCAGTACTCAGGTTGGGAACCCTTGTTGAAAGGATGTAGACACTGCTGACTTCAGTCTCACCACTGGTCTGGGGCCTTCTAAATAAATGGGGTGACTCTGAAAGGCGGATGCGCTGGAACACTTCTGTTCGTCATCCTCGTTAGATTGTCTGAGTCTCTCTTGGCCCCAACCCTTCCTTTTGTAGTCGAAATCTGCTCTCCTTACTTAACTAACTCTATTAACTTCTCTTTTTATGTTATTTTCATCTCTATCTTTTCTTACTTCTCTTCGTCCAATCAGCAGAGCTGTATACATCCATTGGTCTCCCTTTCCCCGTCTTCAAACCTCAAACCCGGGGAAAACATAACCCCTTCAAATTGAGCACTGTCCCTTATGAACTCAAAAATAACTCCACAAAGGTACATTCTTATTTAGTGTCGTGAATAGAGATGTGATTCTAATCTAGGACTGGGATCAGAACCCCGCCCGAGAATACAGCACACGACGAATCATTTCAATTAATTTTTATAGGCCATCTCTCCTTGATGACAAATGATGTGATGAGGTCAGATTTAGATCCGAAGCATTTCATTTCTCGTTTTATTTATATCAATTATATTAATTAATCCACTATATCAATTATATCAATTACCAATTATATTAATGATCTAAATTACTTCACCTCACAAAGAAGATAATGTTATGTACAGGTACATTCACTGCATGTTTCCGTGTAAATTAAACATTTTCTGGTGTTCTAAATTTTCCAATATATTGTATAACTTTTCCAATATATATAACACATTTCCAATATATTTTTAACTTTTAAATTCTATTTCTAAAATAGCATTCCACCTCAATTTGTAAAATAGCATTGCCAGTTGTATGTTTCGGAAGAACAATATCGACCCTTCATACACTGTGCCAAAACCAGAACAGGCTGTGTGGTGAGCGATAAAGAGTTATTAATGATCAGAATAGCATACCCCTCAAGAAAATATATAGATATTCTGATGAATGGTACGCATTGAAAATTATGACGAGATAAAAGGTTTATACATTAGAAAAAAAACTTTTGGCAGCATTTTCATGAAAGTTAGTAAATAATTCATTTCAATGATATATAAATGTAAATTGAAATCTCCTATAATGACACGATTAATTCGTATATTACTATATTGATATACCGTATTATATTAACCCTTTGATGATGGGTGCATCATATATGCAACGTCTTTCAAATTGACTCTTGATGAGTAAGTCATTAATTATCACATATGTACCTAATCTATTATTTAAGCCAAATGTAAAAGAAAAATTTTAATATCCAAGTTCAGTGATAAGACGCATGAAAATAATGCACACGGAATTTAATTTCAAATTAGAAATGATTAATTGAGATAGTTACAGAAATGACATAATTATGCTAGAACAAAATTGTTATTTTTATCCATTTATTATGTGATAAACCAGTGGTCGGCAAAGTTAGTTTAAAAGTACTGTTTACATTTTTCTTAAGTCTTCTTAGCCACTCACTTTACTAGAATGCACTCTGCATTATACAGCTTTATAATTTTTAAAGCTGTCAAACTCTGTCAGTTTTGTATACAATAGTATGAAAAGAAAAATTTCATTTTTGGAAAAAAAATAATCTATTAAAACAGAAATTTATAAAAGTTGTTTTTACACTTCATTTTGTTAATATTTTCAAGAAATATATGATTCCTGAATAAATTTAAAATATTTTGAGAAGAAAACTGAAAGATGTTCCGGAAACCCGAGCTTCGGCGCTTAATTAAAACAAATTTCGCAACGTTTCTTTGAAAATATCCATAAAATACACCTACAACTACTTCAAACTGTCACTTCTACAAAAGACGCTTTGTTAGAGAAGCTTTACATCAACGTAATAAAAAATAATCCAGGATTCTTTCACCCACGCAGTACTTAATATACAGTTTTCTAGAACAAGCTGTCTACCTAGTGATAGAGCATTACTAAATATTAGTGAAGCATGATCCGGAGCGAAAATGCGATCTTTCTTTTCGTCTAAATATAATATATTAGAGTATAATATTTTAGAGGAATTAGATGACTCAGAATTGCAAAAAAGGATTAAGTTTAAAATTATCACATATGTACCTAATCTATTATTTAAGCCAAATATAAAAGAAAATTATTTACGAGATATCTCAGTTCAGTGATAAAAACGTATGAAAATAATGCAGACGATATTTAAATAATTTAAAATAAGAAATGATTAAATGAGATGGTTAAAGGAATGGCCTCATAATGTTAGAAAAAAAAGTTATTTTTACCTATTTATTATGTGATAAGTTGATACATTTAATACCCTAATATTAACCGGGTTAAATATGGCTTGAAAAAATGGCATTAAATAATTGAAAATGGGAAAGGGTGTATTTCAAACATTTTAAAGACGACAGCATTTTTTGCTGTGATATGAAGCATATATACTCGCTTTGAATTTTGCTAACGCTAACTCATGAAGAATCCAATATGGATGTCTCTAACCATTCCATGACTAACCGCTTCACAAATTTGAGGACAGACGGACAGATAACTTAGGCTATTATTATATAGATGATGCTTCATTTTGATTTTAGTTAAAAGTACTGTTTATATTTTTGTTTTGTTTCTTAGCCACTCACTTTACTAGAATGCTCTGTGCGTTATACAGCTTTATAATTTTTTAAGCTGTCAGACTCTGTCAGTTTTGTATACAGTAGTTTGAAAAACAAAATTTCATTTTTGGAAGAAAAATTTATAAAAATAGAAATTCATAGAAAATTTATATTCCATTTTGTTAACGTTTTCAAGAAATATGATTTATGAATAAATTTAAAATATTTTTAGAAGAAAACTGAAACATGCTCCCAAAACCGGAGCTCCGGCGCTTAATTAAAACAAATTTCGCAACGTTTCTTTGAAAATATCCATAAAATACACCTACAAGTACTTCAAATTGTCACTTCTACAAAAGATGCTTTCTTACAGAAGGTTTACATCAACGTAATAAAAAATAATCCAGGCTTCTTTCACCCACGCAGTACTTAATATACAGCTTTCTAGAACAAGCTGTCTACCTAGAGATAGAGCATTATTAAAGATTAGTGAAGCATGCTCTGGAGCGAAAATGCGACGATCCTGTTAGAGGTATAAAAGTATAATATTTTAGAGGAATTAAATGATTCAGAATTGCAAAAAATTATTAAATTTAAAATTATCACATAAGAACCTAATCTATTATTTAAGCCAAGTATAAAAGAAAATTATTTACGCTATATCTCAGTTCAGTGATAAAGCGTATGAAAATAATGCAGACGATATTTAAATAATTTAAAATAAGAAATGATTAAATGAGATGATTAAAGGAATGACGTCATAATGTTAGAAAAAATGTGTTTTTTACCTATTTATTATGCGATAAGTTGATAAATTTAATCGCCTAATATTAACCGAGTTAAATATGGCTTGAAATATTGGCATTAAACGTTTGAAAACAGGAAAGGGTGTATTTCAAACATTTTAAAGACGACAGCGTTTTTTACTGTGATATGAAGCATATATATTTTGCTAACCATAACTCATGAAGAATCCAATATGGATGCCGCTAACGATTCCATGTCTAACCACTTCACAAATTCGAGGACAGATGGACAGATAACTTAGGCTATTATTATATAAGGGATGCTTCATTTTGATTTATTTAAAACTACTCTTTATGTTTTTAAAACTTCCGAGAAACTCACATTACTAGAATCAACTTTGCGTTATACAGCATTATAGTTTTTTAAGCTGTCAAACTGTCAATTTTGTGTACAATAGTATGAAAAGCAAAATTTCATTTTTGGAAAAAAATCCATAAAAATAGAAATTCATAAATAAATTTTATATTCCACTTTGTTAATGTTTTCAAGAAATATATGATTCATGAATAACTTTAAAATATTTTGAGAAGAAAATCGAAAGATGTTCCCAAAACCGGAGCTTCGGCGCTTAATTAAAACAAATTTCGCAACGTTTCTTTGAAAATATCCATAAAATACACCTACAACTACTTCGAACTGTCACTTCTACAAAAGACGCTTTGTTAGAGAAGCTTTACATCAACGGAATAAAAAATAATCCACGCTTCTTTCACCCACGCAGTACTTATATATACAGTTTTCTAGACTGTCTAACAAGTGATAGAGTATTATTAAAGATTAGTGTATCACGTTCCGGAGCGAAAATGCGATGTTTCTTTTATACTAAATATAATATTTTAGAGGAATTAGATGATTCAGAATTGCAATTTATTAAAAGATCATTTTAAATGTAACATATGTAATAATTTTTATAAGAAATAATGCAAAAAATTATTCTTAAATTTATTATGACGTCATATAAAATTTTAACCTAATTTATTATGTATTTTATTTAAATAACAAATTATTACATGAGATGGTTAAAGGAATCCATAGAAAATAGAAATTTATAAAAATTTTTTTTTTATTTGTTAATATTTTCAAGAAATATATATAAATTTTAATATTAAATTTACAAAATTTAAAAATAAACGGAAAAAAATTAATTTATTAAAAAAATTTTGCAACGTTTTTTAAAATCTCAAAATTAATACACTAAATGCATTAAACTATATTCATTACAAAAGATTTACACTTTCTTAGAGAAACTATACAAAAAAAAAAAAAAACAATACATTTTAAAAATTTCTGAAGAATTTTTATAACTCAATAAATATAAGATAAGCATATTTACTAAAAAAGTGTTAAAAAATTTCTTTTAAATATAATATTTTAGAGTAAATATTTTTTAAAATATCATAAAAAATGATTAAACTTTTAAAAATACTTGTATAAATCTATTTTACATAAACAAATAAAAAAAAGTCAATACAGTTCACACTGATAAAAAGCGTTTATTTAAATAATTTATTAATTAAAATAAATATACAAAATTTTAAAAAAGATAATGGAAAAAAATATGTTTAATCCCTTTTTAAAATAATATGCATATTTTTCATTATCGCATGCTAATATTTAAATATGAAATATATATGTTTTATTAAACACTTTATGGGAATTATTGCAAAATTTTAAAAAAATTATATGCATTGTTTATTACAAGTTGCCAATATGGCTGAACTAATTGAAGAATTCAATAAAGTGGACTAGCCTATGAACTAAGAATTCCTTTCAATTTGTTTGACGACTTGAAGAATAATCTTATATTATTAATATGATACGCTTCATTTTGATTCATTTATTTTTAACACTATTTATGTTTTTTGATTCCTTAGAAAAGTACATTTTTTTAATCAAAAATTTGCGTTATACAGCATTATAGTTTTTTAAGCTTTCAAAATGTCAGTGTTGTATACAGTAGTATGAAAATCAAAATTTCATTTTTGGAAAAAAAATAATCTATTAAAATAGAAATTTATAAAAGTTATTTTTACACTCCATTTTGTTAATATTTTCAAGAAATATATGATTCATGAAAAACTTTAAAATATTTTTAAAAGAAAACTGAAAGATGTTCCGAAAACCGGAACTTCGGCGCTTAATTAAAACAAATTTCGCAACGTTTCTTTGAAAATATACATAAAATACACCTACAATTACTTCAAACTGTTACTTCTACAAAAGACGCTTCGTTAGAGAAGCTTTACATCAACGGTATAAAAAAGTAATTCAGGCTTCTTGCACCCATGCATTACTTATATATATAGTTTTCTAGACTGTCTACCAAGTGATAGAGTATTATTAAGATAAGTGTATCACGTTCCGGAGCGAAAATGCGATGCTTCTTTTAGTCTAAATATAATATTTTAGAGTATAATATTTTAGAGGAATTAGATGATTCAGAATTGCAAAAAAATGATTAAATTTAAAATTAGCACATATGTACCTAATCTATTATTTAAGCCAAATGTAAAAGAAAATTATTTACGAGATATCTCAGTTCAGTGATAATATGTATGAAAATAATGCAGGCGATATTTAAATAATTTAAAATAAGAAGTGATTCTATGAGACGTTTAAAGGAATGACATCATAATGTTGTTAAAAAATGTTATTTTTTTTGGCTATTTATTATGCGATAAGTTTAAAAATTTAATCGCCTAATATTAACCGGGTTAAATATGACTTGAAATAATGGCATTAAATGCTTGAAAATAGGAAAGGGTGTATTTCAAACATTTTAAAGACGACAGCGTTTTTTGCTCTGATATGAAGCATACATACTCGCTTTGAATTTGGCTAACCCTAACTCAAGAAGAATCCAATATGGATGCCGCTAACGATTCTATGTCTAATCGCTTCACAAATTTGAGGACTGACGGACAGATAACTTAGGCTATTATTATATAGGGGATGCTTCATTTTGATTTATTTAAAAGTACTCTTTATGTTTTTAAAACTGCCTAGCCACTCCCATTACTAGAATCAACTATAAAGCATTATAGTTTTATAAGCTTTTAAACTGTCAGTTTTGTACGCAATAGTATTAAAAGCAAAATTTCATTTTTGAAAAAAAATCCATAAAAAAAGAAATTTATAAAAATTATTTTTATACTCCATTTTGTTAAAAATTTTCAAGAAATATATGATTCATGAATAACTTTAAAATATTGTGAGAAGAAAATTAAAACATATTCCGGAAACCGGAGCTTCAGTGCTTAATTAAAACAAATTTCGCAACGTTTCTTTGAAAATATCCATAAAATACACCTACAACTACTTCAAACTCTCACTTCTACAAAAGAAGCTTTGTTAGAGAAGCTTTACATCAACGGAATAAAAAAGTAATCCAGGCTTCTTTCACCCACGCAGTACTAAATATACAGCTTTCTAGAACAAGCTGTCTACCTAGTGAGAGAGTATTATTAAAGATTAGTGTAGCATGCTCCGGAGCGAAAATGGCACGCTCCTGTTAGAGGTATGAAAGTATAATATTTTAGAGGAATTAAATGATTCAGAATTGCAAAAATTGATTATATTTAAAATTATCACATATGAACCTAATCTATTATTGAATCCAAATATAAAAGAAAATTGTTTACGAGTTATCTCAGTTCAGTGATAAAACATATGAAAATAATGCAGACGATATTTAAATAATTTAAAATAAAAAATGATTAACTGAGATGGTTAAAGGAATGGCTTCATAATGTTAGAAAAAAAATGTTATTTTTACCTATTCATTATGTGATAAGTTGATAAATTTAATCTCCTAATATTAACCAGGTTAAATATGGCTTGAAATAATATCATTAAAAGCTTGAAAATGGGAAAGGGTGTATTTCAAACATTTTAAAGACGTCAGCGTTTTTTGCTCTGATATGAAGCATATATACTCGCTTTGAATTTTGCTAACGCTAACTCATGAAGCATTCAATATGGATGCCGCTATCCATTCCATGTCTAAACGCTTCACAAATTTGAGGACTGACGGATAGATAAACTAGACTATTATTATATAGGGGATGCTTCATTTTTATTTGTTTATAAGTACTCTATATTTTTAAAACATCCTAGCAACTCAAATTACTAGATTCAACTATAAAGCATTATAGTTTTTTAAGCTTTCAATCTGTCAGTTTTGTATACAATAGTATGAAAAGAAAAATTTCATTTTTGGAAAAAAAGTCCATAAAAATAGAAATTCATAAAAAAATTTTATATTCCATTTTGTTAATATTTTTAAGAAATATATAATTCATGAATAAGTTTAAAATATTTTTAGAAGAAAATTGAAATATGTTCTGGAATCCGGAGCTTCAGCGCTTAATTAAAACAAATTTCACAACGTTTCTTTAAAAATATCCATAAAATACACCTACAACTACTTCAAACTGTCACTTCTACAAAAGACGCTTTGTTGGAGAAGCTTTACATCAACGAAATATAAAAATAATCCAGGATTCTTTCACCCACGCAGTACTTATATATACAGCTTTCTAGAACGAGCTGTCTACCAAGAGATAGAGTATTAGTAAAGATTAGTGTATCACATTCCGGATCGAATATGCGATGTTTCTTTTAGTCTAAATATAATATTTTAGAGGAATTAGATGATTCAGAATTGCAAAAAATGATTAAATTTAAAATTATCACATATGAACCTAATCTATTATTTAAGCCAAATATAAAAGAAAATTATTTACGAGATACCTCAGTTCAGTGATAAAACGTATGAAAAAAATGCAGACGATATTTAAATAATTTAAAATAAGAAGTGATTCATTGAGATGGTTAAAGGAATGACGTCATAATATTAGAAAAAATAATATTTTTACCTATTTATTATGTGATAAGTTGATAAATTTAATCTAATATTAACCGGGTTAAATATGACTTGCAATAATGACATTAAGCGCTTGAAAATAGGAAAGGGTGTATTTCAAACATTTTTAGGACGACAGTGTTTTTTGCTGTGATATGAAGCATATATACTCGCTTTGAATTTTGCTAACCCTAACTCACGAAGAATCCAATATGGATGCCGCTAACGATTCCATGTCTAATCGCTTCACAAATTTGAGGACTGACGGACAGATAACTTAGGCTATTATTATATAGGGGATGCTTCATTTTGATTTTAGTTAAAAGTACTGTTTACATTTTTCTTAAGTCTTCTTAGACACTCACTTTACTAGAATGCACTGTGCGTTATACAGCTTTATAATTTTTTAAGCTGTCAAACTCTTTCTGTTTTGTATACAATAGTATGAAAAGCAAAATTTTATTTTTGAAAAAAAATCCATAAAAATAGAAATTTATAAAAATTATTTTTATACTCCATTTTGTTAATATTTTCAAGAAATAGATGATACATGAATAAGATTAAAATATTTTAAAAAGAAAACTGAAAGATGTTCTGGAAACCCGAGCTTCGGTGCTTAATTAAAATAAATTTCGCAACGTTTCTTTGAAAATATCCATAAAATACACCTACAACTACTTCGAACTGTCACTTCTACAAAAGACGCTTTGTTAGAGAAGCTTTACATCAACGTAATAAAAAATAATCCAGGCTTCTTTCACCCACGCAGTACTTATATATACAGTTTTCTAGACTGTCTACCAAGTGATAGAGTATTATTAAAGATTAGTGTATCACGTTCCGGAGAGAAAATGCGATGTTTTAGTCTAAATATAATATTTTAGAGTATAATATTTTAGAGGAATTAGATGATTCAGAATTGCAAAAAATGATTAAATTTAAAATTATCACATATGTACCTAATCTATTATTTAAGCCAAATATAAAAGAAAATTATTTACGCGATATCTCAGTTCAGTGATAAAACGTATGAAAATAATGCAGACGATATTTAAATAATTTAAAATAAGAAATGATTCAATGAGATGGTGAAAGGAATGGCGTCATAATGTTAGACAAAAATGTTATTTTTACCTATTTATTATGTGAGAAGTTGATACATTTAATACCCTAATATTAACCGGGTTAAATATGGCTTGAAATAATGGCATTAAACACTTGAAAATAGGAAAGGGTGTATTTCAAACATTTTAAAGACGACAGCGTTTTTTGCTGTGATATGAAGCATACATACTCGCTTTGAATTTTGCTAACCCTAACTCACGAAGAATCCAATATGGATGCCGTTAACCATTCCATGTCTAACCGTTTCACAAATTTGAGGACTGACGGACAGATAACTTAGGCTATTATTATATAGGGGATGCTTCATTTTGATTTTAGTTAAAAGTACTGTTTACATTTTTCTTAAGTCTTCTTAGCCACTCACTTTACTAGAATGCACTGTGCGTTATACAGCTTTATAATTTTTTAAGCTGTCAGACTCTGTCAGTTTTGTATACAGTAGTATGAAAAGCAAAATTTCATTTTAGGAAAAAAAAATTATAAAAATAGAAATTCATAAACAAATTTATATTCCATTTTGTTAATGTTTTCAAGAAATATATGATTCATGAATAATTTAAAAATATTTTTAGAAGAAAATTGAAATAAGTTCCCAAAACCGGAGCTTCGGCGCTTAATTAAAACAAATTTCGCAACGTTTCTTTGAAAATATCCATAAAATACACCTACAACTACTTCAAACTGTCACTTCTACAAAAGACGCTTTGTTAGAGAAGCTTTACATCAACGTAATAAACAATAATCCAGGCTTCTTTCACCCACGCAGTACTTATATATACAGTTTTCTAGACTGTCTAATAAGTGATAGAGTATTATTAAAGATTAGAGTATCACGTTCCGGAGCGAAAACACGATGTTTCTTTTAGTGTAAATAAAATATTTTAGAGGAATTAGATGATTCAGAATTGCAAAAAATTATTAAATTTAAAATTATCACATATGTAACTAATCTACTATTTAAGCCAAATATAAAAGAAAATTGTTTACGCAATATCTCAGTTCAGTGATAAAGCGTATGAAAATAATGCAGACGATATTTAAATAATTTAAAATAAAAAATGATTAAATGAGATGGTTAAAGGAATGGCGTCATAATGTTAGAAAAAAATTGTTATTTTTACCTATTTATTATGTGATAAGTTGATAAAATTAATCGCCTAATATTAACCGGGTTAAATATGGCTTGAAATAATGGCATTAAACACTTGAAAATGGGAAAGGGTGTATTTCAAACATTTTAAAGACGACAGCATTTTTTGCTGTGATATGAAGTGTATATACTCGCTTTGAATTTTGCTAACCCTAACTCATGAAGAATTCAATATGGATGCCGCTATCCATTCCATGTCTAAATGCTTCACATATTTGATGACTGACGGATAGATAACTTAGATTATTATTATATAGGGGATGCTTCATTTTGATTTATTTAAAAGTATTATTTACCTTTTTAAATCATCCTAGCTACTCACATTACTAGAATCAACTATAAAGCATTATAGTTTTTTAAGCTTTCAATCTGTCAGTTTTGTATACAATAGTATGAAAAGCAAAATTTCATTTTTGGACAAAAAATCCATAAAAATAGAAATTCATAAAAAAAATTTATATTCCATTTTGTTAATGTTTTCAAGAAATATATGATTCATTAATAAGTTTAAAATATTTTGAGAAGAAAACTGAAAGATATTCCGGAAACCCGAGCTTCGGTGCTTAATTAAGACAAATTTCGCAACGTTTCTTTGAAAATATCCATAAAATACACCTACAACTACTTCAAACTGTCACTTCTACAAAAGACGCTTTGTTAGAGAAGCTTTACATCAACGCAATAAAAAATAATCCTTGCTTCTTTCACCCACGCAGTACTTAATATACAGCTTTCTAGAACAAGCTGTCTACCTAGTGATAGAGCATTATTAAAGATTAGTGTAGCATGCTGCGGAGCGAAAATGCGACATTCCTGTTAGAGGCAGGAAAATATAATATTTTAGAGGAATTAGATGCTTCAGAATTGCAATTTATTCACGGGATCATAATGATGTCAGTAGTTAAATGTATTTCCACGGGAAAAATATGAAATATTAAATTATTCTTCACAAATGTTTATGACTTCCTACATAATTAAATATTTATACATAGCTTGACAAGCTTGACTGCATATTAAATAAGCTCATATATGCTTTCAATTACACATATGCCAGCAAATGCATTTTCCCCCACACACAAAATTAGATATTTTAAATTTTGGCTCATACCTTTGGCTCTGAACCTATTTGAGCATTACTACATTGCAGAGCTTGAAAAATATAAACTAAAAAAACACATTTTTAAAAATTGGTTTCTAACTGAGAATTTTTATATTTGGTTTTGGAGTGCTGCGGTCTACTCTTTTGCACACAAGTGCTAATGAGACCGGGACCAACTGCTTAAAGCCGATTCTGAGTGGCTGCGAACATCCATCCATACTGGGATTCGAACCCACGAACTCCGGTACCGACGATCGGAGTCCTAACCAACCGGCTAGCGAGAGTTCTTATATAACATCTTTAAAATAAATAGCCTCAATGCATTAATTGACCATACCTGAATTTTAAAAAAGGCGTTACTCAAATATATTATATCTAATTTTGACCTCAAAAGCTATTTTGAGATACACTACAAAATTTTAAAAAACATAAACGAAAAAAATACATTTTTAAAAATAGGTTTCTAATTGAGAATTTTTATATAATATCTTGAAAATAAATAGCCTCAATGCA
>CM063507.1:38392109-38394609 GCA_032207245.1 Pardosa pseudoannulata
ATTTTTTTTTTATTCTCATACGCATTTTTATGGCAATGCCCTCAAATATGAGAGAAATTGAGAAGAAATAATTGCATCTGAAACATTTTTAATGCACCAATAAGGTACAAAAATCCAAATAGTAAAAATGATATTTACGTTTAAGGCGTTACCCATTTCGTTTTAGCATTTTCACGTGGAAAATTTTCTTCTCTTTTTTTTATTTGCCTTATCATACCTTTTTCTAATTATTACCATAAATAGATGGAATTTGAAGAATTTATTATCAACAATTCTTTAACTAGTTTTACTAAATCTACGTTTCTTCTGAAAACTAAGAATTTTTTTCAAAGTGTAAAGCGAGGGATTTTTTCAAAAGTTTTAAAAATATTTCTGACACACTGTGTGTATATGTACAACACATGTATGATTAATAAATATAATTATTAGTGATAATTATTTATTCTTAAAGGGTGATACGCCTGTTAACTCCACAAAAATTCAAATTTTCAGAAAAATGCGGGAAAAGGAAATTAGTTCTAAATATTTTAAAACAATCCGCTTAAAAAAATCCAAAATTGAGGAGTTAGGAATAAAAACGTTTCTGAATAAAAACGAAAAAAAGCGCTGTTTACTGTTAAATATAATAATGTTAAGGTTCTTAAAATTTAAACTTACAAAACTTTCACTTGATTTTTCTCTTTGTGTGTGTGTGTGTGTGTAGCACTCATGTTATGTCAAAACATTAACATTTTCTCATGAAATGTTTACAGATTTAAATAATATCATTTTATTGTATACTTAAATTTTCTTGTATACTTCATAAAATATTATTTTGTGCAATCAATTTTTAATTTTTAAGAAAAAATTATCCTTTTCAAATATATTTTACAAACACATATGTATTTTAAATATATACAAATTTAGATCCAAAGTTATCTTGAGTTATTGTGTGTTTGAAACGATACGTTTGTCTAAAACTTAATTATATTTTTAATAATCATGCGCATTAATCTTGATACTTTTGTTAACAACAAAGTGATTCTTATTTCAAACTCTCTAACAAAAATATATTCAAAAATGTCTTCAAAAATGAATGAGATATGCGTGTAAAGATAATTTGTTCTAACTGTGTTAAATAATTATGTTTGTAAATATGGTAGTTTCCAAGGTAGGAGAGCCGAAAATGACAATTATTATGTATTTTTTCCTCCTTTAAAAGTTGTATGACCCCTTAATTACATTTACTAACCAACGTAATTAAAAGTAATTATTTAGAAAACTTACTAAATTATTAAATAAGTGAGGATCATTAGCACAAAGTTCCTATAATTAATAAATTTTACTCTTTTGTAATAAATTATTGGGTTTAATTTTTTATTTATATTTAAATTTTTAAAAAGTGTCAAAATTGTTACAAAAAGGAATTAAATTTTTAAGAAAAGCTAAAATGATGTTTAGAAATAACATTTGAAACACTATCAAGTTCAATTAAATTAAACGACAAAGAAAATAAGGTAAGAGTCTCATTGCAAGTCTATAATGTATACTGCGAAAGTTAAGAATCAATGTGTGCATTAGTTTCTTTGTTTAAGGTGCACGCAACTTGAAAATACAATTTTGAATAAAATGCATTCACGTCCTTCATATTTTTATGATGGTTTTCTTAAAATTTGGGCTAAAATAGGTTAAAGTTATCCAGATGCAACAACCCATCTTTCCTTAATTTTTATACTTCCGTAGAAAAACAGTCCAAAACTGTTTAGGTACATGTCACTTCTAGATTAATTGCTTTGGTATACTTTCACTTCTGGATTAATTGCTTTGGTAGTAATGCTGGCTCATAGTTTAACTATGCCAGCTTTTAATTTAGATATTTATACTTTAACTTAAGCTTAAAATATACGATTTTGGCATTGTTAAATGCAATGATTATCTAGTTTCTATTAGGTTTTAAATCTAATATTTAAGTTCGATTTGTTTCAAATTATTTGAAACTGTCTAGACTTTAAAAAATGTAAAACATTGAATTTTTGAATGTTTAAAGGTATTTATCCCCTTAAATCAAAAACATACAAAAATAGACTGTAATGAAATAAAATATTTATTCTTTTGAAAAATTGGATTATGAAGAGAACCTCTAGGTTTATTTTTTCAAATCACAAAATAATTTTGTTCTTTGTTTAAATTTTGTAAATTTTATGTCTTTAAAGATTGGAAGTAAAATAATTCAGAAAAAATTGCCTTTATTGACATTTAAAGATTGAATGTAATTTGATCTTCTAAATCTAAGTGCTGCTCTTCGTTACTGGAGTTCGTGGGTTCGAACCCGCTGTTGACAAGGACGTTCGTAACCGTTCGGAATCGGCTTTAAGCAGTAGGTCCCGGTCTCATTAGCTCTCATGTAGCAAGACTGTAGACCGTAGCGCTCTAAACTAAACCAAACTTTAAAATCTGAATTACCTACAAAGTTAACACATTGTATACGGAACACGTACTTATACATTTTCTGACGATTGAT
>CM063507.1:38404609-38452109 GCA_032207245.1 Pardosa pseudoannulata
ATGGATCATATTTCTTTAAAAATTACGTGACGTATTTTACTGGGCACAAATTGTTCGCATTACAAATATATAAGACAATTTTTTATTACTATTATCGTTTATTAACTGTCAAATATCTCTGTCCAAATGCTTTAAAATGATACTTAGTGTTTTTTTTTTTCAAAAAAAATTTCTTGATCAGAGAAAAAAATTCCTCACAAATCATTCGCGTGTGCACAGCGTACGCAGTATAGTATTCCGGCCCGAGAGACATTTTGAAATTTCATTTTGGCCCGCGATTTAAAGTATTTGCACACTCATTCCGTACATGGTCTGGTAGGTATCACTTTTGATGGAGAACTTAATATAATATGTAGCTACTCTAATTGCTTTAACTTTTCCCTCACTAATATAAAAGCAAAAAAAAAAATTGAGAACTTATATACTTAGAATAGTAATATGGATAATATAAAAGTGCTATGTTCTCAGTCATTTGACATTTTTTATCCCTTACATGATCCAGTAGATATCACTTTTGATGGAGAACTTACGCATGTAAATTCAACTTTCGCGAATGCATCGGAACATCTAAAATTAAACAGTAATTAAAAACGCCCTAGTGGTAAAAGTTTAAAAAACTAATAATTCGGAAAAAATTTATTACATTATTATATCCTACATAACATGTCGTAACTTCCTGAACTATAATTTCGACTGTAGACAACTTTAACTCTTTAACAGTTTCATTTTGTTTTCCAGAATTCGGTCCAAAAAGTGTCACAATTGTTATTGCATTTTTTTGTTCATTTTACATTTTTAAGTAAAGATATGTCATTAAAATTAACATTTCTAATATTTTTAAGCATTTATTACAACTTTTTTTCTTTCTATGAAAGCATCATAGAACTGAAGTTTACCTTTAGTCTCATCGATATCCAAGTTAGTTTTTGGAATTCCAGTGAAAGCAAATCTAGGAGGAGGATCCGAAGGATTATCAGAACTAATTTCAAAATATTATCTTGCTTGAGTGATTCCATCTATACTACTATCAGAGTTACTACATCTAGTAAACTTCTGCTACTATCATTTAGAGATAATTGAGTTTCTGATTCCTAGTTACAGTTCAAATCACAAGAAATCAGCTCCATATATGTTCTGAATTATGTTCTGAATTATCCATTATTTAAAAGTAAAAATATATTATTCAACTCTTACATCAATAAAATTATCAGGCGGTTAGTAAAATATAACCAGAAAGCTAAACACTGAAAGATAACAATTGGTCTTCTGATACAAAACATGAGAAAAAACCCTCGCTTTTAAACCAGAGTAGAAAATACAATAAAATGAAAACTATTATTTACTGGACATCTGTACGAAAAATTTGTTACTAGAATTGAAAAAAATACTGCCGAAAAAGTGCAAGCGAGATAGAAATCAGATTGCCTGTACGCCGTACGGGCAAATCAGTAAAGGCCCGAAAGCTGTCACCGTACGTCGTGCGGGCAAAACAGAGAAAGGGTTAAAGTAGGTTAGTTTAAGTATGAATACAATGTATATAGATTTAGATTAATATTTTTTCTCCAAGTTTATCTTAAATATTTTCTATTAAATTAAATACAGTAACTATGTAGAATTCTGTTTGGTAAAGTAAAAAGTTCTCCAAAATTTATTCCCTGCATAATAATAGTTATATAATACGTTTTTCCCTATATAATAAGTTATCCGACTGTGTCCTCGAATTTACGAAGCGGTTGGACATAGAATGGATAGAGGCATCCATATTGGATTCTTGATGAGTTAGGGTTAGAACATTTCAAAGCCAAGTCTTTAAAACGTTCAAAATCCATCTTTCCCCCCCTTTTCGGGCGATTAATACCATTATTTCAAGTCCTATTTACCAAGGTTAAGAGCATTTAATCAATTTGTCACATAATAAAATGGTAAAAAATAACATTTTTCCTAGAATTATGACGTCATTCTATTAACCATCTCATTTAATCATTTTTTATTTAAATTATTTAAGTATCGTCTGCATTATTTTCATACGTTTTATCACTGAGTTTAGATATTACGTAAATAATTTTATTTTATATTTAGTTTTATTAGGTTAGGTTCATATGTGATCATTTTAAATTGAATCATCAATTATTTTTGTTGCAATGAAAATTTTATCCCCGGTATTAAAAACAAATTCTATCTCCAGTGTGTAGTATAAATAATAGTTTCATTCCTTTAAATTAATTACTGTGGCAAAATAAATTGGGAATAACTTAACGATAATTTCGACGTAGCTAAGAAAACTTTGAATTATATTTCTAAAAGTATTCAGCATGATTCTAAACTGCATTCACAGTATCGGGAGACTTTAGAGGAGTACAAAGATAAACTATTGAGCATGTACCAGATAATTCTCAGCCAAAAACCAAACTTTTTTTTTACCTGCCTCATAGTGTATTTTACAATTCTGTAAAATAAAAATTTTACTGATCCCGTCATATCACGGGCTATAAGCTAGTAAATAAAACAGTCACTGTAATTTCATGTAAATAAACCACGGTTTATGGGCTTTTAAAAGTTGATATATAACATTTGTGGCCTATGTGAAATTTTTTTTATTTTTCCTGCAACCTAAAAGAAAGTTTTTTTTACTTGAACTATTTTGTGTGCTTCTGTTGAGCGATTTCAATGTATTTTTTATTTTGTACAGTACGGTATAAACCAAAAAGCTAAGAAAGCCGTAGCTCAGAAAACTTTCCATTATCTTTCTAAATAAATTCAAGGTGATTCTAAACTGCATTCACAATATTAATAGACTTTAGAGGAGTATGGAGATAAACAGATTTTAATTAGATAAACAATACAGTAACTATGTAGAATTCTGATTCGTACAGTAAAAATTTCTCCAAAGTATATTCCCTACATAATAATAGCTATATAATAAGTTATTCCCTAACAAATAAGTCATGACTGTCCTCGAATTTATGAAGCGGTTGGACCTGAAATGGATAAAAGCATCCATATTTGATTATGAGTTAGTGTTAGCAAATTTCAAAGCAAGTCTTTAAAACGTTCAAAATCTATCCCTTTCCCCCTTTTCGGGCGTTTAATACCATTATTTCAAGTCCTATTTTCCCCTTTTAAGAGCATTTAATCAATTCGTCACATAATAAAAAGGTAAAAAATAACATTTTTTTCTAGAATTATGACGTCATTCTATTAACCATCTCATTTAATCATTTCTTATTTTAAAATATTTATATATCGTCTGCATTATTTTCATACGTTTTTATCCCTGAACTTAGATATACGTAAATAATTTTCTTTTATATCTGGCTTAATAGATTAGGTACATATGTGATAATTTTAAACTGAATCATCGATTATTTTGTGTTGCAATGAAAATTTTATCACAGGTATTAACAAATTATATTTACCTCCAGGGTGTAGTAGAAATGATAGTTTCATTTTTTTACTTCCCTAAATTGCTGTGGCAAAAAAATGGGAAAAACTTAACGATAATTTCGACGTAGCTAAGAAAACTTTGAATTATCTTTCTAAATGATTTCAACGGGATTCTAAACTGCATTCACAATATCGGGAGACTTTAGAGGATTATGAAGATAAATTATTGAACTTGTACCAGATAATTCTCAGCCAAAAAACAAACCATTTTTTTATCTGTTTCATAGGGCACTTTAAAATTCTGTAAATTTAAAATTTTACTGATTCCGTCATATGACGGGCTATATGCTAGTAAATAAAATAGTTACTATAATTTCATGTAAATAAACCAAAGTTTATGGGATTTTAAAAGTTGATATATAACATTTGTGACGTATGTGAATTTTTTTTATTTCTCCTGCCACCTAACAGAAAGTTTTTTTAATTGAACGATTTTGTGTGCTTCTGTTAAGCGATTTTTCCTGGTTTTTTTATTTTGTTCAGTAAAGTATAAACCTGATTGCTAAGAAAGCCGTAGCTAAGAAAACTCTGAATTAGCTTTTTTAATGAATTCAAGGTGATTCTAAACTGTATTCACAGTATCGGGAGACTTTAGATGAGTATAAAGATAAACAAATTATTGAGCGTGTACCAGATAATTCTCAACCAAAAAACAAACCAATTTTTCATATCACTTATAGGGTACTTTACAATTCTGGAAAGTTGAAAACTTTACTAATCCCGTCATATGACGGGCTATATGCTAGTAAATAAAATAGTTACTATAATTTCATGTAAATAAACCAAAGTTTATGGGATTTTAAAAGTTGATATATAACATTTGTGACGTATGTGAATTTTTTTTATTTCTCCTGCCACCTAACAGAAAGTTTTTTTAATTGAACGATTTTGTGTGCTTCTGTTAAGCGATTTTTCCTGGTTTTTTTATTTTGTTCAGTAAAGTATAAACCTGATTGCTAAGAAAGCCGTAGCTAAGAAAACTTTGTATTATCTTTCTAAATAAATTCAAGGTGATTCTAAACTGTATTCACAGTATTGGTAGACTTTAGAGGAGTTTGAAGATAAACAAATTATTGAGCGAGTACCAGATAATTATCAAAATAAATCATTCTTTTACCTGCCACATAGGGTACTTTACAATTCTGTAAAATAAACATTTAACTAATTCCGTCATATCACAAGCTATATGCTAGTCTTTAAATATAATTTCCGTATTAGTTAACATATATCATATCAAACAGATCTCTTTCAGAAATCTAATACGGAATAAATCCATCTTTCTTAAATTGTGTTTTAGACTGGATTTTATAACTCAAAACATTACCTCCAACAAGATATAAGACATTTCCTAAGTCTATTCAAAACTATCTCGGACAGACTTACAAAACACATCAGTCCAGGAAATCCAATAACGCCCTAACAGCTCTCTGCACCATTTTGAGTCGTCATATTGGAAGAAACATGAAAGCTTTTTACGGCTGCTTATATGGAAAATGGTGACGGGGAAAAGAGATACAAAACAAAAACATATGACGAAAACTGCTTTAAAACTCGGAATCGAAAAGTTTATTTTTCCATCTCAGCATTTCCCTGAAGATTTCATTTTCGGAGACGAGAGATGGAATTTCTATCGAAAAGTAGGACCGAAAAGAATAGGAATAAAACAAAATAAAATCGAATTTTAGGTTACGCTTTATCACTTTTTACTTTCTGTGGATTTAAAATACTCCTCGATAATGGGTGAATTGATAAGTTCTCCAAGTTTTTATTTTTTATCTCTTACTTGATCCAGTACGTATCACTTTAATGGAGAACTTAATGTAATCTGCAGCTACTATGATTGCTCACTCTTCTCGCTCACGAATATAAAAATATAGAGAATTTATATTCGTAAAATGGTATTATGGATTGTTTAAAACTGCTATGTTCTCCGAAATTTGACTTTTTTTTATCCCTTACATGATCTAATAGGTATCACTTTTGATGGAGAACTTAATGTAATCTGCAGCTACTATGATGGCTCACTCTTCTCGCTCAGGAATATAAAAATATAGAGAATTTATATTCTTAAAATGGTATTATGGATTGTTTAAAACTGCTATGTTATCCGATATTTGATTTGATTTTTATCCCTTACATGATCTAATAGGTATCACTTTTGATGGAGAACTTAATGTAATCTGCAGCTACTATGATTGCTCACTCTTCTCGCTCACTAATATAAAAATATAGAGAATTTATATTCTTAAAATGGTATTATGGATTGTTTAAAACTGCTATGTTCTCCAACATTTGATTTTTATTAATCTCTTACATGATCTAATAGGTATCACTTTTGATGGAGAACTTAATGTAATCAACCGCTACTATGATTGCTCACTCTTCTCGCTCACTAATATAAAAATATAGAGAATTTATATTCTTAAAATGGTATTATGGATTGTTTAAAACTGCTATGTTCTCCGACATTTGATTTTTTTATCTCTTACGTGATCTAAAAGGTATCACTTTTGATAGGGAGCTTAATTTAATCTGCAGCTTCTCTAATTTTTCACTCTTCTCGCTCACTAATATAAAAATATAGAGAATTTATATTCTTAAAATGGTATTATGGATTGTTTAAAACTGCTATGTTCTCCGAAATTTGATTTGATTTTTATCCCTTACATGATCTAATAGGTATCACTTTTGATGGAGAACTTAATGTAATCTGCAGCTACTCTGATTGCTCACTCTTCTCGCTCACTAATATAAAAATATAGAGAATTTATATTCTTAAAATGGTATTATGGATTGTTTAAAACTGCTATGTTCTCCAACATTTGATTTTTTTTATCTGTTACATGATCTAATAGGTATCACTTTTGATGGAGAACTTAATGTAATCAACCGCTACTATGATTGCTCACTCTTCTCGCTCACTAATATAAAAATAAAGAGAATTTATATTCTTAAAATGGTATTATGGTTTGTTTAAAACTGCTATGTTCTCCGAAATTTGACTTTTTTTTATCCCTTACATGATCTAATAGGTATCACTTTTGATGGAGAACTTAATGTAATCTGCAGCTACTCTGATTGCTCACTCTTCTCGCTCACTAATATAATAATATAGAGAATTTATATTCTTAAAATGGTATTATGGATCGTTTAAAACTGCTATGTTCTCCGAAATTTGATTTTTTTAAATCTCTTACATGATCTAATAGGTACCACTTTTGATGGAGAATTTAATGTAATCTGCAGCTACTCTGATTGCTCGCTCTTCTCGCTCACTAACATAAAAATATAGAGAATTTATATTCTTAAAATGGTATTATGGTTTGTTTAAAACTGCTATGTTCTCCGAAATTTGATTTTTTTATCTCTTACATGATCTAATAGGTATCACTTTTGATGGAGAACTTAATGTAATCTGCAGCTACTCTGATTGCTCACTCTTCTCGCTCACTAATATAAAAATATAGAGAATTTATATTCTTAAAATGGTATTATGGATTGTTTAAAACTGCTATGTTCTCCGAAATTTGACTTTTTTTTATCCCTTACATGATCTAATAGGTATCACTTTTGATGGAGAACTTAATGTAATCTGCAGCTACTCTGATTGCTCACTCTTCTCGCTCACTAATATAAAAATATAGAGAATTTATATTCTTAAAATGGTATTATGGATTGTTTAAAACTGCTATGTTCTCCGAAATTTGATTTGATTTTTATCCCTTACATGATCTAATAGATATCACGTTTGATGGAGAACTTAATGTAATCTGCAGCTACTCTGATTGCTCACTCTTCTCGCTCACTAATATAAAAATATAGAGAATTTATATTCTTAAAATGGTATTATGGATTGTTTAAAACTGCTATGTTCTCCGAAATTTGATTTGATTTTTATCCCTTACATGATCTAATAGGTATCACTTTTGATGGAGAACTTAATGTAATCTGCAGCTACTCTGATTGCTCACTCTTTTCGCTCACTAACATAAAAATATAGAGAATTTATCTTCTTAAATTGGTATTATGGATTGTTTAAAACTGCTATGTTCTCCTAAATTTGATTTTTTTAATCTCTTACATGATCTAATAGGTATCACTTTTGATGGAGAACTTAATGTAATCTGCAGCTACACTGATTGCTCACTCTTCTCGCTCACTAATATAAAATATAGAGAATTTATATTCTTAAAATGGCATTATGGATCATTTAAAACTGCTATGTTCTCCGAAATTTGATTTTTTTAAATCTCTTACATGATCTAATAGGTACCACTTTTGATGGAGAACTTAATGTAATCTGCAGCTACACTGATTGCTCACTCTTCTCGCTCACTAATATAAAAATATAGAGAATTTATATTCTTAAAATGGTATTATGGATTGTTTAAAACTGCTATGTTCTCCGAAATTTGATTTTTTTATCTCTTACGTGATCTAATAGGTATCACTTTTGATGGAGAACTTAATGTAATCTGCAGCTACTCTGATTGCTCACTCTTCTCGCTCACTAACATAAATATAGAGAATTTATATTCTTAAAATGGTATTATGGATTGTTTAAAACTACTATGGTCTCAGAGTTTTGATTTTTTTTATCCCTACATGATCTAGTGGGTATCACGTTTCATGCAGTACTTAATATAATCTGTAGCTACTCTGATTGCTTTAACTTTTCGCTCACTAACATAAAAATAGAGAAAATATCTTAAAATGGTATTATGGATTGTTTAAAACTGCTATGTTCTAAATTTGATGTTTTTAATCTCTTACATGATCTAATAGTATCACTTTTGATGGAGAACTTAATGTAATCTGCAGCTACTCTATTGCTCATTTCTCACTCACAACTTAATATAGAGAATTATATTCTTAAATGGTATTATGGATTGTTTAAAACTGCTATGTTCTCCGAAATTGATTTTTTTTATAATTAACATGATTTAATAGTTTTCTTGATGGAGATCTTAAATAATCTGCATACTCTGATTGCTCACTCTTTTCGCTCACTAACATAAAAATATAGAGAATTTATCTTCTTAAATTGGTATTATGGATTGTTTAAAACTGCTATGTTCTCCGAAATTTGATTTTTTTAAATCTTTTACATGATCTATAATAGGTTTCACTTTTGATGGAGAACTTAACCGTTTGAGTGCGGCGAAGTGCTATCCCGGTTCGCTTGTTATGTTCCAAAAATGCGGCTTATCTCGTTTTGTACCGAAAATGCGGAGGCACTGCTGTTGATTATTATATTTTTTGAATTTATTGAGAGCAGTTGAATTTATATCAACATTTTTATTTGGTTTGGTTTAGTTTGGATCGTTACGGTATCCTTTTTCTCTTCGGGGGCTAATGAGACCGGAACCTATTGCTTAAAGCCGATTCCGAATGGCTACAAAAATCCATGTCACAATGGAATTCGAAACCATGAAATCCGGTATCTCAAGTCAGCTCAAAATATCCTTTTGTCATTGTTCATCTTTTTTTAATTGGAAGTATATAATACCGTAAACGACCAATCATCGCAGAGAAAATGATTATTAAGTATCCACACTGTATATTAAATTATGCAACTTTTACTTACTATACATGCAAATAGTTGCAAAAAATTAAATTACAATTTATTTCTATTCACTAAACATTTAAAACTTATAAACCGATCTTTAAAAAAAATCTTATAAACCTATTCGTGCCGAAATTAGAAAAGAAATCCCACAAATTTTATGAAGTAAACACAATTTTTTAAAACAGGTCATACGACTTCTTTAACAAATCCCTTAATATCCAAAGATATCGAAAATTGCTTCTTTCTTTCAGCGTTGTTGCCACAGAAACTAGAAAATAAGGGAATAAAAATAAACAAAACATTTGGTAGGAAGGTATTAATGTTTGATTAGATTCAACCTATGCCGCAATTAGGATTCGGTGGCGATTTAAAAGCTATGTACTGATTTCCTTGGCGGCACGAAAGGATCTACAACAAACATCGATACACACACACGATTAGTGTATTTTTATTTCGATACGTTGAGACTAGTATTTTCTGTTCAATTTTACCCCTGGAATGTGATGTGAGGAGATGAACTTCAGTGCTCAGATTTCTATGAAAATGCATATTTTTACCATGCCGGATTGAATTTTCACCAGTTTATGCACGTTTAAGGAAGCTTTAAATTTATAGCATTAAATATTTATTTTGTCCCTTTCTGTAATATTTATGACTAATTTACTCTTGACGTTTGTACGTATGTAGGACTGAATTTTCACCAGTTTATGTGAGTTCAAAGAAGTTTAAATATTACCGATAAAAATTAGCATTTTAGTAACTGGTTTTGACTGGTGTACTCTTGACCTTTGTATGACTGAATTTTCACCAATTTATGAGTGTTCAAGAAAAATTTGATTTTATAGCATTAAATATTCATTTTGGTGATTTCTTAGATAGTTATGACTAATTTGCTATTGACTCTTGTATGTATGTATGACTGAATTTTTAGCAGTTTATGAGAGTTCAAGAAAGTTTTAAATTTATAGTGTTAAAAATATCCATTTTAGTTATTCGTAAACTGATTTTGAAGTTTCTTCTTGTCGTTTGTACGTTTCTATGACTGAATTATCACCAGTTTATGAATGTTCAAGGAAGCTTTAAATTTATAGCTCTAAATATTCATTTTGACCATTTCTGAAATAGTTATGACTAGTTTACTTTTGACGTTTGTGTGTATGACTGAATTTTTAGCAGTTTATGAGTGTTCAAGGAAGCTTTAAATTTATAGCATTAAAAATATTCATTTAAGTCATTCCTGAACTGATTTTGACTAGTTTACTCTTGACGTTTGTATGATTGAATTTACACCAGTTTGAGTATTGAATGAAGCTTTAATTTTATAGCATTAAATGTTCATTTTGCCCATTTCTGAAATAGTTAGGACAAGTTTACTTGAATGGACGACTGAATTTTTAGGAGTTTATGTGAGTTCATTGAGGTTTTAAATTTGTAGCGGTAAAAATATCCATTTAAGACATTCCTGAACTGGTTTTGACTACTTTACTCTTGATGTTTGTATGACTGAATTTTCACCAGTTTATGCGAGTTCAAGGAAGCTTTAAATTTATAGCGTTAAATATTCATTTGGCCACATCTGAAATAGTTGTGTCTAGTTTACTTTTGACGTTTGTATGTATGAATTTTTAGCAGTTCATGCGAGTTCAAGGAAATTTCAATTTTATAGTGTTAAAAATGTCCATTTTAGTTATCCCTAATCGGGTCTTGACTAATTTACTCTTGAAGTTTGCATGTATGCATGACTGAATTTTCACCAGTTTATGTGTGTTCAAGGAATTTAAAATTTATTGCGATAGAAACATCCATTATAGTAATTCCTGAACTGGTTTTGACTAGTTTACTCTTGACGATTTTAGGATTGAACTTTCCCCAGTTTATAAGTTTTCAAGGAAGCTTTAATTTTATAAAATTAAATATTTATTTTGGTCATTTCTAAAATAGTTATGAGTATTTTAATTTTTTCGCTTGTATGACTGAATTTTTACCAGTTTATACGAGTTCAAGGAAACTTTAAATTTGTAGCATTTAGAAAAACCCATTTTGGTCATTCCTGAACTGATTTTCATTAGGTTACTCTAGATGTTTGTACGTTTTATGACTGAATTTTCTCCAGTTTGTGAGTTAAAGGAAGAATAAATATTACTCAAGAACAAACTAAGGGGTTAATATTTATCACTGATAAGACATAAGCATAAAACCAAACAATATAAAGCAGTATAAAAATGTAGATAACACTTTCACGTAATGCCTTCGTTTACATATTTGTTTACACTATTGCTTACTGTTATTCACATATAAGCTCTCAATTTCATTTTATCATTTCCAGAAATGCCTCGCTTTTGTGCAGCTTTTGGATACTAACAATAGTATAAAAGAGACATGCAAGCTAAAAAATATTAACTTTCATCGTTTTAATTTAAAAATATCTTGAAAGTAAACAATAGTTTACCAAGTTGAAAAGTAAATATTTCGTTCCTATTGAATATAGTCACCTTTGCTCTGAGCATTTTATTTTAGCTTATGTTTAAAATATAGTCCATTGCTTGTAACTGATACATAAGCGTATAAAGCATTAGATGTGTTTATAATACGTAGTGTGCAGGACAGCAAAGATGAAAAAGGATATTTTGCATTAAAATCAGGACAAATAAAAGTATAATTATCAAACTAAAGCAACATAAGTTATAGCTTGTAAAATATATGTTATAAGAAAAATATAAGTAGTAAATACAAGTAACTTGCTTCGTTTTCATTTGTCACAATAATAGTTACATTACAGGTAATTTTCTTGTACTCTGCTTTAACTCAATTGAATAACAAAGATTTGACTGTTTACCAGTAAAAATTTAAACTTTTTCACCAAATTCGACTCGAATAATTTTGCGCCAGGTATACTCATCTTTAATACAGTACATTGTCCATTGATTCGATTTCGTCGATTATTTTTAATATATTTTACATTTGAATATTTTTAAAAGAAAAGTCATAAATTGGTAAAGGTTTATCAAAAAGGGAAGAAGCCATTTCAACTATGTGCAATGTAAAATATTAAGGTAAGAAATTAGACGAAACATTTACCAGTCACACTTTTTCTATGGGAAAGCGAGCAGGTGAAAAAAGCAAAACTGATGCATCACGGTTTTGTGCATAACCCTCATTATATAAATTTATTCAAAGTTTGCTTAACTACGTCGAAATTATTGTTAAGTTCTTCCCAAATTTTTGTCACAATAATTAATGAAAGTAAAGGAATGAAAATATCATTTCCACTACACCATGGAAAAAGAGAGACATTGTTGATAATAATGGTCATAAAATTTTCATTGCAACAAAATATAAACGATGATTAAATTTAAAATTATCACACATAGGTACCTAATCTATTATTTAAGCTTAATATAAAAGAAAATTATTTATATCTAAGTTCAGTTATAAAACTTATAAAAATAATGCAGACGACATTTAAATATGTAAAACATATACGATATATACAACAAGGAACGTACTTCGTTTTCATTTGTAACAGTAATAGTTGCATTACAGGTAAATTTCTTGTACTCTGCTTTAACTAAATTGAATAACAAAAGATTTGATTGTTTAACTGTACAAATTTAAACTCTTTCACCAAATTTAACTGGAATAATTTTTAGCCAAGTATAATCATCTTTAATAGAGTGCACTGTCCATTGATTCGATTTCGTCATTTATTTTTAATATATTTTACTTTTGAATATTTTCAAAAGAAAAATCTTAAATTGGTAAAGGTTTATCAAAATAGAAAAAAGCCATTTCAACTATGTGCTATTAAGACTATGTGTTATTTCAACTATGTGCTATAAAGGCTATGTGTTATTTCAACTATGTGCTATTAAGACTATGTGTTATTTCAACTATGTGCTAAAAATATTAAGGTAAGAAATTAAACCAAGCACACTTTTTCTATGGGAAAGTGAGCAGGTGGTACAAGCAAAATGGAGGAATCACGTTGTTGTTCATAACCCTCTTTATATAAATTTATTCAAAGTTTACTTAACTACGTCAAAATTAATGTTAAGTTCTTCCCAATTTTTTGTCACAATAATTAATGGAAGTAAAGGAATGAAACTATCATTTCAACCACTTCCTGGAAGAAGACAGACTTTGTTGTTAATACCGGTCATAAAATTTTCATTACAACAATATATAAACGATAATTAAATTTAAAATTATCACACATTCGTACTTTATTATTTAAGCTTAATATAAAAGAAAATTATTTGCGTAATATCTAAGTCCAGTGATAAAACTTATAAAAATAATGCAGACAACGTTTAAATATGTAAAACATATACGATATATATAACAAGGAACGTACTTCGTTTTCATTTGTAACAGTAATAGTAATATTACAGGTAAATTCCTTGTACTCTGCTTTAACTGAATTGAATAACAAAGATTTGACGGTTTACCTGTACAAATTTAAACTCTTTCACCAAATTTGACTGGAATAATTTTGAGCTAAGCATAATCTTCTTTAATACAGTGCATTATCCATTGATTCGATTTCGTCATTTATTTTTAATATATTTTACTTTTGAATATTTTCAAAAGAAAAATCATAAATTGGTAAAGTTTTATCAAAAATGGAAGAACACATTTCAACTATGTGCAATGTAAAATATTAAGGTAAGAAAATTGACCAAGCATTTACCCTTCACTATTTTGTATATGAAAGCGAGAAGGTCTCAAAAGCAAAACGGATGCATCACGTTGTTGTGCATAACCCTCATTATATAAATTTATTCAAAGTTTGCTTAAATAGTCAAAATTATTGTTAAGTTCTTCCCAATTTTTTGTCATAATAATTAATGGAAGTAAAGGAATGAAACTATCATTTCCACTACACCCTGGAAGAAGATATACTTTGTTGTCAATACCAGTGATAAAATTTTCATTGCAACAAAATATAAACGATGATTAAAATTATCACTCATAGGTACTTAATCTATTATTTAAGCTTAATATAAAAGAAAATTATTTATATCTAAGTTCAGTTATAAAACTTATAAAAATAATGCAGACGACATTTAAATATGTAAAACATATACGATATATACAACAAGGAAAGTACTTCGTTTTCATTTGTAACAGTAATAGTTGCATTACAGGTAAATTTCTTGTACTCTGCTTTAACTAAATTGAATAACAAAAGATTTGATTGTTTAACTATACAAATTTAAACTCTTTCACCAAAGTTAACTGGAATAATTTTTAGCCAAGTATAATCATCTTTAATAGAGTGCACTGTCCATTGATTCGATTTCGTCATTTATTTTTAATATATTTTACTTTTGAATATTTTCAAAAGAAAAATCTTAAATTGGTAAAGGTTTATCAAAATAGAAAGACGCCATTTCAACTATGTGCTATTAAGACTATGTGTTATTTCAACTATGTGCTAAAAATATTAAGGTAAGAAATTAAACCAAGCACACTTTTTCTATGGGAAAGTGAGCAGGTGGTACAAGCAAAACGGAGGAATCACGTTGTTGTTCATAACCCTCTTTATATAAATTTATTCAAAGTTTACTTAACTACGTCAAAATTATTGTTAAGTTCTTCCCAATTTTTTGTCACAATAATTAATGGAAGTAAAGGAATGAAACTATCATTTCAACCACTTCCTGGAAGAAGACAGACTTTGTTGTTAATACCGGTCATAAAATTTTCATTACAACAATATATAAACGATGATTAAAATTATCACTCATAGGTACTTAATCTATTATTTAAGACAAATATAGAAGAAAATTATTTACGTAATATCTAATTTCAGTGATAAAACTTATAAAAATAATGAAGACGATATTTAAATATAAAAATATATGTTATACGATATATATATATCGTATTATATAATATATTAATATATAAATATATTATAATATATATAATATTTAAACTGTTTACCTGTATATTTATATATATTTTTAATATAAACATTATATATATATATTTATATATGTTTATATTTTTTATATATATTTTAATATATAAAAATCATATTTATATATATATCAAATAAGAAATATTTATATATTATATTATATATATATATATATATATATATTTATATAAAATTAAAAAATCTAAAAAAAATATATATATAATATTATATATAATATATATATATTATTTTATATATATTGTATATATTTTTATATCAAATTTTATATATATATAAATATATAAAGATATATATATAAAATATTATAATAGATATATATATAATAATATATTATATATAAATTAATATATATAAATATATATTTATATATATATATATATATATATATATATATATATATAAATATATATATATATATTATATTATATATATAACAAGGAACGTACTTTGTTTTCATTTATAACAGTAATAGTAATATTACAAGTAAATTTTTTGTACTCTGCTTTAACTTTGAATAACAAAGTTTTGACTGTTTACTTGTAAAAAATTAAACTCTTTCACCAAATTCGACTTGAAAAATTTTGCGACAAGTATACTCAATTTTAATACAATGGATTGTAAAATCTGATTCGATTTCGTCATTTATTTTTAATATAATTTACTTTTGAATATTTTCAAAAGAAAAATCATAAATTGGTAAAGTTTTATCAAAAATGGAAGAAGACATTTCACCTATGTGCAATGTAAAATATTAAAGAAAGAAATTAGACCAAACCTTTGCCATTTACAATTTTCCTACGGGAAAGCGAGAAGGTGGTAAAAGCAAAACAGATGCATCACATTGTTGTGCACAACCCTCATTATATAAATTTATTCAAAGCTCACTTAACTACATGGAAATTATTGTTAAAGTCTTCCCAATTTTTATCACAATAATTAATGGAAGTAAAAGAATGAAACTATCATTTCAACCACTATACCCTGGAAAGAAGATAGACTTTGTTGTTAATTCCGGTAAATAAAATTTTCATTTGAACAAAATATAAACGATGATTAAATTTAAAATTATCACACATTCGTACTTTATTATTTAAGCTTAATATAAAAGAAAATTATTTGCGTAATATCTAAGTCCAGTGATAAAACTTACAAAAATAATGCAGACAACGTTTAAATATGTAACACATATGTTATACGATAAATATAACAAGGAACTACTTCGTTTTCATTTGTAACAGTAATAGTAATATTACAGGTAAATTCCTTGTACTCTGCTTTAACTGAATTGAATAACAAAGATTTGACTATTTACCTGTACAAATTTAAACTCTTTCACCAAATTTGACTGGAATAATTTTGAGCCAAGTATAATCTTCTTTAATACAGTGCATTGTCCATTGATTCGATTTCGTCATTTATTTTTAATATATTTTACTTTTGAATATTTTCAAAAGAAAAGTCATAAATTGGTAAAGGTTTATCAAAAAGGGAAGAAGCCATTTCAACTATGTGCAATGTAAAATATTAAGGTAAGAATTTAGACGAAACATTTACCAGTCACACTTTTTCTATGGGAAGGCAAGCAGGTGGAAAAAGCAAAACTGATGCATCACGGTTTTGTGCATAACCCTCATTATATAAATTTATTCAAAGTTTGCTTAACTACGTCGAAATTATTGTTAAGTTCTTCCCAATTTTTTGTCACAGTAATTAATGGAAGTAAAGGGATGAAACTATGATTTCCACTACACCATGGAAAAAGACAGAGTGTTGTTAATACCGGCGATAAAATTTCATTGCAACAAAATATAAACGATGATTAAATTTAAAAATATCACATATGTACCTAATCTATTATTTAAGCCAAATATAAAAAAAAATTGTTTACGTCATATCTAAGTTCAGTGATAAAACGTATAAAAATAATGCAGACGATATTTAAATAATTTAAAGCAAGGAATGATTAAATGAGATAGTTAAAGCAATGACGTCACAATGCTACAAAACAATGTTATTTTTACCTATTTATTATGTGATAAATTGATAAATTGGATCGTCTGTTCTTACCGGGGGAAATACGGCTTGAAATAATGGCATTAAATGCTAGAAAAGGGGTGGATTTCGAACCTTGCTAACCCTAACTCTTCAAAATCCAATATGGATGACTATCCATTCCAGATACAACCGCTTCATAAATTTGAGGACACACGGACAGAAAACTTAGGTTATTATTATATAAGGGATGCAAGTTTTGAGTTTTATGGCCATATAAAAGCACGTGCTGTGTGTTAAAGGCGGCAGACCGAATGTAAGCACGTCGATTGTTTAGTTAGCTGCAGAAAGTGCTGCTCACAGAAGTACTTTAATTTGTAAGTAACAGAAGGTTGTTTTGTTTAAATAATAAACGGTTTTAACGGAGCCCTTTGTACTTATATTTTTTTACAGCACCAGTCACATACATAAATTCTTCTATTATTTACATAACTGCACTCTGCGTTACAGATAGGAATAACATGTTCACATATAAAAATATTTAAAATAACATTGTTTTATTCAAAGTATTATTAATGAACTTAGTATTTTTCTTTTCTAAATACAAGGCTCGAAACAAGAAAATATTTCCCCTTTGCTGCATTTTCAAAATAGCTGTGACCAAACAGCATGGAAAACGGGTTGCACGGTATATGGTACATTAGAGATAAATGGTGTAGAATACTCAACTTAAGACAACGCCAAAATGTTTTCAACGACGCATTACGCTTTTAATGGTGTTAAAACATAAATGGGTTTGAGGAAAGGGAACTGCTTTTGAAAGTGCTTTAAGGCCACTTAACGTCAGAAACGCCCAATCACGTCTCCATTTGGCAAACCTTTCAAGGGTAAGTGAAATAAAATCGATTGCAATTTCGCACAGTCTTTCCTTCTGCATCACAAATTCAGATATTCGATAATTCGCGAATAATTTGCTCACGCCACTGTAACACCTTGAAGAAAATGCAGTTCAAGCAAAATCCAAAATAAATATTAATGTAGGTAAGCTAAGAAACTACAGCTTTTTGTTTATATTAAGTTTTATTCTTAGACTCGTATTACACTTAGATATGAACTGTCAACTGTTTTGCTCGACTATTACGTGCTGGAGTGGCATGAAAACAAGTCGAACTCTGCCACAGTCTGACGCTGCCACAGTCTAACTCTATACAGAGTGGGTTGCAAAAAAAAATGGAGATGAACTTCATTAAGACTAATAGTTTTTGAGTTATGCCACGTAGCGTTATTATACCGCATATTTGAGAGAGAGATAGAGAGATTGAGAAAAGAGAGAGAGAAAGAGTGAGAGAAAGAGAGGGAAGAGAGAGAGATAAGAGAGTAGGAAGATAGAGAGGAGGGATAGAGAGGAGAGAGGGAGAGAGGGAGAAGAGAGAGTGAGAAGAGAGATAGAGAAGGAGAGATAGAGAAGGAGTGAAAAAGGAGAGAGAAGGAGAAAAAGGAGAGAGAGGAGGGAAAAGGAGCGAGAAGGAGATAGAGAAGGAGAGAGAGAGAAGAGAGAGAGAGAAGAGAGAGAGAGAGAGAGAGAGAGAAGAGAGAGAGAGAGAGAGAGAGAGAGAGAAGAGAGAGAGAGAGAAGAGAGAGAGAGAAGAGAGGGATATGAGAGAGGGAGATGAGAGGGGGAGATGAGAGAGGGAGATGAGAGAGAGAGAAAGAGAGACAGAAGGAGAGAGAGAAGGAGAGAGAGAAAGAGAGAGGGAAGGAGAGAGAGTGAGAAGGAGAGAGAGAGAGAGAGAGAGAGAGAGAGAAGGAGAAGCGAGAGAGAATTTTAGAAAGAGGTTTGAAAATGGGACTTTAAAAATTACGGAAATTATATTTAAAAATAAGTGGAACTATTTAAATATCATCTAAGAGGAGAGAGACGCACCTTCGAGTGGATGTACACAGAGAAAAGAGTTAAATGCGGAGGGACAGCAGGAAGGAAAATGCGAAAGCAAGCAAGCAAGTTTTTGGCGCATTTTGAGTCAGAAGCGGGGCTGGGAAACATCCTCTATGCTAGTCAACGATGTAATTGAACAAAGGAGTATATTTAATAGTGTAGCCAAAGTTTAACGAAAGGTCTGAATTTAATAAATCATAGTTTAAAAAGAAAGAGACTTGTGATTGCCCATATTACGGAAACTAACTAAAACACACACACACATAGAGAGAGAGAGAAAATTAGAGAGATAGAGGTACATATAGAGATAGAGAGATATAGAAAACATTGCAACGGACAGATAAATTAGGCTATTATTATATAGGGAATACCGAATTTTCTTCATTTATAGTAAATAAAATTGACGTGTATTTAAGACGATGAACAGGAATAATTTTAATTACAGCTACATTTATCAATAAACATTTTTTTGATAATAAGCAACCCAATGTAGAATATAAAGTCTTATAATTCAAAATTTATTTTTAAAAATATGATTTCGTTCAACCCAAAACGTTCATGTTTAAAACAAAATATAAAAGGTCTCTAAAAGATCAAAAGATTTAGAATTAAATGTAGATTTTGTTTCTTTAGAAAGAGTTTCTGAAACAGGTTACCTTTAATAATCTTTACCGTTTTGTAAAGTTGCTATTCATTAAAATTAATCTTGGTAATATTAAGAAATGCGATAAAGCAATAATTTTAAAAAAATACATTCTTTACCTTCAAGCACTAATTACAGTAGGACTTAATTTAAGCTGTAAAAAATCTTTAATTAGCTTCAACGTACGAGTAAATCCTATATTAATTTGATTTACGTTTATTTTTTCCTTATTTTCATTGAGACGCAAAAAGTAATATTAATTATTCCCGAGATATACGTGTTAGTATATATAAGACGAAAGATAACATTTTGATTACGGAGTTTAACATAATTAGGAAGTTTTTATAATGTTTGGTGTTAATTTTTTTATCAGTAGCTCTGTAAAAAATATGCGTTGTTTCATTATAACTGAAGCTAGGAATGTATATTGCAGTACTTTATGTATTCACATTTATACTTTTTATACGAAGCGTAATTATACAGTAATAATTAAAGAAATAAACATGCATACTTGGGATTTGTATCAAAGGTTTAAACTTTCTCATACCCTCTCCCCCACCTATAAAAACAATATTTTCTCCTATTTTATCAGAGTATGAGAGATTTATTGATTCACTTATTATTGATATTAACTTAATTAGTATTCTTTAGATGAAAAGTTATTATTCTTCCTTTAAAATAATTTTAAAGAATTTAACAGATTTAGGTGTGACTCCATTATACTATAGAGTCACAAACCCAGACTTCATACCTCCATGTCATTGTTAAGCCGGGCACACGTGCTTGAGAAGAAAAAGGTGAAAACAGCTGATCTCCCCAACGTATAATAAGTCGGCTATTGTATTCCGAGATATGAGTCTGGAACTCCACAGTACATTTCAAAACACAACTTATAAATATAGCAACATCAGAAATTACACAACGAATTAAAGTTTCCTTTTTCAGTTTTAGATCTGCAACCTTTACGAATTCCGGTAACGATATGTTTTAACACATTGTGTGCCATGGTGATCACAGGCGACTGGTTTGGGTTTGGTTTGGAGCGGAGTGCTACGGTCTACTTTTAGCAACACGAGGGCTAGGGAAACCGGGGCCTACTGTTTAAAGCAGATTCCAAACTGCTACGAACATCCATGCCACAGTGGGACACAGGCGACTGGCAATGTCATGTTTTGTAGCTTTAGAGGTGCCACCGGTCACCGGCATTTAGTTTGCAATATCACATAAATCACAGGTATCTAGCGCCGAGTTTGTAACGTCACGGGAGTCACGTATGAAGGCCTCGAGTTTGTTCTTAACACCACGTGGGTCACCAGTTACCCGTACTGTTTTTGTTCGTAGTTCCAAGGGGGGTTGTCACCGGTAAATGGCTATGAGTCTGTTCGTAGTGTCACGGGAGTCACCCTATGAAGTCCTCGAGTTTGTTCTTAACGCCACGTTGGTCACCAGTTACCGTATTGTGGTTGTTCGTAGGACCACGGGGAGTTGTCACCAGTGACTGGCAATGAGTTTGTTCGTAGTGCCACAGAGGGTCACCAGTGACTGTCCTGGCAATGAGTCTGGTTCGTAGTGTCACGGGAGTCACATATAAAGGTCTTGAGTCTATTCGTAACGCCACCCGTACGTTGTTCATAGTACCATGAATGAGTTTTCACCAGTGACTGACAATGAGTTTGTAGTGACACGGAGGGTCACCAGTGACTAGTTATGAGTCTGTTCGTAGTATCATGGGATGTACGGGTAAATGACAATGAGTTTGTTCTTAGCCGTATGGAGATTTACGAGAAACATCATTAAAAAAATACATTACGAATAATTGCACCATTTAACCTGTAATCTCACCCAAATAACTTATAAGAAATTTGTGTTGGTCAAACGAGAAAGTCATTTGAAATTAGCATGATGTAGTGCTCAGAGAAGGCTTGTTAATTATTTTTGAATAAATAGATCGTGAACATATATGTATGCGCCAGTGTTAGAGTACAAAAATAAAATTTAACCCTTACAGATATCTGGTATTTGACTGCAAAATATTAAAGAGATTTATTTTAATATTAATAAAGGTACTAAAAGAAACACTTAAACTTCGAAAACGTAATGATTAGCTATTACGGCTCGAAAACATCAATTCATAGTACGCATGTTGATGGATGAATCCGAGGTATTGAGATACTATTGCTGTAAGATTAGCCATTAAGTGAAGGTGATATTGGATATGTATTTGTATTTACTTAATATATATCCGTTTTTCAATTGTAATTCCTTATTGAGATAAGAATTAATTCCCATATTAATGTTACGTGACTAAATAAGTAACACATGTAGTAATACACTTGGAAGAAAATAGTAATACTGAGCATTACTCTAGCAGATAGTGAATATGATAAAGAAATTACTATCGAAAAATCATAGTTCGCAATCGCAACTGAGAATTAATACATACAACGCATACACATTTACTGTTATTTTGTTTTGTATCATTTAAATTATTTTTTATTTTCATTTGTGGCAGCTTAGATTTATTTGCATTGAAAATTGACGGAACAAGGCTATAAATATTTGATACTAATATAATTTCCCCAAGCAGAATAGAATAAAATGAAGACAGAATAAGGTTGTTAACAAGTTGACTGTCATGGGGGTCACGACTCAACTTAGCTATAGCACAGTGGGGTCACCGGAAAAGCAGCAAATATTTAAAGTTCATAATTATAGTAAATATGGAGGTACAGATGCATTATAGCCGCCGGTTTTTTTCTCGCCAAATTTGGCGATATATATTGTGTTTACTTTGTTGACACATATCATAAATATTACTAATCTGTTATTTATTTTTTAAAAACGTAAAAAATGATGATTATTATGCTAATTTTATTTTAATAATACTTTAAATTGTTAATCTGTTGTTTCCTTTTAAAGTTTCGTTTTGTTAATGTTGTGTTTCAAATATGCCACGTGATCGCCGCCATGGTTTTTTTTAGTGATCTTTCAGAAAACACGCACCGCCGCCATGTTTTTCTACTTGGCGACTTTTCAAAACATGCGTTTTTCTGTTGGTCGCCAAAAAAAACATGGCGGACGGGACATGCGACTATAATGCATCTGTTCAATATGGATACTGATAATTTTTTCAATAATACCCTTGTTATCAAAAAGTTTTGAAGGCATTAATGCAATATAGAACAGACAAAAATAATTTTATTGATATATGAAAAATAGGCATTTTATGAGTGCCTATTGCGATGAGTCAGATAGAAACATTCAAAGCAATGACAAGGTGAATTGGTGCAATCGGAGCAATACTTCACCACTTTTTTAGTCGAATTCTTTGCTCTAGTTCTTCCTCGCTGATTCGAATACCAAAGAATGAGATTAACCCTCTAAGCGGTTCGCACGTACAATTCCGCCAAACAAATGATGACTTCAAAACATACAATTTTTGACCTCCAAAAACGTTCCGAAAATGGATGTAATGTACATTTTTTCCAGTGCTTTCCTGCTAGGAGGGTCAGGTCTTTTGTTTAGGAACTGCACCCCTCTTTCACTTACATTTATTGAGTGATGCAACCCCACCACCTAAGGCACAAAGAAGCTGATAGCTTTTCATGGCTTTGTAAATCTCTATATCGAAGTATTTCGTTTGAGGTAACAGATGTATCTCTAATTGCACCCCTTCAGTATCTTGGATGTCTAAAGTAAAAAATATAAATAAGTCTCTCAAAGAATATTTTTATTTGTACTTTTAGAATCCATTATTTCTTATGGGATAATATTCCAGACTTGACGAGCTTTATGTGTATTAAAAATTAACAATCTATAATATCTATTTATATATTTATATATATATATATATATATATATATATATATATATATAACCGGAAGTAAAGTGACAATAACGAGGGTGGGTTTTCCATATTCTATTCTAGTCTACAAAGGGTGAAGGTAAAAATCATAGAACTTTTTGACCATTGACATTAGCATATTTTGGAGAATTTTTTCCTAAATGTGTTCCACTCGGAGGTGCGGTAGCAATCGTAACGATTGCCTACCACACAGTGAGAGTCACAGGTGACCCCCCACCCTGAAAAGTACTTCAAGCATGAATGTTTTTTAACTCATTTTATCTGCAGCAAGTTATATTTTGGCTTTATATGCATCGTATAATGAAACGTTCACGTCGGTGACTTGGGCAAACCATCGAAAATCCAGCAGTCAACATGTTAATAATAGACAGACATTTACATCACACGAAAGCATAAAAAATAACCTATAAAATTAGAGTTCAAAATGAAATAAGATTTAAATAATTTGAACTGTTACAAAGAAATCAGTAACGGTGGCTAAAGATTATGCTGTACTAATGAGATAAACATTAAATAACATTAATAAGAGTACTTGAAATATTCAAAAGAGAACATGAATTATAATTCCCATAATTTTATGCAATTAGAACAAAGTATTTTAAAAGGCTCTGTATTCACTAATGTAGGAATACGTCAGGCGATAAATAATACTATCGTTATTCTAAGAATTATTGTTTCTTGTTTTTAATTATATTTGAGGAGAATTCATTAACTTCTGCTTTAACCCTTTAAAATAAACCAAAATAAATTCATTGGGAATTAGTGTAATTAATTTATAAATGATATCTATGAACCTTGTAAATGTAAAATATATGATAAGTTTTCTTTACATTCCTTAGGAGGGTTTGCCTTAGGGGATACCTAAGAAACGTTTGGTTTGGAATACTATCTAGTCTTTTGCAAGACGAGTGCTAATGAGACCGAGACTGCTTAACCCTCTGACTGCTCAATTTGTAAACCGAGATCTCTTTAAAAATTCCGCATTTTTTTTCATAGTTTAAGTATATATATATATATATATATATATATATATATATATATATATATATATATGTATATATATATATATGTATATATCTCTATATATATGTATATCTATATATATATGTATATATATGTATATATATATGTATATATATACATATATGTATATATACATATATATATACACATACATATATATATACATACATATATATATATATATACATACATATATATATACATACATATATATATATATATATACATACATACATATATATACATACATATACATACATATATATACATACATATATATACATACATATATATACATACATATATATATACATACATATATATACATACATATATATATATATATATATATATATATATATACATATATATATATACATACATATATATACATATATATATTTATATATATATATATATATTACTATCTATCATTCTATTATCTAATATAACTATAATAGTTCTAGTCATATAAATCTATTTATAACCTAATTAAATGTCTAATACTGTGTATAATTTATTCCACTGGTTAAACGGTGAAAAGGCGGAATGTGCTTCTTATAAAGGAAGAAAAACACATGCCCGCGAAAATCACGGGATGAGCAAATTTTGCTACATTTGAATTGCCCGTGGAAATCACGGGATGAGCAGTCAGAGGGTTAAAGCCGATTCCGGACGGCTACGAACAACCATGCCCCAGTGGGATTCGAACCCACGAACTCCGGTCCCGAAGGCCAGCACCCTAACCAATCGACCATCGTTAGGCAAGGAGGTTTTGAGGAGTTGTTTAACTGACTAACCCCTCCCCTTGTACAGCTTGAACATTATACTTTTTAAAAGTTTAACTATACTGGAAGAACGATAAATATTAATCCTTAAAATGATGTAATAAATAAATAGCTTAACAATTTATAAGTGGGTTTTCAATAGATACTTTTATTTGGGGTCATAAGAAGGATAAATGGAATTACTGACTTCTCAGGTACAGCAAGTTTAAATACATATATTTTAAAAGAAAAAATAAATTAAATGTAGAGCTATCATCTGCTGTAAATTTAAAATGTCAAAAACTTAAAAAAAAATCGAAAAATCTTCCATGTCTCTAAAAAGTTTTTTTTTTAATTACAGATGCTCTTGATTCTAAATTATCGGCTTTCATACATCACAGATGCATGGGATTGGAGCTGTAAATAATTATGCAAAGGTAAAGTAAAGTACTCCAAAAAGTAAAGTTTAAAAGAAAGATGTTTAATAGGGGGTTTTGCTACGAAACCACTGTCCGCTAAAGGGTTAAGTAAAGCAAAAATCCCCTATATAATAACAACCTAAGTTATCTGTCAGTCTGTCCTCGAATTTATGAAGCGGTTGAACCTGGAACGGATAGGGCATCCATATTGGATTCTTGGTAAGTTAGGGTTAATAAAATTCAAAACGAGTCTTTAAAACGTTCGATCTACCTCTTCCCCCCCTTTTCGAGCGTTTAATGCCATCATATCAAGCCCTATGTTCCCCGGTTAAGACCAGACGATTAAGTTTATCATATAATATGTATGTAAAAACAACATTTTTTTCTATCATTATGACGTCATTTCTTTAACTATCTCATTTAATCATTTCTTATTTTAAATTTTTTAAATATCGTCTGCATTATTTTCATACGTTTTATCACTGAACTTAGATATTACATAAATAATTTTCTTTTATATTTGGCTTAAATAATAGATTAGATACATATATGATAAATAAGTTAATATAATTAAAGTTAATCCATCGATAATTTTTTGTTGCAAGATAATTCTCAGCCAAAAAACAAACCCTTTTTTAACTACCTCATAAAGTACTTTACAATTCTGGAAAATTAACAATTTTACTAATCCCGTCATATGACTAGCTATATGCCAGTTTGTATACACACACATACACACTTACTTTTACATTTAGTTTATCAATATACCGTAAATTGTATCTTTAAATGCATTAAGGAAATTGACATTCCTAGAACGCTGTAATAATTTTAGGGTTTAATTTTCTAAACACTTAATTCTTTAGTCAGTAAAAAATTAGTCAACTTATCACATAAATAGGTAAAAAAAACATGTTTTTCTAGCATTCTGGCATCATTCCTTTAACCCTCTCATTTAATCATTACTTATTTTAATTTTTTTAAATATCGTCTGCATTATTTTCATACGTTTTATCACTGAACTTAGATATGACGTAAATAATTTTCTTTTATATTTGGCTTGAATAACAGATTAGATACATATGTGATAATTAAGTTAATATGATAATTAAAGTTAATCATCGATTATTTTTTGTTGCAAGATAATTCTCAGCCAAAAAACAAACCCTTTTTTAACTACCTCATAAAGTACTTTACAATTCTGAAAAATTAAAAATTTTACTAATCCCGTCATATGACTAGCTATATGCCAGTTTGTTTACACATACACACTTACTTTTACATTTAGTTTATCAATATACCGTAAATTGTATCTTTAAATGCATTAAGGAAATTGACATTCCTAGAACGCTGTAATAATTTTAGGGTTTAATATTGTAAACACTTAATAATTCTTTAGTCAGTAAAAAATTAGTCAACTTATCACATAAATAGGTAAAAAAAAACATGTTTTTCTAGCATTCTGGAGTCATTCCTTTAACCCTCTCATTTAATCATTTCTTATTTTAAATTATTTAAATATCGTCTGCATTATTTTCATACGTTTTATCACTGAACTTAGATATGACGTAAATAATTTTCTTTTATATTTGGCTTAAATAATAGATTAGGTACATATGTGATAATTTTAAATTGAATCATCGATTATTTTTTGTTTCTATGAAAATTTAATCACCGATATTAGCAAGAAATTCTTTTCATAAAAGTCTATTTTACAGATTAATAAATATCTAGTATTGAAAGTTAAGAAGTTTGAGTGTGTGTTTTTTATACATAACCACACAGTTTGACTAAATGAATTCAAGGTGACTCTAAACTCCATTCACAGTATCGCAAGACTTTAGATGAGTACGAAGATAAACAAATTAGTGAGCGTGTACCAGATAATTATCAGCTAAAAAAAATCATTCTTTTACCTGCCTCATAGGGTACCTTACAATTCTGGAAAATTAAAAATTTTACTGATCCTGTCGTATGACAGGTTATATATGCTTGTACATTAAATATTTTCTTTAAACATAATTTTTTTCCATGATAATCATATCTGTATACAAATATCTGAACATGTCTATACTTATTTCTTTCATAAAGATTTAGACTGAAATAAGATATAAATACAATAGTGTCAAAAATGACACAGAATCCCCAATGAAACGCCACTGGATCAATAACGATTCTTCATGCTATGTCAACGCAAGTTACAAGTCACTCAGCAGGATTGCTCAGTGTAACCTATTCAATAGTTGAACATGAAGGAAAAACAAAGTTTATTTACAACTAACGATTAAGAGTTTTAACACATTGTGTGCAGGTACATTTCTGAGCCGAATTGTACGGAGAGCGGGCGTTTTTCTCGTAAATTTAGTTATTCAGTTAAATCTCAATAGATCGAAAATTATTTCATTTTTTTAACCACCTTTTCGTATTTTATATTGAAATATATAAACAAATATATAAATCCAAATATATAAATATATATAATATATAAAAATACATATACATACATATATACATACATATATATATATACATATACATTTATATATATACATATACATACATACACATACATACACATAAATAAATAAATAAATAAATAAATAAATAAATATAGTTTTCGCAAGGATAAATAAAAAGATTTTAAATTTAAATTCATTTTTTGTAATCAACCTTCCTGTTCTGTAGTTCAGCATCGACTGATGTAAAAACTAGTTTATATTTGTCTCAATTTCTCCAGATCTATGTAGTAGACAAGAACATTCGGCTTCGTTTACCTGTATATACAGTTTGTAACCACAAACAAACCCTGTTGTTACACTAACCTGTACTAGTACTTGATCTGCGCTCAAGTATCAGTCGTCAGTAAACGTACTAGTTCGTACCCCGCATACATTGTGTTAATAGAAAGAGGGATAAATTTATAACATCTGCATTCAAGCATTATTTCAGTACATTGTATATTTCCATATTCTCAATGCTTGAAATAACTTCCTTTCAGACTGTGATTTTCTATTTGAAAGGATTTAAACCATGTTACCAAACACGGTTACTAACCTGTTTGGCTAATCGTAGTTAACCACAGCCAATCATTGTTAATCCATGTTACCAACCATTTAAACCAAACATCTGTTAGCACTTTACTATGAATGGCTGCAAACATATACATATGTGTACAATTGTTCAATGCACGTATCCAATATATCAAAATTCTTCCTCTCTCCGGAGTATAGCCCGATTAGGTGCCATGACTTACAGTTCCAATCCCCGTTTTCAAGACAAGAGTCCCAGGATTGCGAAGCATTGTAACAACAAGTAACATTCAGTTCAAGTCCCCATGTGTCTTAGAAGGTGACATGCCGGGGCAGGACCGGTTTGATGCAGAGAGACTTTGAACTTCTCCCAGCCAATAGAGGTGTCCGTTCGTTTGGGGAGTTTTGACCTTCTCTCCCCGCCGTTCTGGAGTGGACTTTTTTTTTTTTTTTTGTCTCCGCGGTGAGTGGAAAATTTTTTGGAGCGGACAAGTAAAGAAAGGTGAAAGGCTGGCATCCACGTTTTGGTGGAAGAACCCTTATCAAAGAAATTTTAGCATTTTTTCTTAGGATCGACGCCGACTCGAGTGCAGTCTTCGATCTACAAATGATAAGTTGATTCAACTATTTGTATTCCTTAGGCATTTATTTATTGTATAAAATAATTTAATCAAGACATATTTTTCATGTGTTTCTTAATGAGTTTTAATTTCTTTCTCAAACACTAGGCCAACGTAAATCATTATTCTTTACAAGCATGTATCTCGGTTAGTTGGTTAACCTTACGCGGAAACCACAGTGTTTCCAAGAATATTTGGTCCTCAGTTTGTCTACCCATTGCATGGATGAGAGGCTGAATCAACCTTGTCCAGTTCTTGTTGGAGCGGACAAGGTTGTTACGCAGAAGAATGAGAGGTGAAAGGCTAGCATCCACATTTTGGTGGAAGAACCCTTATCAAAGAAATTTTAGCATTTTTTCGTAGGATCGACGCCGAGAATATTCCTGAGAATAGAACCTCGAACCTATATCTTGGGAGTTTGAAGCATTAACCCAAAGCCACTGAGCTTAAATATATCAAAATAATTACCCTTTAAATAGATATTTAAAATTCTCCTTTTCCCCCTTCTCGTTTTTAATACCTATTATCCCAACCATAAAAAAGTCAGATAAAGGAGTGTCTTCAGACTTAAATTCTTTTTACCCATCTCTTAAAGCTATCGCTGGAATAAGTGCTAATTTTCTGCCCACTAACTACAAAGTATATCGTTCTTCTAATTCTGAGCAATGCAATTGCCATGTAACGGCGGTCAGTCAACCGATTCCTCTTTCCTATAAGTAAAAAACTTGACCAGCATATCTTTAAACATAAAATCCTTCTGTCTCTTTGTTTGTAACAGAACCACTCCTCAACAGCTGAACTGATTTTGATGAAATATTGTGCATGCAATTATGTTGATTCGAGAATGGTTTGGATTCACAATTAAATCCGATAGAAACTTTTTTTCATTAAAACTCCAGAATTGTGCGCTCATTACGATTATCATAATGCCGCTCGAAACCCTTCACTGCCAACGTATCTCTTGATCAGTGGTCGTCGCGACGGGCTTCAGTTCGAGAATCCCCAGAATCGAATTCTCGTATAGGCGATGAGGGAATTTCAATTTAACCTAATGACAATTTTGATGACTGTTCGCATGGTGCCGTCAAGAATTTTTAAAATATTTTTTCCTTGCTTTTCCATTAAAACGGTTCAATTTATAATTTATTTAAAAACATTTTACAATTTTTCGATTTACAGCCTTGAAACAAGATACCGTCTATCGGGTCATTTAGTAATAATATAAAAAGTAACTTTTCTTTCAGATGAGTATACAGACAAATATCGATGCAGAATTTTTAGATAGAATATAAAATATTAAGGTAGAATATTTTGTAAAAATTAGGTAGAATATAAAAATATCTGTTGAAAACTTTCAGATATTACAAACAGGGGTTTCAGACATGTTTTGCTGATTGTCATCATTACAAAATTTAAATACTAGACCATTACACAGATTCTGTACTATTTGTACTTTTATTTTAAGGAACAATCAATATTTTTGAAAGTATATGTTTTTATTTGCAAAGACTGCTTGACCGCAAAACATTTTGAATGTATTCACTAGCTTTCCAAACTGAGTTTTGAACAGTCACCATAGCTATAACCAGAATATGAATTTATACAATTTTACGAAATTTTCATCTTTTCTATCACGCGACGGCTTGTTTGAACAGTAAACTGTCATTTAAATACTCCATTAAGAAGACAGTACCTTCTTTTGTTGACGCGCTGTGTCTGATGATTATTTGAGTATTGATAGATCTACTGTTGCCAATCATAACAAAGATATGATTCCAATCAATTATTCAAAGTATAATACACAGAATTTCAGAATCTATTTATGTATTCATGAGAGCAACTTTATGCATATATTCAGCGTATAAACAATAGCTGCACTAAGCGTTCATACTCCAACTTATAATTGCTACCTACTAGATTTCCGACACTATTGAATTGCAGCAGAAAAATGAATTTTAATTCCAAACTGCAGTCATAATTTGCTCAAAAATAGCAATTAATAATCCGTAAATCGTCATTTTAAAGCAGATTGCAAATTACTGTTTTAAATAAAGCTATAAATTGTTGTATTTTGAAGGTTTTTTTAAAGAAGAGTTTGCCGATAAGTAAACAGGAAATTCAAGGAGGTACCGTATTTTCAAAGTCCCTTTTCATTTTTAAATTTTCAATAAAGTTGTTAATATTTAAACATCATTTTATTATATTTTAGAATATTTAAAATTATAAGAACATTTTACGGCTAAGAAATTGGGAATTAAAAGTTGAGGGAAATATGAGAATTACTGATTATTTAGGTGTTGTGATATATTTCATACATATACACAATATATATAAACATATTTTATACACACACACACACACACACACACACACACACACACACACACACACACATATATATATATATATATATATATATATATATATATGCACATGCATATACCTACATATGTATACATATGTATACATATATATACATACATATATACATACATACACGCACACGCTCGGATACATACACATACATACACACACAGATACAGATACACACACATACATACACATGCACATACATACATATACATATACATGCACATACATACATATACATGCACATAACACATACATAATACACATACACACATACATACATACACATACATACCTACATATACATAAGTATATAAATGATATTTTTATCACTTTCGGTTTAAGATTATTTTCCCTATAATTCTTTTCAAGGAACCCAAGCGAATATTCTTGAACCTGAAATCCTAACGCGTTATTACATCAACCATGTGAATTCAAGTAATAGCTGATTAGTCGGCACAAATGACTATTTAAGCAGATTCTGGAATTTTAAAAACGTATTTTTTTTCTTAAAATGTTTCGAAAGAGTTTCATCATAATTTCGGTATGTCACAATCCGGGAAAACTAAATTATTTTGTATTGGTATTAGACATATTAAGAGCTAAAGTGCATAAATATTTAAGGCACATTATGATTATTAAAAAGATGAAAAGTTTAAAATAATTATCATTTTCAACTTCTCATACCAAGAAAACTACCAGTTTTGCAGACTTAAAATTTTTAACATAGTTAGAACAAATTATCTATACACACATATCTCATTCATTTTTTAAGCGTAAAAAAATCTTTTGTTATAACTATATAAATAAGAGACACTTTGTTATTCCACAAAAGCGATACATTGTTTACCTATTTATTAATTACCATATTTTAAGGGTAACTATACATTGCTCTCTAAATTTATTTAAAATTTTAATAAAGAAATATTTTCCTGCTGCACAAGGGAAATGAAATCAACCTCTCAAAATCTCGAACCCCCCCCCCAAAAAAAAAAAAAAAGGAATGAAAAAATATTCTTTTTCATATATTTCAAATCTATAAAGCTCATAGATAAAATTTATAACCTAATTTCATTAAATACCAAAGAATTTGTAATCATTATCTTCAAAGGGTTAACTCTTTAGAGGAAAGTGGTTTCACAGCGAAACCTCTTGTTAAACGTTTCTTTCTTTAATTTTTGGAGAAATATGAATGTTTTTTTTTTTGGTTTTTTTACGTGTAAATACAAGTGTCCGATGAATTATACTATGTAAGACTAGTATCCGATGAATTATACGTTGAATCTTATGTAAGGACAAATATCCAATGAGTTATACTATATAAGGACAAGTATCCGATGAATTATACTATGTAAGAAAAAGTATCCGATGAATTATACGTTGAAATCTTATGCAAGGACAAGTATCCAATGAATTATACTATGTAAGGACAAATATACGATGAATTATACGTTGAATCTTATGTAAGGAAAAGTATCCGATGAATTATACTATGTAAGGACAAGTTTCTGATGAATTATACGTATAAATGCTTTTGACATTTAAAACTTACAATAGTACTGCATTTAATTTATTTTTTATTTTTTCTGAATTTAATCTATTTTTCTTTTTGTATTTATACTTGCTATACCTGGAAAATTAGTAACTCGATTTTTTTGTCGCTTATGACCCCGCACAAAAATATCTATTCAAACAACTTATAAATTGTTAAACTATTTATTTATTATAGTTTTTTGAGAATACTTATTTATTATTCTTATCTCCAATATAATTAAAATTTTGAAATGTATTGTGTTCCAGCTGTACAAGGGGATGGGTTGGTCAGTTAACCCCCCCTCTTATGAGATCCTGTAAGGCAAACCCTTTTAAAAATTGGAAAAAAATTTCATTTATAAGGTTTATAGAAAATATTTATAAAGTAATTTCATTAAATTCCAAAGAATTTATGTAGGTGGCCTTTAAATCGTTAACAGTTGTATAACTGACCCCTTAAACATTGTTGAGGCTTAAAATATAATTAATAACTATGTTAAACTTCATTAGTAACGTTTTAAGGCGGAAAATATAGATATGGCAATCTAAACTTACAAAGTCAGTAATAATTAAATATAGATCAAAACACATGCAAAGTCAACAAAAAGCTCTAGAAGAAAACAAATATTTCATTTTAATTTGATAGCATGCCGTCTAGATAAAGAAAGAAATTTAACTGTAAAAGGAAATTTCATAAAAATGCAAAACATAACATACTTACCCCAGGTCAATATCTTCAGCAGGAAATTCGATTCTGCTTTTCTTTAACACGCCAAATTTACGTATCATGATTCAATTTTTTTTTTCACTCAGAATTTTTCACTTCTGAGCTGCTTTTTATTAATTCACTCGCTCTTATAAGAAATTTGAAAACCTTTTCCTATAAAAGCAATTTTTCCTCGAAAAAGTTGAAATGTTTGTTTAGAGGAAAGAAAAGAAATGAGATCAATATTTTGTCTTTAAATTTTTATGTTTTAATCTACAGGAATTGAAACAGGTTTGTATTCAGCTGTTTATCTAAGCTTCATTTTTTTTTTACTTGTTTCGTATTTGTTTCAGTTATGCAAAAGGTAAAATGTTAATATTTTGATAGGGAATATACTTTTGGTTACTCTACAGACAGCTGAATTAGACTTCAGTATTAACCATTTTCTCGATTTTCATAAAAAAAATTATTTTCATACGAAAATTATATTTGTAAGCACTATTTTCCCTAGAATATTATTTCTAATTACCTTTAAAAAACTGTGAACTGATTTTTGATTTAAATGCATCTCCATTGCAAAAATACATCACAATATCCAATAAACATAAACAAATTTAATCAGCTGTAATTTATAAATCATTTATATGACTTTGAATAAATTTCAGTTTAAACATTTTCTGATAACCTCAATCTAAAATTCAATTATGTTAAATCTAAATAAAATGTCACTTTATAAATTTTCTAAAATTGTAATAATTTACCTTAATTACAATATAAACATTGTCAGTTGAGAAAATTATCTAATAGTCAATAAATTTTACTTCAAAAGTTATGAATTTTTTTATTAAGATTTTCACTCTGAATATACCTGAAGTAAGCAATAAAAAGTATAATTTTTGTCTTTTTAGTACTGTTTTACTTTTAATAATTGTAAACTATAATTAAAAGTCATATTTTTGCAACAATAAAGTAATTTTCCCTTTTGAATATCATAAGCAATAGAATCTTAAATATTCAATATCTTCACAGAAGAAATAAATTTAAGTTCATACTATTAAAAAATGCTAGACAATTTTTACGTTTATTTATGCAACACTAACAATATATTGAGGCTGTACTTACAGTCATTAATACATAAAAATTATTTTAGTAATTATTTAAATATCTATTCCAGTATTAATTCAAAGTAAATTGACTTTATAACTCTTCTAGAATTTACTTAAACACATTTTAATTGATTTTCATGCTATTATTGCTTAGATTTTTATATTTAAGTGTTTAAATGGTTATCTGTAGTTTTGAGGTCATGCAGATATTTTAATTAAGCATATAATAAGTAATCCGGGACATAAACACGTTTTTTATGATTAAATTAAGAGTTACAGATTTTAAATGACATAACTAGATTTTTAAAAACATTTCTATATGTTTATTCGATGCTTTTAAAAAATTAGAACTGAAGTAATTTGCATATTGCGTTTTTAAGTTTTGACAGATTGGTTTAAGAATTTTATTAAAGCTATTTGATTAAATTTAATTCTACATTTAATAATTTTATTCCAAGATTATTTTCTAACCTTATTTTCTAATATATCAGCTATTTTGATTCGAAAATTCTAGAATAAATCGAGCAATTGTTATTGTATTACAAAAAGATGTATTTTTATATACTATTGTAGCTTTCATAAAGAACACAGTTTTATTGTCTAGGTCTATGGTATAATTTTTAATTATTCTTCTTTCTCAGATCAAAAGTTCGCAATAATTCAATTTTCAGTACATGTGAATTTACGTGTACACATTCTTTGCCTAGGCTTATCGGATAAACTTCATTTAAATTATTTTAATTCATATCTGCTGTATTTTGGAAATATATTGTTATACATCCAATCATGCAATAGTTTCTGATAATGCTTGAAGGAAATATATATATACTATACAACAGACTGAAACCAGTTTCAACAGATAACACAGGGGAAAAACACAACATATAGTAGAGGATCTTATGCAAAACATGCATGGGACTTACTTAGGTTCATCCCACGTGTAAAGGGTTCGCATATCTTCTGTGACAGAGTCGTAGTACACTTCTTTGAATGCCGCAGATTGCTTCTTTGAGATTCTTGAGAGCGTGGTTTTACCATGCAATGTTTGCATGCGTTTCAGACTGACTCTCATTTCGCGCGCTTAAAAGAAGTTTATTTCTTTGATTGTTGTAAGTCCATGCCTACTTCAAGTGGCTTGGTTGGAGCAATTTTTTCGATACAGTGTTTGAAAACATTCCAGGACATTTTAACAGTTTGAATTTTTGGTTGATCAGCATTCAATGATTTCTCACAAGGTTTAGTACATGATATGTTGAATATTTTGAATCTTCTCAACTGTGAATTTATCCAGTTATACGCAATTAAAGTTTTAGTAATATCTTATTTTACATGAACTGCAAACATTTGAATTTTTCACTACGATGTAAATGAATTTTTTCTATTCAGATGTCAAAATTTGATCTCTGAAGTATATAGTTTATATAATTAGTTGAACATTAAAAATCCAATTTTATCAAAAAAGAGCAGAAAAAAGGTGAAGTAAATAAAATATGTTATAACTATATGTTATAGTACATGCAGTTTATTATACGGCAATTATTTGTTAGAGGAACGTTTAAAAATATTATTTTAATTTAATTTAAAAAACAACACTAAAGTATTACAGCCTAAAAATAGCCTTTATTTTGCTATTCAACTCAAAAGAAAATATAAAACACTCAAAACTTTAAGAATTTAATTTAAGAAATTTGAAGAAGCTATAAGGTTTATCGACTTTAAGTTTAGAAGCTGATTTAAAAGTCAAATACTCTATACATAATGCATAAATAACTTACACGTTAAGCTAATACTTTATATATTTTTATCTAAAAATACAAACTTATGAATCCAGAAAAAGGCAATGTAAATTGGCAGCACTTTAAATTATTCCAAATAATTGATTTCTTATAGATTCCACCTTTCTTATGTTTTGCAATATAAAACTAAACTGCAGCAGACATCATAACTTGTAAACACTTTTCCATTAATATAAGGCATAGTGCAATAGTATAAGAGTATATCATAATTAAATTATGCATAAAATATTCTATTAAAATATTTTTCACGAGGCGATTTATAGGCGGTTCAAGTTACAACAGCAGTAATTCAAACTCAGACTTGTTTTTGAATGTAACCAGATCATGAGTGATGTTTAGGAGTCGACAGTAATGACGCCAAAATCCAAATGCAAGAAAACAATGATAACTTTTCCATAAAAATTCATAAGTGACAAGATATATTCATGTTCACTTTAATGCAGATAGGGAAATGAAAATTACAGTGCTTATAGCTCTAAACAGTTGGCCACTTATACGGTCACGACATGTTAAATATTTAATTAGGCTAAAAAAATAAGGTAAGAGAATAATAAATTAATCTCACTGTCTCGTTGATTTGTTTTTATATTCCATGACACGCTTGTCTAGGGGTTTGCAAATTTCTCCCGAGCGAATGAATTAATAAACAAAGAGATAAGATATGAGTGGATATAAACAATCTCTGAAAAACACTCGAATCCGGCGATGGTAGTTTCTGCAGACGCACGCTTGAAGACGTCAAAACCGGTTACTAAGGCTTTGTAATAAGGGGGAAAAAAGTCAGACAAGACAAATTCAAATTTTTCCCGGATCTACAGGTGAGGTTAGGTTGACCACCTCTCAGAAAGGAACAGCAGCGCCAAAAAGTGACCGCTTGTCGATATATTGATTCAGCACGTTCCATCACAAAAAACGTATGCAATAATCGAAATGAGAAGTTGGTTGTGGTGTGAGGGGTGGAGAGAGAAAGGCTTGAGGGGAAGCGGGGGAAAAAAATGGCAGCTGCCAGAAACTTTACCCGAGAAACGGTTTGAAAATCTTTCGTGACACAGTTCGAACAGAAACAAAGCCTCGCCGATCGAAATTTGCCTAATAAAATATACGACAAACTTGAAGGCGTATAAATAACCGAAGGTCCCCATGATGTATTATTTATTGGACAGCAAACTACTGGAGTCTTCGTGACCTGGAAGGCACATTCTCACTTCATTTTATTGGCGATGCTCGCGTGTTAAAAGGGAATTCCTTTTCTTATTTTTATAAGGTATATTAGTGAATATACTTAGTTATAAATGTGTGATTAATTGTATTTCATTTACAGAACCATCTGGATTTTGCTGCCTTCTCGTTTGCAATGTCATATGTCAGAAATTAGACAGGCTCTCATTTCTCTGTGGGAAGACATGTATAGTGACTAGATCTCTTTTTTCTTAAATAAATTGCTGACTTTTGGTAAAAATCAGGACATGTCGATAATGCAAATTCGGAGTTCTGGTAGGACTTACAATATTATTCGTTATTTAGCCAAAAGGACACGAGTGGTTTTACAGTCTTCTCTTTTTCAACGTTTTTGTCAACAATTGTAAGGCTTTTATAATTTTCAGTTGGCATTACTGAAGCAAAAGCCTTTCTAACAACTAACTTTTTGGTAAAGCAAGAAATATCTCAATGTTCTGCTAATATGTAATAATTTTATCCAATTCTTATAGATTCCAACTTTCTTATGTTTTGCAATATAAAACTAAACTGCAGCAGACATCATAACCTTAAAAACTTTTCCATTAATGTAAGGCATAGTGCAATAGTATGAGAGTATATCAGTTAAATTGTGCATAAAATATCCTATCAAAATATTATTTCATGAGGTGATTTATAGGTAGTTCAAGTTACAACAGCAGTAATTCAAACTCAGACTTGTTTTTGAACGTAAGTAGCTCGTGACTAATGCTTAGGAGTCAACAGTAATGATGCCAAGTTCATTGTCGATTTCATTAAACTTTCAGTCAATAAAGCACACGTCAAGAATCTTTGTATTTAGTTAACACATTGTGTGCGGGTACATTTCGCAGCGGAATTGTACCGGGAGCGGGTGTTTTGCTCGTAAATTTAGTTATTTATTTCAATCTAAATAGATCGAAAATTATTTAATTTTCTAACCAATTTTTCGTATTTTATATTGAAATATATAAACAAAAATATAAACAAAAATATAAATGGAAATATATAAATAACAACCATAAGATTTTTGTAAATAAAAAATATATTTCTTAGTGGATATATTTATAATAGTACCTTAAATATGCAAAATCATATAGAAATAGTAGTATATAGTTTTAATTTTTTCCCGTTCTGTGGTTCCGCATCGAATAATGTATAAACTAGTTTTCATGTGTCTAAATTTTTCCAGAATCTGTGTAGTAGACAAGAACATTCGGCTTCGTTTTTCTGTATATACCGTTATTTTTGTACACACAAACAAACCATGTTGTTACATTAACCCGTACTAGTACGTGTCTCAGACTCAAGTATCAATCGTCAGAAAACGTACTAGTACTTGACCCGCATACAATGTGTTAATAATTTAATAGATTTTTAATACCTCTAAATACACTGTTTACCAAAAAGTATTTGGACACCTTTGCAAATGACGATATCTCCGGTCCTGAGGTACGTCCTGGATTTGCCTGTATACACAGTATATAGTTTTAATATTTTCGAATTACGTTATATATAAACAGTTTTGCATTATAAAAAATGAAAAGAGAAATCATAAAACTAATAACGCAAAAACTAGTTTTTACTTTCTAAATTTGTCCAGAATCTATGTAGTAGACAAGAACATTCGGCTTCGTTTTTCTGTATATACCGTTATTTTTGTACACACAAACAAACCATGTTGTTACATTAACCCGTACGTGTCCAACACTCAAGTATCAATCGTCAGAAAACGTACTAGTACATGACCCGCATACAATGTGTTAATAATTTAATAGATTTTTAATACCTCTAAATACACTGTCTACCAATAAGTACTTGGACACCTTTGCAAATGACGATATCTGCGGTCCTGAGGTACGTCACGGCTTCGTATATAGTTTTAATTTTTTCAAATGCTATAGTTAAACACTTTTACATTATTAAAAAATGAAAAGAGCAATCATAAAACTAATAACGCAAACACTAGTTTTTATTTGTCTAAATTTTTCAAGAATATGTAGTAAACAAGAACATTCGGTTTCGTTTTCCTGTATATACCGTTATTTTTGTACACACAAACAAACCATGTTGTTACATTAACCCGTACGTGTCCAACGCTCAAGTATCAATCGTCAGAAAACCTACTAGTACGTGACCCGCATACAATGTGTTAATAATTTAATAGATGTTTAATACCTCTAAATACACTGTTTACCAAAAAAGTATTTGTACATCTTTGCAAATGACGATATCTGCGGTCCTGAGGTACGTCACGGCTTCGTATATAGTTTTAATTTTTTCAAATGCTATAGTTAAACACTTTTACATTATTAAAAAATGAAAAGTGCAATCATAAAACTAATAACGCAAACACTAGTTTTTATTTGTCTCAATTTTTCCAGAATCTATGTAATAGACAAGAACATTCGGCTTCGTTTTCCCGTATATACTATTATTTTTGTACCCACAAACAAACCATGTTGTTACATTAACCCGTACGTATCCCAGACTCAAGTATCAATCGTCAGAAAACTTACTAGTACTTGACCCGCATACAATGTGTTGATAATATAATAGATTTTTTTAATATCTCTAAATATCTTGTTTACCAAAAAGTATTTGGACATCTTTGCAAATGACGATATCTGCGGTCCTGAGGTACATCACGGCTTCGGTATACATCGTATATATTTTTAAATTTTTCGAATGTTATAGATAAATAATTTACATTATAAAAAATGAAAAAGCAATCATAAAACTAATAACGCAAAAACTAGTTTTCATGTGTCTAAATTTTTCCAGAATCTATGAGGTAGATAAAACATTCCACTTCGTTTTCCTGTATTCAGTTATTTTTCTAACCACAAAGAAACCATGCTGTTACGCTAACCCCGTACTAGTACGTGACCCGCGCTCACGTAACAATCGTCAGAGAACGTACTGGTACGTGTCCCACATTCAGTGTGTTAAATGATTTGTCAGCAGTTGGGAAGGTTTTCGTTTATTAACACTGGTCTAAAATAGCAAGTTATTTTAGCCAAAAACACAATTATATATGTATATATGTTGTATATATATGTATATATATATATATATATATATTATATATATATATATATATATGTATACATATATATATATATATATATATATATATATGTATACATATATATTTAATATATATATATATTTATATAATATATATAATATATATATATATATTTATATATACGTATTATATGTATATATACGTATATATATATACGTATATACATATATTTATATATGTATATATATATATATATATATTTATAATTTATATATGTTTATATATGTATATATGTATGTATATATATATATATATTATATATATATATATGTATATATATGTGTATATATATGTATATATATATATATATATTATATAAATATTATATATATATATGTGTTTATTATGTATGTATATTATGTATCTATTATGTATATATTTCTGTATATATTATATATGTATATTATATGTATGTATATATGTATATATATGTATGTATATATATATGTATGTATGTAATGTATGTATATATATATATATATATATATGTATATATGTATATATGTATATGTATATATTTTATGTATATATATATACTGTCATATATATATGCATATATATATATATGTATATATATGTATATATATGTATATATGTATATCTTTTAATATTGTAGAAGTAAAACATATATAACATTAGAAAATTTTTCATTTCTTATATTTTATGATCTTATCTTTTTTGGTGCTTCGCCATCCAATCGCAATAACTAAGGATTAAAGGGTACATTCCTTGTCATAAGCCCATTATTTTACTAACAAAGTTAAGGATAGAACTGCAAATATAGACAATCTGAAGTTCCGATAACTTAAACTCATTGAACATCTGGACAATATTTTGTGTCATGGAACGGCATCAAATGCTGTGGTGTAGTACATTGCATTTTTATTTCAAAGTCATTGATAACCCAAAGTTGCTTTATATTGCTTTTAATTATAGTATAATACCACTGATCTATATTACAATGTTCAAAAATAGAACGAACGACAAGAAAATATGCAAAAAAAATCTATATATTTAAATTAAAATGTAAAAGAAGCACTCCACGTGCTACGCCTAAAAAAATGCCAATGTCCAAGAGATCGCTGCATTCTTTTTCTTCCTCCTTTCTCTCGGGCAACCCTATACTTTTCATTATCCTGTGCTGATGTATTCGTTGTTCCATTGTCCTTTTTACAATGTGTCCTCTCCCGGCTCTGCCCAGAAGGACCGGGACTCCAAGGATGGTCCTGAATAGCCTCCTGGAGACCAATCACAATTCTCCAAAACTTGGTGAAGTTCAAGTGCAATTATTTTCACTGGCCACACCACACGCTTCCTGGAGTCGCGAAAAAAAACTTGGGTATTCAACCTATAACGTGTGAGTGCGGCGAGAAAATCAGTTTCGCAAACACTATGTCAAACATAGCTGCCCTCTCACAACAGGGATAGAGTTAGTTTCCTTGTATCAATATTATCCCGTTTTACATATGCCAAAACACAATGAAAATGCAGGGTAAGTTCATGAATAGTTCCTCCCCCATTCAGGTTTAAAACCTAAGCTATGGTAAAAATTGAGATACAGAAAAATTCCACCCTTCTACCAGAGTAATTGTATAGTTTAACATATTCACCAATTATCTTTGATTGGTAGTAGTTAAACACGTTCTCGTTAAATCGTGTCTCAACATGTTAATAAATGAAAAATCTTTTTCTAAACGAAATAATCACAACAGGACGTTTTGAAACCTTAAGTGTTCTGTAAGTTCATTAAACTTCTAGCGAAGCACAAATGAAAGATCATTTTAATAGACAACATATTTTATCTATAGCTTATTCCGATAAAAGATTGTTCCCATAAAATTTGCCATAGGTGAGCAATCGACAGTCTGAGAAGAAACTTACAGTCTAAGAATGGACGCATATAAAACGGCTGAAAAAGCAAACGTCTATATGTACATATACACATATAAGTTTGCATGCGTGTATATATTTTTTTGATTAAATGATAATAGGATATATGTGTATTTCTGAAATGTTATTTTTTTGTCTCCAGTTTTATATAAAAGTTAAATTGACTTCAAATTCAGTTTAAAGTTTCTAATCAATTTTAATTTGTAATCTTGAATTTTAGACATCCTACCATATTGTAAAAATTGCTATGTTAAAGCAGACTGAAATTGTTAAACTTATGATTATTACATATATTGAAATCGTTTAAAATAATTATATTGTACCGAAGCGTTTAAGAGATACATTGTTTAAAATTATAATCATTATATGTAAATAACTGTGCCACCACTAAAATTATATTGCTACTATTTGCAACTAAGTTATGTATGGTTATTTTAACCCAGCCGTTTATGATGAGCATGGCACCATGACTGTGACTTGTGGTAGAGTCAGTGTTTTCGTTTCTCCAATGGTTTTTGGATCCCAAAACCCTGCATAGGTTTAGCTGAAGGTAGGATCCTATTTCCTGTTCATATATATATTTCTAAGTAAATTTAAATATTCTAAATAATATTGTCACGAAGATTCGAATGAACACACCGTTTAACTTAACAGAAGAATTTATTAAAGCTAAGTAGCAACTCGCAACTTTACAAGATTGGGAAGTTGCCTACAACTAGTGGGTATCAGCTTTTATACCCGAAAAGAATATTCGAGAAATAACTAATTTACATATTAAAGAAAGATCTAGAATGTTCAAGAACATAAGGAAACAATAAATAACATTTTTAAATTAAAAATCCGTACTCTGGATAAACTGGCATGGCAAGCATCGAACCCACAATCTTCGGGTCTGGATCGCGTGCTTTGACCATTCGGCCACTGATCTCGTTGCTTAGCTTCTTTATGCGGCAATATTTATTTCATATAAATAAATAAGCCCTAGTTTAAATGGGAATATTAAAAAATGGTCAGTTTATAGAATAGGGTAAAAATGAAATCTGAATTAACAAAAAGGAAATTTTTTTTTTTGTTATATACACTCTCTCCCTCATTCTATGTGTGTGTGTGTCACACACAGAGAGAGAGAGGAGAAAGAGAGAGAGAGAGAGAAAGAGGAAAAAGAAAGAGAGTGTAAAAAGAGTGTAAAAAAGAGTGTAAAAGAGGGAGTGTAAAAGAGGGAGTGTAAAAGAGGGAGTGTAAAAGAGGGAGTGTAAAAGAGGGAGTGTAAAAGAGAGTGTAAAAGAGGGAGTGTAAGAGGGAGGGTAAGAGGGAGGGTAAAAGAGGGAGAGTAAGAGGGAGAGTAAGAGAGTGAGTGTAAGAGTGAGTGTAAAAGAGTGAGTGTAATAGTGAGTGTAAGAGTGAGAGTAAGAGGGAGAGTAAGAGGGAGAGTAAGAGTGAGTGTAAGAGTGAGTGTAAAAGAGTGAGTGTAAGAGTGAGTGTAAGAGTGAGTGTAAGAGTGAGTGTAAGAGTGAGTGTAAAAGAGTAAAAGAGAGGGAAAAAGATCGCGAAAGGGAGGGAAGGAAAGAGAGAGACAAAACAAAACAAAATTAATTATGACTACTCTTACCACTCTATTATACTAAATACGGAAGCCATTAAAAATAGTACCAAGAAGGCAAAAGATTTTTAACACATTTTACACAGCTTCGCTCTTTTGTAAAATGTAATATGAATATTTAAGAAGTTGTCCAGCCTAAATGGATAGAAATACAAGAGGAGGGGCGGGACTTTTACGGGACTATTATGGCAGTCTAAATATAGTAACTTCAAAAGTGATTTGTGCATTCGATTCTGTGTATTGCACTTCAGTCGATTTGGTGACTCGCATTTGTCTGCGTTACCTTTAGAATGAATAAATTTATTAGTATGAATAAATCTAATTTTTAATTTAGAGAAAACAAAGTTCCGAATTTAATAATTGAGCTCACGCTATTTAATGGCATTACATGCATCTGATATACATGCATACAACCAAAAGTTTTTGAACATGTGCTCGATAAATTTAGCATAGTAACAGGAAAGAATAAAAAATACCCCCATTAATTATCTAGTACCTAGGAAACAGCTACAAATTTCCATGAAAAGATTAGTTGTTTTTGTCCTATTTTTGATAGTGTCTCATGAATGGAATGACAAATCGATACGTCATGTTTATAGTACATGTGCAGTAATATTCTTCTCAACACTTTTAGGAAAAAAATCACAAAACACAAAAAGGCAATCAGGTCGTTGATTTTTTTTCCAAAGTTTCTTTCATGCTCCAGTTTATTTTTAGACAAGGAAAATTACCAAATTGGCAAAGTAAACAAGTCCTGTTTTGAAACCTACTCCACGTGTAGAAAATATTTTCTGTTTACTTTCGTACAGTGTTTTATCTAGCATTTAACTGTTACACGTAATGTCACTATAGTACATTATAATTATATTTATCCAATTCGTAATGGGAAATCACAACACAACACGTCTCAAACTTATTGTGATGTAATTATTTACCAGAACAGAACATCGATAGGGTTACATTTTGAATTAGTATATTCTTTCGTTTGAAATTTTCTATACATGAGTCTGATACTTCCGGCATCTTTCTAAAAGTGACTCATTACCCTCTAAGCGGTTCTCACGTACAATTCCGCCAAACCAATGAAACCTTCAAAGCTGTTGTCACGTACAATTTTCGACATCTGTAAATGGATGTAATGTTTCTGGCAGTCTTTTCTCCCATTGAGTTTTTCGGTAGGACGGTCAGGTCGATTGTTTAGGAACTGCACCCCTCTTTCACTGGCATTTATTGAGGGATGCACCCCTACCCCCTGAAGCACAAATACTCTGATAGCTTTTCATGGCTTTGTAAATCTCTATTTCGAAGTATTTCCTTAACTGCTGTATCTCTAATTGGGCCACTTAAATATCTTGGATGACTTTCCTAAAAATATATAAATATGTCTCTTAAAGACTCTTTTTATTTGTACTTTTAGAATAAATTATTCCTTGTGGGATGATCTTCGAGACTTGACGAGCTTTATGTTAAAATTAACAATCTATAATATCTATTTATGTATCTATTTATAACCGGAAGTAAAGGGACAATAACGAGGGTGGGTTTTCGGTATTCCATTCTAGTCGACAAACGGTGAAGTACAAAATCATAGAACGCTTTGACCACTGACACAATAAACCTTTAGCGTATTTTTGGAGACTTTTTCTTCCTCGGTGTGTTCCACTTGGAGGGTTAAATTCTAGCTTTTTTATTTCATGACATTAATATTTAGAGTCCATACAGTTTACATGTTTCTTTAAAACGATATTTTAATTTCAGGTACATTGTTATCCTAAAGCAATTTAAAAGCAATTTAAAAATTTTTCAAGTGTATATGTAATAAAATTATCCTTTAATAATCCTCTTAGGAAACTTCATACTGTATTTGGGAAAAATATTTTTTTTTTGGCTTAAAATATTCATCGGTACATCTAGTATATTCATAAAACGAATTGAGCAGATGAGATAATTTCATCATATAATTTCAATTGTACCTAAATATAACAAAATATTTAAATTTAGGTTCAAATTAAAGCTAATGGATGATTTTATGTATCTAAAAATTTCATAAAAACGCATTCAATAGTTTCATAGCCTACATACAAGTACGGATAAAATAGGAAATGCTGAGAAACTTTAAAAATTCCGTTTGCCATGCGTTTTCTATGATACAGTTAAAACATTTTAATGTGTAACTCTTTTAGTTACAGGTTGAATAATTTTAACTCCTTAACCTTTCACAGTCAATTGTTCCCAAAAGGGAACATAATATTAACCCCTTCCGGTAAAATGACGAGTCTAGCTCGTCATTAGTTTTTCATTCCATACCGCACAATGACGAGCTACACTCGTCATGCGATTAAAGTTACTGTTAAATATAATAATTTAGTTTAAAATTTCTAGTGTACTGAATTTGGCAACACTTTTATCACTTGTGAAAATCACAAGTCACTATTGCATATTGTTTACTTAGAATTTCTTGGTACAAGTCATTGCTAAATTAATGAGTCAGAATAAAAGAAAACCTACTAAGAAATGCCGTGTGTGTTACAAGAATCCAATTAAAAGTGAGACTACTTGGCGGTGTAAACAATTAAGAATTCCTTTGCACTTTGTTTTGAAAAGTACCACTAGCTTGAAGACTATTATCTGTATACCTTATTAATGTTTTGCTTTGATATTTTCTTAATTTTACTGTTACTGATATTATTTAACACTATGTAAAAAGTGGATTTTAATTAAGAATATGTAAGAATTGTAAAATGAAACAAGTTTTTTAAATAAAAATTAAATGGTTATTTCATGCACAGTTTTTCATTATTAAATCATACCGGAAGGGGTTATTACCTGTTTATTATGCATTTCGCCCGTGTCAGACAAGGCAAATGCATTAAAGGTTTAAAATGGTTACGAAAGTAAGCAATTATATAAACTTTCTTATAAAAAATTGATATTTAATGGAT
>CM063507.1:38462109-38464609 GCA_032207245.1 Pardosa pseudoannulata
ATCCAAATTTTACAAACATTGGAATATTTAAAAAGACTAGTAGAAATATCACATTAAAACTAGAAATGAATGTATTAAATACTCAAAGACATATGATCAGTTAAACAAAATTTATATCTGAGCATGAGTGAAAGAATTTTGTGCTTCTACAATTTCTTGTTCAGTTTTATTTTTTCAACTAAAATGCCAATAGACATAATTATACTAAACACGGTTGCGAAACTTTTACTTATTTAACACCACTAGGAAAGCACGTGAAGCTTAAGGCTTTGCGCAAGTAATATTGCTCACTCTGGATTCTCGTAATTTAGAAGTAAAGACAACGCAGATGAACTCAAATGTTGCCGTGGCACTTCCAGAGGTATTATTTGAGAGCGTGGACGACATTGTGACCAAGAACCTATTTTACATGACACATCTGCCATTAATGAACATCACAGATCTTTGACCGGCTGGAACTTCATATTCATAATCCTGAGGCTATGAGAACGTCATCTATGACAACTGAACTACCATTGCTTATGTATTTAATTTTGCTTGACATCTTACATTAAAATTTCTCTTAACCCTCCAAGTGGAACACACCGAGGAAAAAAAAGTCTTAAAAAAATAAGCTAAAATTTTCTTGTGTCAGTGACCAAAATGTTCTATGATTTTTTACTTCCCCCTTTGTCGACTAGATTTTAATACGGGGAACCCACCCTCGTTATTGTCCCTTTACTTCCGGTTATAAATAGATATATAGACATTATAGATTGTTAATTTTTAATACACATAAAGCTCATCAAGTCTCGAAGATCATCCCATAAGAAATAATGGATTCTAAAAGTACGAATAAAAATATTTTTAAGAGAATTATTTATATTTTTTTACGAAAGTCATCCAAGATATTTAAGTGGTGCAATTAGAGATACATCTGTTACCGCAAACGAAATACTTCGAAATAGAGATTGACAAAGCCATGAGAAGCTATCAGCGTCTTTGAGCCTCAGGAAGTAGGGGTGTATCCCTCAATAAATGTCAGTCAAAGAAGGGTGCAGTTCCTAAACAATCGACCTGACCCCACTACCTCAAATCTCCATGGAGGAAAGCACTGGCAGAAATGTACAAAGCATCCATTTTCGGAACGTTTTTGGAGGTCGAAAATTGTACGTGACAACTGGCGGAATTTTACGTGCGAAGATCTTAGAGGGTTAAATATCTATAAAAATTAACATAATAGTTGGTTATTTATTGAGCAAATTTTTTAATAACTTTATAAAACAAGAACCTGATAAGGAGCTTCATTTACGAAACTGAAACAAATAGTTTGGTTTTATTTGGAGAGCTACGGTCTACTTTTTGCAACACGAGGGCTAACGAGACCAGGAACTACATCTTAAAGCCGATTCCGAACGGCTACGAACATCCATGCCACTGTGGGATTCGAACCCACGAACTCCGGTACCAAAGGCCAGCACCCTAACCAATCGGCCATCGCTGAAACAAATGGACTGTGCAATTGATAGTAATGTTTTATGCCACATTTCGCAGTAGAAAATTTTTATACAATATATATTATGAGCCATTTAATAATGATAATTCTCATAATCAAAAATAGTTACCTTGCAGTAAAAGTATGCACTACGTAATTTGTGAACTTAATTTGGAAACGTAAATTTCTGAAGTTCTTTTTCTTATTCCTTTATCAACTTTCTTATTTTGTAGAATTTATATCAAACACTTCATATCAACAATAGTTAAAATTATGCATCATTTTACTTTTGTTTAATTACGTAGAGTGTTGGGTCGTATATACCATTCCCTATCATGTAAATCAATACAAATCAGCCCTTAAGAAATAAAAATTCTGGCTAGCAAAATCCGTTAGCCAATTTCATATCAACAATGGTTAAAATTATAGATTTTACTTTTTTTATCGAGATTTGTGTCGCATATACCATTATCTGTCGTAAGTCAATACCAATCAGCCTTTATGAAATAAAAATTCTGCATAGTAAAATCAATTAGACAATTTCATATCAACAATAGTTAGAATTATACATCATTTTACTTTTGTTTAATTACGTCGAGGGTTGGGTCGCATATATCATTCCCTATCATGTAAATCAATACAAATCAGCCTTTAAGAAATAAAAATTCTGCATAGTAAAATCAATTAGCCAAATATTAGATGCTAATTTCAAATCAACAATAGATAAAATTATACATAATTTTACTTTTGTTTAATTACATCGAGGTTTTAGTTGTATATACCATTCCCTACCGCATAAGTCAATACAAATCAGCCCTCAAAAATTAAAAATGCTGCTTAGTAAAATCGATTAGCTAAATATTAGAAACCAATTTCATATCAACTATAGTTAAAATTATGTATCAATTTACTTTTATTTAATTACTTCGAGGTTTTGGTCGTCTTAACCTTTCTCTATCGTGTAAGTCGATACAAATCAGCCTTCAAGAAATAAAAATTGTACATAGTAAAATCAATTAGCCAATT
>CM063507.1:38472109-38499609 GCA_032207245.1 Pardosa pseudoannulata
AAAAAATAAAGCACTATTTTCAGGTAAAAATAACTTTTAAATACAGGTTTTAATATTTCTCATTTTAAAAATTGAAAAAAAAATTAAATGTTTTATTCTTTTAATAAGATTATTGAAATGGACCTCAGAGAATTCTCTAGATTTCAACTTCAGGTTATTAAATACCTGCTAATGCTAAAAACATCAAACATAAATTATTAAATCCCTTTATTAAATTATAAAACATTTTATATATGTCTGTATGACACGTGGAAGAATGAAAAAAACGTTTATGTAATTTTGGTATGTTACAAAAAACAAACATACAAAGATTTATTTCAAATTCTTTGCAAAAAAATGTGTTCGTTTTATTTTTAATTAGAAATATGTTCTATAAGATTATAAAAATAGGAAGTTCTATTTGTTTGATATATAGAATGTTAGGTTTGTTGGTTTTGGAGCGCTAGGGTTGACTAATTACTCCACGTAGGCTAATGAAATCGGGTTTGGTTTGGAGTGCTACGGTCTACCTTTTGGTACAAGAGGGCTAATGAGACCGGGACCTACAGCTTAAAGCCGATTCCGAACAGCTACGAACAACCATGCTACAGTGGGATTCGAACCCACGAACTCCGGTACCAAAGGCCAGCACCCTAACCAATAGGCCATCTTCGGTCGTTTTTGAGTTTTGGATTTGGAGTGCTACGGTCTACCTTTTGCAACACGAGGGCTAATGAGACCGCGACCTACTGCTTAAAAGTAATTCCGAACAGCTACGAACAATTATTCCTGCAGTGGGATTCGAACCCACGAACCCGCATAGAGAAGAATAAAACATATATGAGAACCTTAATTGTTTCTATGGCGCTTACAATGTTATCTTCTAAATTTTAAAGAACCAAAGTCGGTTGGGATAGCGAAAATGAAGTGCGAGCAGACTGCAGATCAGCCATGCGTTTTCTTTTATAAATTGCGTTTTAAATATATTTCATAATGTGTTTTGTTAATCAAAAGCACATTAGTAAATTAACAGCTTATTAAGGCATTAGTAAAATTTATTAGTACATTTTGTTATTAGTCAAGAAAATCCAACCTGATCGAGGGATAACCAGAGATATTTTACCGTTTAGTAAGCTAGAAGAAACAGCGTATATATGCTTAATTCTGGGTGGTTATTCAAATAATACAATTCTAAATAAAATGGTAGAAAATATCCATCTTTAAAAATCTACTTTCATAATAAAGAAATGTTTGCGAATAATATTATCGCAAAGAGACACGCCCATTCATGAAATCAACTAGGATTTTTCATTTACCCTTTAACCCCCTAACTGCTCATCCCGCGATTTCCACGGGCATGTGATTTAGAAGCACATTCCTCCTTTTCCCCGTTTAACCAGTGGAATAATTTATATACAGTATTAGACATTTTATTAGGTAATAAATAAAATTATGACTAGAACTATAGTTATATTAGATAATAGAATTATATATAGTATGTTATAAATAAAAATTAAGTGTATTTCAATTGAAACTTATTAAAAAATAAACTTTTCATGTGATAACACCTGAAATAAGTTTTTCTAAAAGCTTAGTTTCTCTTTTTAAAAGTCAATATAAAACATCTTTCCTAAAAAAATTAGTAATTAACCCCTTCCGGTAAAATGATGAGTCTAGCTCGTCATTAGTTTTTCATTCCATACCGCACAATGACGAGATATACTCGTCATGCGATTAAAGTTACTGTTAAATATGATAATTAATTTAGTTTAAAATTTCTAGTGTACTGAATTTGGCAACACTTATCACTTGTGAAAATCACAAGTCACTATTGCATATTGTTTACTTAGAATTTCTTGGTACAAGTCATTGCCAAATTAATGAGTCAAAATAAAAGAAAACCTACTAAGAAATGCCGTGTGTGTTACAAGAATCAAATTAAAAGTGAGACTACTTGGCGGTGTAAACAATTAAGAATTCCTTTGCACTTTGTTTTGAAAAGTACCACTAGCTTGAAGATTATTATCTGTATACCTTATTAATGTTTTGCTTTGATATTTTCTTAATTTTACTGTTTCTGATATTATTTAACACTATGTAAAAAGTGGATTTTAATTAAGGATATGTAAGAATTGTAAAATGAAACAAGTTTTTTAAATAAAAATTAAATGGTTATTTCATGCACAGTTTTTCATTATTAAATCATACCGGAAGGGGTTAAGTGTATTTCAATTGAAACTTATTAAAAATGAATTTTTCATGTGATAACACCTGAAATTAATTTTTCTGAAAGCTTAGTTTAGTTTCTCATTTTAAAAGTCAATATAAAAAATCTTTCCTAAAAAAATTAGTAATTAATTGTATTTCAATTGAAACTTATTAAAAAATAAATTTTTCATGTGATAACACCTGAAATAAGTTTTTCTGAAAGCTTAGTTTCTCATTTTAAAAGTCAATATAAAACATCTTTCCTAAAAAAATTAGTAATTAAGTGTATTTCAATTGAAACTTATTAAAAATAAATTTTTCATGTGATAACACCTGAAATTAATTTTTCTGAAAGCTTAGTTTAGTTTCTCATTTTAAAAGTCAATATAAAAAATCTTTCCTAAAAAAATTAGTAATTAATTGTATTTCAATTGAAACTTATTAAAAAATAAATTTTTCATGTGATAACACCTGAAATTAGTTTTTCTGAAAGCTTAGTTTCTCATTTTAAAAGTCAATATAAAAAATCTTTCCTAAAAAAATTAGTATTTCAATATTCCAATTTACATATATACTTAAACTATGCAACAAAAAATACGCGATTTTTAAAGAGACCTCGGATTACAAATTGAGCAATCAGAGGGTTAATTCATGAGTAATTTCGACCGATTACCTATCGAAGCATTTCTTAAATCTAATTTATTATAGATTGCACAGAATAAAGTAAATATGAAGTTTAAATAACTCTGATTACTACACCACGTCATGTTAGTTATCAGATATTGTTTTAAACATCATAGGATGTCATTTATAAAAAAGGAAAAACTTTGTTTGGTATTAGATGTAAATTAAATATTGCAAAATGGCTGGTTATTTGGAGCGCTACTGTCTACTTTTTGCAACACGAGGGCTAATGAGATAGGGATCTACTGCTTAAAGCCGATTCCGAATGGCTACGAACATCCATGCCATCTGCGGGATTCAAACCCACGAATCCAGTACCAAAGACCAGCATCCTAACCATTCGGCTAGTACTCTAAAATGGAATTTTATAGTACATGAAGCTCTTTGTCATGATTTCAGTCTATGTACCTGCCGTAAAAGTAAATTTATGAGCGACGTTATAAAATTATAAAGCGTTGATCCAAAAGGAAAATTCATAAATAGAAGTTACTTGAAAATTTTGTAAGTTGTTTATAAGACTACCATCTACGTATTCTCAAAATGAAAACTCGTTTTAAGACTACATGAAAATTCTACAAGCTACTTTTTAATGCCATCAAAGATCATACAAAACGCAATAAAAGGTTAATATACGATATCTTCATTCATTAGAAAAATATGTTCTACTTTTTGTACTGTAGTCATTTCCTACTGAAATATAAAAAATACAAGATTTCCTGGATTACCTTTCAAATATTACAATTATAGTTTAAAAAGTAGAAAAAATATTCAACTTTCTACATTAAAATTTTTTAATCTGTTGAAAACATGTGTAAATGTATTAAAAAAGTTTAAAAATATTACTATATTGTCACGAAGATTCGAATGAACACACCGTTTAACCTAACAGATGAATTTATTGAAGCTAAGTAGCAACTCGCAACCTTGCAAGATCGAGAAGTCCCCTACAACTAGTGGGTATCAGCTTTTATACCCGAACAGAATAATCGAGGAATAACTAATTTACATAATAAAGAAAGATCTAGAATGTTCGAAAACATAAAGTTACAATAAATAACACTTTTCAACTAAAAATCCATACTGTGGATCAACCGCCATGGCAAGCATCGAATCAACAAACCTTGGGTCTGTGATGAGGCGATTTAGATCTGTTATATAATTGATTCATTCATTCATACAAGAAGTAAAATGTTTGGGATCTAAATCTGACCTCATCACATCGTTGTAAAGAGATAGAGAACCATAAATTTATATTCAACGGATATTGTTGTCTTGTACGGTGGTCTCGGGTGGGGTTCTGATCCCAGTCCCAGATTAGAATCCCGTCTCCGTACTTGACATTAAATAAGAATGTACCTTTGTGGAGTTATTTATGAGTCCCTAAGGGACAGTGCCCAATTAGAAGGGATAAGGTTTTTCACGTTGGCGGTCTCAAGGCGGGGTTTAAGCGGACCAATGAGATTCTTACAACTATCCCGATTGGACGATAAGAAGGAAGAGGGGACAAGGTTGAAATAAATAAATATGAAAAATCTAAAAAATTGAGAGGAGGTTGGGAGGTCCCAAAGAAGGTGTTCGAGAGTCGAGGGTCCAGTCGGGGTCCGACAAAAGTTGTTCACGAGTCGAGAAGAGAAGAGGTTCGGAAGTCGAGACGAAAAGAGGAGTCCGACGGAACGAGTGCGAGAGTCCAGCCAAGTCCGACAGGAAGTATTCCTTAAACCGACGGATGATCCATAGATTCCCACGCCTGATCAGCCATAGATACCCTTCAACCATCAGTGTTCCGAGCCCAACCTTTTTACCCACAAATGTACCCCATATTTACATACATTTTGAAATTAAGATTAGGTCCTCTCGCTATTTACAAAATTACTTAAGTATAAAAAAAATGTCAGAACTAATTTAGAAGATGTGGACAAAGCTTATTTTATGAAAATTAGCATCAGTTTTGTATGTACATAGATGTATATATATTATAATAAATTTACTTTTTTTTATATTAAGCTAGTTTCTGAGGCTGTTAATTTAGCTTTTAGTTTATCTTCATATTTATGTCTGTAGTTTCTCAGAACCTGTGGTTAAATTTAGTACAAAAATACTTTACGCAACGCAATTAAAAATAAATCACCACTATACATTTGATCACAGGTTGATACTCAAATATAAACGAGGACTACACGACAGGGTCTAGATCTCGTTCCAGGACCATTCAGCCACTGAATTCGTTGGAAAAGTTTCTTTCTGCGGCAATATTACACTAAGACACAAGATTACTTTATTGCGAAAGAAATCTCCAAAAATGTATAAAGAAATTACGAAATAAAATATGACACTTTCATTCAAAATAAATGTATTCATTAAATTCGAATTGTTACTCGATTTGAAATTTGTCAGTCTGTCTAAACTTATTTATTCATTGAAACGTAACTTGCAATATTTCAAAAGACAATGGATTCTGGTTGTCTTCGAAATATTACAATTCAAGTTTAAAAATTCAAAATATTCAGGTTTCTAAAGGAAAATATTCAAAGAAAGTAAAATAAGGTCTGAAAATGTTACTACAGAACACTAATACATAAGGACTTATTTTAAATAATTCCCCAAGAAAGGAAAAAGGAGTTACTAAATAAAATATGACACCTTTCTCTTTCAAAAGGAAAATATTCATTTAATTCAAATTGTATTTATTTGTTCTATCCGTATGTTTCGATTCCTATTTAAACTCGAATTTTAATATTTCAAAAGGCAATTTCCGATTTTCTGTCAAACATTACAATTAGGGTTTAGTTATAAAGAAATATTCAGCTTTCTAAAGGTAAATATTCAGCAAGTAAGCAAAAAGAATATTACTATATAACAGTAATACACAAAAGGATTTCTTAGAGAAAAAATTCAGCAGGAATGAAAAAGAAAATTATGAAACAAATTATTACACTTTCATAAAAAAATATTCTTTAAATTCGAATTATAATTTCTATCTATCTATACATTTGCATATTAAAACTTTAGTATTTCAAAAACAATGATTTATGACTGTCTCTTAAAACATAGTTAGTTTAAACAGCAGAAAATATACAGATTTCTATAAAGGAAATATTCACATTCTGTTAAAATTATAAAAATATTTCTACATATCACTAATACACAAGAACTTTTTGTGAAAACAATGTCGAGTTAAAACAATAAAAAAAGTCAAAATAGGACGATTTCATTGAAAACAGCTCTCATTTTATATCCTTATTTAACGATAAAAATCCATTCATTAGAAATTGCTGCATAATTAGTAAAATTTCAAATTTAATATGCTACCTTCATTCAAAATAAAAATCTTTTTCAATTTATATCCTTATTTGACGATAAAAACTATAGCATTTATTAGAAATTGCTTCATGACTATTACAGTTTCAAATTAAATATGCTAACTTCATTCAAAATAAAACAGTTCTCATTTTTTATCCTTATTTAACGATAAAAATTATAGCATTCATTAGAAACTGCTTCATAACTTTTGCAATTTTAAATTAAATATACTTCTTTCATCCTAAATATAGTTTTCACTTTATATCCGTATTTAATGATAAAAACTATAGCACTCATTAGAAATTGCTTCATAACTATTACAATTTCAAATTAAATATGCTACCTTTATTCACAATAAAAATAGTTTTCATTTTATATCCTTATTTAACGATAAAAACTATAGAATTGATTATATATTGTTTCATAACTATAACGATTTTAAATTAAATATGTTACCTTCATTTAAAATAAAATAGTTTTCATTTTATATCCTTATTTAACGATAAAAACTATAGCATTCATTAGAAATTGCTTCATAACTATTACAATTTCCAATTAAATATGCTACCTTCATTCAAAATAAAATAGTTCTTATATCTTAATTTAACAATAAAAACTAAAGTATATTTAATGAATTGATTCTTAAATATTACAATTTCAAATTAAATTGGAAGTTTTCTTTTATCATAAAATATTCCCGAAGTAAAAATAAACAGAAAATTCTACAATTTTTTATCAATAAAACAAAGAGCATATTTGTGAAAAAAACCATGAAAGCAAATGGGAATTTTCATAGAAAATTTGACAGTTTCATTTAAAATGTAAGCTTCACATTCTTTTATTTTTTGAGATTAAAAAATTGAAAAAAAAATACAGTCTTTTAAAGAATGTAACACCAAAACTAAACACAGAAAATATTCATTTTTAAACAAGTATTTAAAGAATCAAAATTGAAATGAGTTATTAAAATTATTAGAATGAAAAAAAATCTAAAATGAAAAAGGAATTTCACTCAAAATGAAAATAACTGACTTAATATTCCTATTTAACGATAAAACTTAAAGCATATTTTGTAAATCGCTTTATAAATATTACAATCCGAAATTTATAAAAAAAAAGATGTTCATATGTCTTAAATTAAATAGCCATGAAATGAAAAGTTTACACAGAAAAACCTGGAACCTTTACTAATAATACAAAAGACATTTGTAAGAAAAGCAATCCATGGAAACCCATGGGAGTTTTCCAGTACATTTGATAGTTTAATTCAAATTGCAGCACTGCATTAATCGTTTATATTTTATTTAAAATGAAGATTACTATTTTACAGATGGTCTTCCAAATAATGCAACTAAACTAAAAAAAGAATATATACATTTCTTTAAAGAAATATTTACATACTGAAAATAATTGTGAAGTCATTTTTTTAAGAATATAAGAAAAGATATTTTGGGGATAAAAATGGAAATACCAGAAAGCAAATTGGAACTTCTGTAAAATATGACAGCGTCATCCAAAAGAGAATATTTTCTTTATTTTGTTTTTATTACTATCCTTTCCTTCCAAATCATTAAAAATTATATTCTGTAAGCAGCCTAAGATTTTTCCTGGAGAATATTAATAGAAAGAACAGAATAAATCGTCCAAATAGCGGAAAAAGTTGAAGTAGTTTTCCTTTTCGGTGCACCACAAAATCTTTAAGTATTTTTGTGTTACCTATTTGTCATTATTCTACTTTTAACCAATATTTCACAGAAGTATACTATTCAATTCACTACTACGGTAGAAATTGTAATGAATAGTTAGAATAAAAGTTAAATTCATGCTTATTCCAGTTCGAAGTGTCATTTAGACTTTGTTGGAAGCGCGATTAATGGAATCCAGAGTTAATATTTTACTTACGATGGAAAGAAAGTATTTGAATTCCAGAAAATTCTGTAAATAAAAGTGAGTGATCTCGAATTCACAATTTATTGTTTACAATTGAGTAAGTAAATGAGTAAGTGAACAGTAAAAAAAGTGAGAAAAAAATAATGGCCCAAAAAGGTAAAAAATTATAATAAACTAGCATATAGCCCGTCATTTGACGGGGTCAGTAAAATTTTTAATTTTCCAGAATTGTATAGTGCCCTATAAGGCAGGTAAAAATTTTTTTTTTGCTTTTTGGCTGAAGAATTATCTCGTACACGCTCAATAATATGTTTATCTTCATACTCCTCTAAATTCTCCCGATACAGTGAATGCAGCTTAGAATCACGTTGAATTCATTTCGAAACGTAATTCAAACTTTTCTTATTTGCGTCGAAATTATCGTTCATTTCATCCCAATTTTTTTTGCCAAATAATGTCCAAAATTTAGCGAATCGATTGCAAACCGTGTGGTTATGTATAAAAAAACACACAAACGAACAAACTTAATTTTAATATATATATATATATATAACAAACTCCAGATATTTATTAGTCCATGAAATACTCCTAGACTTATGAAAATAATTTGTTGTTAATACCTGTGACAAAATTTTCATTGCAACAAAAAATCAATAATTAAATTTAAAACTATCATATATGTATCTAATCTATTATTTAAGCTAAATATAAAAGAAATTTATTAACGTAACATCCAAATTTAAGGATAAAACATGAAAATTTATGCAGACGATATTTAAATCATTCAAAATAAGAAATGATTAAATGAGATGATTAAAGGAAAGAAGTCATAATGCTGGAAAAATGTTACTTTTATCCATTTATAATGTGATAAATTGATAAATTTAATCGGCTACTGTTAAGCGGGAAAAATAGGGCTTGAAATAATGGCATTAAACACTCTAAATAGGGCGGGGGAAGGTTGGATTGTGAATGTTTTAAAAACTTGCTTTGAATTCTACTAACTCTAACTCATCAAGAATCCAAACTGGATGCCTCTATCCATTCCAGGTCCAACCGTTTCATAAATTCGAGGAGAGACAGAAAGATAACTTAGGATATTACTGAATAGGGGATATAACGATATAAATTATAGCATTCATTATAAATTGTTTCATAAATATTACAATTTCAAATTAAATCGGAATAAGTATTCAGTTTTCATAAAAATAATTAATAAGTTAAAAATAAATGAAACAGAAAATTGTACAATTTTTTACCAATAATACAAACAGCATATTTGTGACAAGAAATCAATGAAAGTAAATGAGAATTTTCCCAGCAAATTTGAGAGTTTAATTTAAAATGTAAGCTTCACATTTTTATTTTACTTTTATTCTTTGCGATTAAAAAATTGAAAATATAATTATACAGATTGTGTTTCAAACAATGCAACACCAAAACTAAAAAAGGAAAATATGCCTTTTTAAACAAGTATTTAAAAAATAAAAACTAAAATGACTTATTAAAATTATTAGAATGAAAAAAATCTCCAAAAATGAAAAAGGAATTTCACACTTTCGTACAAAAAGAAAATAACTCACTTAATATTAATATTTAACGACAAAGTTTAAAGCATATTTTGTGAATCGCTTTATAAATATTACAATCTCAAATTTATAGAAAAAAAATATTTTCAGATGTCCTAAAATAATTAGCGACGAAATGAAGATAAATTAAGACAGAAAAATCTGGAACCTTTACTAAAAATACAAAAGGCATATTTGTAAAAAAAAAAAAAAAAAAAAAAAAAATCCAGGGAAGCCGATGGAAATTTTCCATTACAATTGACAGTTTAATTGAAATTCCAAGAACTGCATTAATCGTTTATATTTTATTTAAAAAGAAGATTACTATTTTACATATGGTCTTCCAAATAATGCAAAAAAAACTGAAAACAGAATATATTTATTTCTTTAAAGAAATATTTACATAGTGAAAATAATTATGGAGTGTTTTTTTAAGTATATAGGAAAAGATATTTTGGGGAGAAAAATGAAAATACCAGAAAGCAGATTAGAATTTCTTCAAAATATGACAGCTTCATTCAAACTAAAATCAGAAAATATTCATTTTAAAATAAGTATTTAAAAATTGAATATTAAAATGAGCTATAAAAATTTCTGAAAGAAATCTCCAAAGATGAAATAGGAATTTCACATTTTCATACAAAATGAAAATAACTCACTTAGTATTCCTATTTAAAGTTAAAATTTAAAGCATATTTTGTTAATCCCTTTATAAATATTACAATCTCAAATTTATAGAAAAAAAAAGATGTTCAGATGTCTTAAAAATAAACAGAAATAATGATAAAATAAAACAGAAAAATCTGGAATCTTTACTAATTATACTAGAGGCATATTCGTAAACATCAGTAGTGTATGAAATCCAATGGGAGTTTTCCAGTACATTTGACAGTTTAATTCAAATTGCAAGCACTGCATTACTCGTTTATATTTTATTTATTTTAATTTAAAAGATTACTACTTTACAGATTGTCTTCCAAATAATGCAACAAAATATATCCATTTCTTGAAAGAAATATTTACATAATCAAAATAATTGGGAAGTCTTTTTCAAGAATATAGGAAAAGATATTTTTGTGAGAAAAATGGGAATACCAGAAAGCAAATTAGAACTTCTGCAAAACATGACAGCTCCATTTAAAAGAGAATATTTTCTTTATTTTGTGTTTGATTACAATCCTTTCCTTCCAAATCATTAAAAATAATATTCTGTACTCAGCCTAAGATTTTTCCTGAAGCATATTAAAAGAAAGAACAGAATAAATCGTCCAAATAGCGGAAAAAGTTGAAGTAGTTTTCCTTTTCGGTGCACCACAAAATCTTTAAGAGGAAGTATTTTTCTTTTTTGTGTTACCTGCTTTGTCATTATTCTACTTTTAACCAATATTTCACAGAAGAATACTATTCAATTCACTACTACGGTAGAAATTGTAATGAATAGTTAGAATAAAAGTTAAATTCATGGTTTTCCACTTCCAAGTGTCATTTAAACTTCTTTCGAAGCCCGATTAATGGAATCCATAGTTAATATTTTACTTACAATGTAAAGAAAGTATTTGAATTCCTGGAAATTATAGAAATAAAAGTGAGTGATCTGTCACTCGGTCCAAATGCTTCATAAATTCGAGGACAGACGGACAGATAACTTAGGATATTACTAAATAGGGAATATAACGATATAAATTCGTTATGAATTGTTTCATATATATTACAATTTCAAATTAAATCTGAATAAGTGTTCAGTTTTTATAAAAACAATTCCTAAGTTAAAAATAAATTATTCAGAAAATTATACAATTTTTCACCAATAATACAAACAGCATATTTGTAACAAATATATGAGAGCAAATGAGAATTATCCCAGCAAATGAGTGTTTCATTTCAAATGTAAGTTTCACATTTTTATTTTACTTTTATTCTTTGCGATTAAAAAATTGAAAATATAATTATACAGGTGGTGTTTCAAACAATGTAACACTAAAACTAAAAACTGAAAACATTCATTTTAATCAAGTATTTAAAAAATGAAAATTAAAATGAGTTATTAAAATTAGAATGAAAAAAATTCCACAAGAATAAAAAAGAAAGTGCACACTTTCTTTTTCAAAATTCTTTTCTTCATACAAAATGAAAATAACTTAATATTCCTATTTAACGATTAAATTTAAAGAAAATTTTGTGAATCGTTTTTTAAATATTACAGTCTCAAATTTATAAAAAAAAAGATGTTCAGATGTTCTAAAATAAATAGTCACTAAATAAAGGCAAATTAAAACAGAAAAATCTGGAATCCTTACTAATAACACCAAAGTCATATATGTAAGAAAAACAATCCATGGAAGCCGATGGGAGTTTTCCAGTACATTTGACAGTTTAATTCAAATTGCAAGCACTACACTAATAGTTTATATTTTATTTAAAAAGAAGATTTCTATTTTACAGATTGCCTTCCAAATAATGCAACAAAACTAAAAACAATATATTCATTTCTTTAAATAAATATTTTCATAGTGAAAATAATTGTGAAGTCTTTAAAGAATATAGGAAAATATATTTTGGGAAGAAAAAAAAAAAAGAAATACCAGAAAGCAAATTAGAATTTCTGCAAAATATGACAGCTTCATTCAAAATAAAAACAGAAAATATTCATTTTAAAATAAGTATTTAAAAAATTGAAAATTAAAATGAGTTATTAAAATTATTAGAATGATAAAAAATCTCCAAAAATGAAAAGGAAATTTCACACTTTCATACAAAATGAAAATAACTAACTTGATATTACTATTTAACAATAAAATTTAAAGCATGTTTTGTTAATCTCTTTTTAAATATTACAATCTCAAATTTATAGAAAAAAAGATGTTTAGATGTCCTAAAATAAATAGCCACGAAATGAAAAAAATTTAGACAGAAAAATCTGGAATCTTTACTAATAATACAAAAGCATATTTCTAAAAAACAATCGATGGAAGCCAAAGGGAGTTTTCCAGTACAATTGACAGTTTAATTCAAATTGCAAGCACTACATTAATCATTTATATTTTATGTAAAAAGATTACTATTTTACAGATTGTCTTCCAAATAATGCAACAAAACTAAAAACAGAATATAGTTATTTCTTTACAAAAATATTTACATATTGCAAATAATTGTGAAACCTTTTTTAAGAACATAGGAAAAGATATTTTGGGGAGTAAAATGGAAAATTACACAAAGCAAATTGGAATTTCTGCAAAATATGACAGCTTCATTCAAACTAAAAACAGAAAATATTCCTTTTTTGAAGAAGCATATAAAAAATTGAAAATTAAGATGAGTTATTAAAATTATTAAAATGAAAAAAATCTCAAAAAGGAAAAAGAAATTTCACACTTTCATACTAAATGGAAATAACTCACTTAATATTCCTATTTAAAGATAAAATTTAAAGCAAGGTTTGTTAATCGCTTTATAAATATTACAATCTCAAATTTGTAGAATTAAAAAAAGATGTTCAGATGTCCTAAAATAGACAGAAATAACGATAAATTAAAATAGAAAAATCTGGAATCTTTACTAATAATACAAAAGTCATATTTGTGGAAAAAACAATCCATGGACGCCGATGGGAGTTTTCCAGTACATTTGACAGTTTAATTGAAATTGCAAGCACTGCATTAATCATTTATATTTTATTTAAAAAGATTACTATTTTACAGATTGTCTTCCAAATAATGCAACAAAACTAAAAACAGAATATATTCATTTCTTTAAAGAAATATTTACATAGTGAAAATAATTGTGAAGTCTTTTTTAAGAATATAGGAAAAGATATTTTGGGGAGAAAATGGAAATACCAGAAACCAAATTATAATTTCTGCAAAATATGAAAGCTTTATTTAAACTAAAAACAGAAAATATTCATTTTTAAACAATTATTTTTAAAAAAAAATGAATATTACAATGAGTTATTAAAATTGAACTGAGTTATTAAAATTATTAGAATGAAAAAAAAAATCTCCAAAATGGAAAACGGAATTTCACACATTCATACAAAATGAAAATAACTCGCTTAATATTCCTATTTCAAAATATAAAATTTAAACCATATTTTGTTAATCGCTTTATAAATATTACAATCTCAAATTTATAGAAAAAAATGATGTTCAAATGTCCTAAAATAAACAGAAATAACGATAAATTAAAACAGAAAAATCTGGAATCTTTACTAATTATACAAAAGGCATATTCATAAAAAATAATAGTGTATGAAATCCAATGGGAGTTTTCCAGCATATTTGACAGTTTAATTCAAATTGCAAGCAATGCATTAATCGTTTATATTTTATTTAAAAGAAGATTACTATTTTACAGATTGTCTACCAAATATTGCAACAAAACTAAAAACAGAATGTATTCATTTCTTTAAAGAAATATTTACATAGCGAAAATAATTCAGAAATCTTTTTTAAGAATATAGGGAAAGATATATTGGGAAGAAAAATGGAAATACCAGAAAACAAATTGGAACTCCTGCAAAATATTACAGCTTCACTCAAAAGAGAATATTTTCTTTATTTCGTTTTTTACTATAATCCTTTCCTTCCAAATCATTAAAAATAACATCTAAAAATGAATATAAAAAAAATAAAATAAAAAATCATTTTTCTTCAATATATCAAATATTTATACAATAAAAATATTCAATAAAAATATTTTTATTTTTTTTATTTTTAATTTTTAATCTTTTTTTTTATTTTTTAAATGATGATAATAACAAATATAATCAATATGCTATATTTTTGATTTTTTATTTTTATTTTTTTTATTTTTTATTTTCTAATATTCATTCATTTTTTATATTTACATCTTTTTATTTTTTTTTTTTTTTTTTTATTTTCACTCAAAATATTTTCTTTATTCTTTTTATTCTATTGGCAGAGTAAGACTTTTCCTGAAGCATATTAAAAGAAAGAACAGAATAAACCGTCCAAATAGCGTAAAATGTTGAAGTAGTTTTCCTTTTCGGTACACCACAAAATCTTTAAGGGTAAGTACTTTTCTCTTTTGTGTTACCTCTTTTGTCATTATTGTATTTTTAAACAATATTTCACAGAAGAGTACTATTCAATTCACTACTACGGTAGAAATTGTAATGAATAGTTAGAATAAAAGTTGAATTCATGATTTTCCACTTCAAAGTGTCATTTAAACTTAGTTGGAAGCCCGATTAATGGAATCCAGCGTTAATATTTTACTTACGATGTAAAGAAAGTATTTGAATTCCAGAAAATTATGGAAATAAAATAGAGTGATCTGGAATTTACAATTTATTGTTTACAATTGAGTAAGTAAAGCTGCTGACAAATACAAAAGGTTCTGTAGATTACTTACAATTAAACAGAAAAAAAAAAATGTGAGAAAGAAATGACCCAGAATGATAAATATTATAATGAAGAGAGTTTTTCCAGCAAATTTGACAGCTTCTCATTTTTATTTTATTTTTAGCTATTAAAAAAATTTAAAATATAATTATACAGATTTTATTTCAAACAATGTAACACCAAAACTAAAAACAGAAAATATTCATTTTTAAACAAGTATTTAGAAAAAGGAAATTAAAATGAGTTATTTAAATTTTTAGAACAAAAAAAAATTCTCCAAGAAGGAAAAAGTTATCGAATAAAATATGACACTTTCATACAAAATGAAAATAATGATAAAATTTAAAGATAAAATTTAAAGCATATTTTGTGAAACATTATAAATATTATAATCTCCAATTTAACAGAAAAAAAATGATGTTCAGATGTCCTAAAATAAACAACCACGGAATAAAGATAAATTAAGACAGAAAAATCTGGAATTTTTCCTAATACTACAAAAGGCATATTTGTAAAAAACAATAGTGTATGAAAATCGATGGGAGTTTTCCAATATATTTGACATTTTATTTCAAATTCAAGCACTTCATTGCTCGTTTGTATTTGATTTTTTCACAATTTAAAATGAAAATTACTATTTTACAGATTGTCTTCCATCTAATGCAACTAAAAAAAACTAAAAGCATAAAATATTCATTTCTTTAAAGAAATATTAACATAGAGAAAATAATTGGGAAGTCTTCACGGTTTATTCTCTTTTAAGAATATAGAAAAAGATATTTTGGGAGAGAAAAATGGAAATACCATAAAGCAAATTGGAACTTCTGCAAAATATGGCAGCTTCATTCAAAAGAGAATATTTTCTTTATTTTGTTTTTTATTATAATCCTTTCTTTCCAAATCATCAAAAATAATAATCTGTACACAGCCTATGACTTTTTCTGAATTAAAAGGTATTTCTGATATTAAAGGAAAGAACAGAATAAATCGCCCAAATATCGTAAAAGATGAAGTGGTTTTCCTTTTCGGTGCACCACAAAATCTTTAAGAGTAAGTACTTGTCTTTTTTGTGTTACCTATTTTTCATTATTTGACTTTTAACCAATATTTCACAGAAGAATACTATTCAATTCACTACTACGGCAGAAATTGTAATGAATAATTAGAATAAAAGTTAAATTCATGCTTATCCACTTCAAAGTGTCATTTAAACTTAGTTGGAAGCCCGATTAATGGAATCCAGAGTTAATATTTTACTTATGATGTAAAGAAAGTATTTGAATTCCAGAAAATTATGGAAATAAAATAGAGTGATCTGGAATTTACAATTTATTGTTTACAATTGAGTAAGTAAAGCTGCTGACAAATACAAAATGGTTCTGTAGATTAGTTACAATTAAACAGAAACAGAAAAAATGTGAGAAAGAAAAAATGACCCAAAAATGTAAATATTGCAATGAATGAGAGTATCTCTAGAAAATTTGACAGTTTCATTTAAAATGCACGCTTCTCATTATTTTATTTTTAGCTATTAAAAAATTTAAAATATAATTATACAGATTTTGTTTCAAACAATGTAACACCAAAACTAAAAACAGAAAATATTCATTTTTAAAAAAGTGTTTAAAAAAATGAAAATTAAGATGAATTATTTAAATTTTTAGAAAAAAAATCTCCAACAAGGAAAAAGTTATCGAATAAAATATGACACTTTCATACAAAATGAAAATAACAATAAAATTTAATGATAAAATTTAACGATAAAATTTAATGATAAAACTTAAACTATATTTTGTGAAACATTATAAATATTATAATCTCCAATTTAACAGGTAAAAAAGATGTTCAGATGTCCTAAAATAATCAGCCACGAAATAAAGATAAATTAAGACAGAAAAATCTGGTATATTTACTAATAATACAAAAGGCATATTTGTAAAAAACAATAGAGTATGAAAATCAATGGGAGTTTTCCGGTACATTTGACATTTTAATTCAAATTCCAAGCACTTCATTTGCTCGTTTATAATTGATTTTTTCACAATTTAAAATGAAGATTACTATTTTACAGATTGTCTTCCATCTAATGCAACAAAAAAACTAAAAGCATAAAATATTCATTTCTTTAAAGAAATATTTACACAGTGAAAATGATTGTGAAGTCTTCACAGTTTACTCTTTTTTAAGAATATAGAAAAAGATATTTTGGAAGAGAAAAATGTATATACCAGACAGCAAATTGAAACTTCTGCAAAATATGACAGCTTCATTCAAAAGAGAATATTTTCTTTATTTTGTTTCTTATTACGATCCCTTCCTTCATTAAAAATAATATTATGTACGCAGCCTAAGACTTTTCTGGAGCATATTCAAAAAAAAAAAAATTTCCTTTTCGGTGCACCACAAAATCTTTAAGAATAAGTATTTTTCTTTTTTGTACCTGCTTTGTCATTATTCTACTTTTAACCAATATTTCACAGAAGAATACTATTCAATTCACTATTATGGTAGAAATTGTAATGAATAGTTAGAATAAAAGTTAAATTCATGCTTTTCCACTTCAAAGTGTCATTTAAACTTAGTTGGAAGTGAGATTAATGGAATTCAAAGTTAATATTTTACTTAGTTGTAAAGAATCTGTAAAACATTTTACCTAACTAGGATCAGAAATAAACTGCCAAAATGACATAAATCCTGAAATTAGAAAAAGAATTACTACAGCCAATAGCTGTTTCCTTGGTTTAAGATCACTACTGAAATCCTACTTGATAAAAAAAACACAATTACTGTATAAGGTATTGATCAAGTCAGTTTTGACTTATGCCTCGGAGACTTGGACCCTAACAAGAAAAGAAGAGAGGATGTTGGCAACCTTCGAAAGGAAGATCCTGCGAACCATCTTCGGTGCTGTCTTTGAAAATAACAACTGGAGAAAAAGATATAAGTTTGAATTATATAAGATCTTTAACGGTGATGAGGTTATCAAATCTATAAAGCTGAATAGAGTGAGATGGGCAGGACATGTAATGAGAATGAGCCCAGAACGAACAACTTCGAGGGTTTTTAATGCACTCCCTTCCAATAAAAGACCAAAAGGAAGGCCTAAGAAACGGTGGAAAGACTGTGTGAATGAAGATTTTGCCATCTTAAAGGTAAAGAACTGGAGATCAATTGCTGGGAGATTGGGAAAAGCTTCTAAGAAAGGCCCAGACCCACAAAGGGCTGTCGTGCCAATGCTGATGATGAAGATATTGATTTAATATACTTCTAAGTATAGCTTCCTTAGAAGTCAAATCTTCAATAAGTTATCAAAGCCGAAAATATAGAAGAATTTCTTTTGTTAGAGTCAATATTTTTATTCATCCAAGCTAAATATACCATGAAGAAATATTTTAATTTTGAATATAGCACATTCCTAATGTAACTTTCTTAGCTTTAATTAAATTTCGTTGATTATAAACTGATGAAACTCAAAGTTATGAAAAGAAAAAATATTTTTATCAAAATCTTATACATTTATGGATATACGTCCAAGTCTAACAATAATTACCATAGATAGTTAAAATCTGCTTTTTAAGGTGATGGTGATCATTAAAATATACATCCAAGTCTAACAGTAATTATCACAGATAGTTAAAATCTGCTTTTTAAGATAATGGTGATCATTAAAATATACATCCAAGTCTAACAGTAATTACCACAGATAGTTAAAATCTGCTTTTTAAGGTGATGGTGATCATTAAAATATACATCCAAGTCTAGCAGTAATTACCACAAATAGTTAAAATCTGCTTTTTAAGAAATGGTGATCATTAAAAAGTTTTTATATATTAATTTAAAATATATTTCAATTTATTTGCACAAAATTTTATAATTATCGCATCAAAAGTTTTCTTAAAATCAATTTTTTTTAAATAACTCATCCTAATAATTAAATTTTTGTTCATTTTAAAACCGCTTTGTCCTATTTAACTTTTCACTGATTTCCGCAAAATATTTTTCAATCAATCCTAATATGCATTAAATCAAATTTAAGTATTTGTTTTAAGTTTCGACTTATTTAGATGATTTACCTCAGTTTAAGTTCTGAAAAATCAAATTTTTTATAAAAATCATAAAACAGGTGTAAAAATATTTATGTAATTAATATAAGTAAATTGTGTATAGTTGTGTAAATATTTCTATAAGTGTGCAAAAATTATAGAATGCATGCTTAAATCCATCAGTAAATTTTGGTACATCCATATACCTAGATAGCATGCATACTTGCAGCAAGTTTGATTTTTTCTGAATAATATCTTGTTATAACAAATTTGACGCTTCGAACTTGCAACTCCTGTAAGTTAGACGGAACATAAAGTGACCACTCCTTTGCAGCGCGGCCGAACGATGGCCGATTGGTTAGGGTGCTGGCCTTCGGTACCGGAATTTGTGAGTTCGAATCTCACTATGGCATGGATGTTCGCAGCCGTTCGGAATTGGCTTTAAGCAGTAGGTACCGGTTTCATTAGCCCTCGTGTTGCAAAAAGTAGACCGTAGCACTCCAAAACCAATCCAATATATTGTCTATTTACAAACTTATCCAAATTTGTTCAAAATATATTTTTAAATAATCATACAGCAGTAGTAAAATCAAAAATTAAAAATTACAGTAGAACCTCGGTTAAATCGGTTAACCGAGGTTTTTGTTAACCGAGTCAATAACGAAGTCTAATTTTTATCCTCCTTTCTAAAATGAACTTGGAAAAAATTATACACATTTTAGTTCGTTGTCCGTGTTACAATCACACAACGTGATTGCCCAGGTATAGCAATTAGTAAATCCAACTACAATTCGTAAATCATTCAACAAAATAATTGTTGAAAAGAGGAGACAGGGTCAATCTAGCAGACGGAAAACACACCTACGGGGAACTTCTTGAGATCATCAATGGAATTAAAGGATTATAATTGATCAAAGTGCAGTTTAAAACGTAAAGGAGAATAAACAGTTTATTACTTTTATCACGAAACACCTTTAATCTCATGAAATAAATTAATTGAACCATAGCCGAACGGTAGAGCGATGTTCTTTGGTAACGAAGTTCACGGGTTTGAATCCCGCTGCTGGCAAGGATTTTCGTAGCCGTTCGGAATTGAGTTTAAGCTTAGGACCCGGTCTCATTAGCCCTCGTGAGCAACACAGTAAACAGTAGAGCTCCAAAACAAACCAAAGCTTGACATAAACTTTAACGAAACTAATAAAAATATAAGATACTTAAATCCTGTTTTGCTACACGAGGGCTAATGATACTAAGATTTACAGCAGGGGTGGGCAAATACTTTAAACCGCTATCCAAAATGAAATTTTCAAAATGTTTCCCTGGCCGGAGGATTATACCGCTTACGCTGTGCACACGCGAATGTTTTGGGCGGAGTTTTTTCCCTGCCCAAGACATTTTTTTGACTAAAACACTAAGTATCATTTTAAAGCATTTGGACAGAGAAATTTGACAGTTAATAAAAGATAATAGTAATAATAAATTGTCTTACTTAGGTGTATATGCGAACAATTTGTGCCCAGTAAAATATGTCATGTAATTTTTAAAGAAATATGATCCATTATATTAAATTAATGGTCAATAAATAAATCAGTTAATGAAAGATTTTATTTTGATATTTATTTATATCTTAACGATACAAATTTTATTATTTATATGTACACTACGCATACAAATATTGTTGATTTCAACAAAATCGTATGTAAGAGATTAAAAAATTGCATGCAGGATTTTTCAACGGGACTGATAAAGTAAGCAAAAGGGCAGGCTTTTGCCCTTCTCTGACTTACAGCCTAGAGCTAATTTTGAATTGCTAGTAATATCCGCTCCAGTAGTGAGATTTAAACCCATGAACTCCGGTAGTGAAAAGCAGCGCTCTGCCCATTCGGCAATCCTTTGATTCATAACGAAACAGATCCAAAATTAGTAAAAATATTTTACGTTGAGATTGACTGTTTTAATATGTTATAAATATATATCTTAAAATCATTCTTTTATTATAGCTTTGTAATCCATTTAAAATGAATTTCTCGTTAAATTGTAGAAATGTTTTACGAATGAAAGGGAAGTAAAAGATATTGCAAAAAAACCTCTAAAGATAGTGCAAATGGTAAAAGAAAAAGACTTCACCATTGTACCAAATATTTTCGATCGACGAACGGCTTCCTATCGTCGTGGAAATGACTTTATTACATCGCTTCCCATTTATTTATTTATTTATTTATTTAAGCTCGGGCAGTTCTAGAACATATTTTTTCACATGATGGAATAAGATCAACAATGAATATTGGGTGGATGTATTTGAAATAAAATTTTGTCTTTCTCTTTCAATGAAATTGAAAAATTAAGCAACTTAACTCTTTGGCTGTCCCCACATGAGAGAATAATTATATATCGTACGTATTTCATACCTTAAGATTCATGTATTTATGGTGACTTTTAACCCTTTGCCTGTCTTGTACATCACATCTGATATAGACATTCAATGATATACACTTGTATATTACACCAGGATATAAAATATATAAAATCTTGTACATAAAATTTAGTTCATTATGTATCCCACATAATACACACATTACACTTATTTACTGTCGTGAATGTCATGAGGCGATTTAGATCACTAATATAATTGATTCATTCATACAAGAAGTAAAATGCTCGGGATAACTAAGTCTGACCTCATCACATCTTTTGTAAAGGACAGAGAACCATAAAATTATATTCAACGGTTATTGTTGTCTTGTACGGTAGTCTCGGGCGGAGTTCTGATCCCAGTTTTAGATGAGAATCCCGTCTCCGTTTTTGACACTACATAAGAATGTACCTTTGTGGAGTTATTTATGAGTCCCTAAGGGACAGTGCGCAATTAGAAGGGATAAGGTTTTCCACTTTGGCGATCTCAAGGCGGGGTTAAGGACCAATCAGATTTTTAGAACTATCCCGATTGGACGATAAGAAGGAAGAGGGGACAAAGATGAGATTAATAAAATAAGAAAAATCTAAAAAAGAGAAAACATATTTGGGAGTCCAGTCGAGGAGACAAGTCCGACGGCAGGTGTTCGAGAGTGGAGTCGAAGCCAGCAAGTGTTCCTGTATCAAATATTACGGCCGCACCTCAAACACTCAGAAGGAAGCCCTAACCAGACCGACGGAAGATCCATACATACCCAATCCTGATCAGCCCTCAACCAGCAGTTGGTTCCGGCACAACATATTAACTCACAAAGGTACTCCCTTTTATAAAAAGAGTTTTAAAAGCCGTAACACTTAGCTACCACTTTTTATTTACAAGACATTTACATCAGCGGCAGCAAGACAACCTTGCCACTTCTAACCGCCGCTAGTACTAGCGTTTGGTGCTGGGTATTTATACCGTCGGGAAGGTTTCCTGGAGTCTTCTTCGCACCGGAAATTTGCATTTCCCACATGATGAAATCTGCATATTACAGAGCAGTAGATGCGACCATGGTGAAAGTAGCTTGAATTGAAGAGTGACTCCACACATACATTTGAAATTGAGATTAGGTCCTCTCTTATATTTACATACTTAAGTGATGAAAAATTATTGTCAGAACTAAATTAGAGTGGCACCTAATTTGAAGATGTTGATAAAGCAAATTTTATGAAGATAGAATCAGATTGTGTGTGTATATAGATATATATATATATATATATATATATATATATATATATATATATATATATATATATATATATATATATATATATATATATATATATTATAATAAATTTCTTTTTTATATTTTAAGCTGGTTTCAGATGCTTTTAATTTAGCTTTTAGTTTATTTTCGTATTTTATGTCTGTAGTTCCTCAGAACCTGTGGTTGAATTTATTACTACAATAATTTTTACAGAACGCAACCAAAATAAATAACACTATACATTTGATCACAGGTTAATAACCAAATATAAACGAGAACTACACGACAATTAACGGAGACATGATTCTAATCTGGGACTGGGATCAGAATCCCGCCCGAGAATTCCGCACACGACGAATCCATTTAACTTTTATAGGTTCTCTCCCCTTTACAAAAGATGTGATGAGGTCAGATTTAGATCACAAGCATTCCACTTCCCGTTTTATTTATATTAATTACATTAATTAAAATAGTTTAAATCACCTCACCACATGCACGTCTAACCTAAGTTACATTAATCAAAAAGACTAATATAAAATTAGTTCATGAGTGGAATTATTAATCTCAATAAAACATATGCAGCATGAATCATAAATTATAAAAAAAAAGTTTATACACTAGATTAAATCTTCTTTACATTGTAATACCTTAAGTTAAACATTTTTATAATATCATTGATGAAAATCAGTCATCTGTATCATAATGCAGTAATATAATTCAGCAACATAAAATTAATGTTATCGGAGAAAAAAAAACTGCAATAAATTTTCTTCCAGCATTGGAGTTGCTTATTTCCTACAAAAACCGATGTCTTTATGGCATCTTTATTATTGGAACTGTCTTTTACTGTTGAGCCTGTCAAAGTAAGGCAAATCTGATTCCACCTTGAAACATCTTTCCTAAAAAAAGATTTTATCAGTATTTAAAGGATGGGAGGAAACTTTTTGCCAACACTTGCGAAAAAAAAGCAATTTATTCGGCATAAAAGAGAAATTAATTTCCTTGAAATTACAGAGCAAAGTATATAAGATTAGTATATAAGATTACTTACATGTTTAATTTCGATTTTTTAGTATATTAAACTTTATTTGAGATTCAACATTTATTCTGTTTTTTAAATTGACATTTATTTTTCATGATCATCAAATTTATGTTATTAAACCATAATTATTACAATTTTATAATTATTACAACTTAATCATGAGGCATTTGGGGGACTGAAAATTTTGAAAGACCATTTTGTAGATAGAAATGTCCCACATGTGTGCGTGCTATCTGCCTAGCTGTTTATGAAAATAAACAGTTATTTTCTTTAAAACCTTACATAAGCTTTTTTTTATCATATTCTGATCATGCTTATTTCATTATTGAAGTATTTAACAATAAATGATTCTTTTTTTTTATAATTTTTACTTATCACAAGGTTAAATTATTAACAGAGGCCTAAGTGACTGTAAATATTATTTTATGTTGACCTCCATTAAAGGCACAGGGAAGCAAACAGGGGCTTTCCTCACGCGATGCGTCGGTCCTTCAGTTGATACAGAGGGTCAGGTAAAGGCTTCCCTCAGGCGGTGAGTCGGTCCGGGTGTTCGGGCGCACGGGAAGAGTCAGTACTGGTGAGCGAGGCTTAGGATTTGATGTCCCACTTCTCTTGAATCCCGACTTCCACTCCTCTCCTTAACTTCGTTTCCCAACTCCTCACCTCGGTTTCAACGCCCCTTTTTCTTCCTTTCCAATTGCTTGTGTCGGGAAATTTTCCCACATCTGCACCCCCTTCCGGAGTGCAGGTGGGCTTATTAAAGTAGCCCCTTTTGTGCATTCGGACATTATTTTTAGCCCCTGCCCCTATAACTCACGTTTACGTCTTTGTGCGAGCTTGACCGTTATGCTGCCATTTCGTGATCAATAACTTCTCTGCAGGGGTCCCTAAACTAGACGTGAACAATCGGAGTCCTAAATTCCTCTAGGAAATCTCTCCAACAGCTGGGCATGCACGTGAAAGACCATCGTGGGAAAGTCCCTCGGTACACTAATATTTTACACATTCTGGTTAATTATTTTACTGCAATGAAAATAACTGTTTTACATGCAAGTTGACTTCTTTTATACATGTCAACTAGAAGGGAAGTTACATTTACAGTTGTATATATAAAAAAAATTTCTTCAATTACATTTACAATTTCTACATTATTTCTCTATTTGAGTATAGCAAAAATTAAATTTTAAAAAACTGTCTTGCTTGACAGAAACCATGTCTATTGTTTTCAGAATCACTTGTATCGAAATCATTTAGTAAATTCTCTTGTATCACATTCATTTACAGATATTTTAGATTCTGATTTCAAATCACTGTTCGTATCGCAAGAAATTAGCTTCATAAGCTCTAAATCAATTATTTTCTAGGGGCGACATTTTCACAAATCACATGATGCAGGGCTGTTTCTGGCCTGTGCAAGACGGGTTAGTCAGTTTTCTGACTTTAAGAGGTAAATAAAGAATTCACTTAAGATTTATTTTCTTATCTTAGATTCTAGTAAGGATACCTCATTTTGTTGAAAATTTTTGAAGAACTTACCTTGTTGATGCAATTTTCGAAAACGTGGACGTCGCAAGTCAGAGACGCAAAAGGTATAAGAAAAGTTTGCCGTTTTAAAGTTCGGTAATATGATAACAGACTGTTTAAAGCTTATTGTAGCTAAAATTGCTGCAAATAAAATTGCATACATTCATTGGAAGAATTAACAGACATCTCAAATGTTACTGGATAACCGGTACTTTGTGATAGTGTACAGCTATGTTTGACATAAGGTTTGCGAAACTGATTTGCTCGCAGCACTCACCCGTTGTGGGTTGAATGCCCAAGTTTTTTTCGTGACTCCAGGTATCGTGTGGTGTGACCAGTGAAAATAATTGCACTTAAACTTCACCAAGTTTTGGAGAATTGTGATTGGTCTCCAGGAGGCTATTCGGGACCATCCTTGGAGTCCCGGTCCTTCTGGGAAGAGCCGGGAAAGGTCGCATTGTAAAAAGGACAATGGAACAACGAATACATCAGCACAGGATAATGGAAAAGTATAGGCTTGCCTGAGTAGAAAGAAGGAAGGAAAAGAATGCAGCGTTCTCTTGGACATTGGCAATTTTTTTTTTTTTGTGGCATAGCACGTGGAGTGCTTCCTTTACTTTTTAATTATATATATATATATATATATATATATATATATATATATATATATATATATATATATATATATATATATATATATATATATATATATATATATAATATATATATATATATATATATATATATATATATATATATATATTTGCATATTTCCTTGTCGTTTGTTCTATATTTGAACATTGTAATATCAGTAGTATTATACTATATTTAAAGACTATATAAAGCGACTTTGGGTTATAAAATACTTTGAAATAACAACACCACAACATACTTAATGGGTGAAAAATGTCCCTGAAAACGATATGCTGTATTTGACAGATACCAGATTAGTAGGAGATTTGTAGGAATACAGTTTTCATAGTTAAAGCCGTAGTAAGTTCGTATGGAACAACATAGAGTAACTGTTAGCCAATATAAATAAGATTTAAAGATATCAAGGAGATTTTTGAAAGGCAAATGTTACTAAAGTCAAAGAATTACTTAACGAAAATGATTTGTATCCTAGTCAAATGTTACTAAAGTCAAAGAATTACTTAACGAAAATGATTTGCATCCTAGTCAAATGTTACTAAAGTCAAAGAATTACTTAACGAAAATGATTTGCATCCTATTCAAATGTTACTAAAATCAAATAATTACTTAACGAAAATTATTTGTATCCTAGTCATATGTTACTATAGTCAAAGAATTACTTAACGAAAATGATTTGTATCCTAGTCAAATGTTACTAAATTCAAAGAATTACTTAACGAAAATGATTTGTATCCTAGTCAAATGTTACTAAAGTCAAAGAATTACTTAACGAAAATGATTTGTATCCTAGTCAAATGTTACTATAGTCAAAGAATTACTTAAGATTCAAAAATGATTTGTATCCTAGTTAAACGTTACTAATGTCAAAGAATTACTTAACGAAAATGATTTGTATCCTATTCAAATGTTACTAAACTCAAAGAATTACTTAACGAAAATTATTTGTATCATAGCCAAATGTTACTAAATTCAAAGAATTACTTAACGAAAATGATTTGCATCCTAGTCAAATGTTACTAAAGTCAAAGAATTACTTAACGAAAATGATTTGTATCCTAGTCAAATGTTACTAAAGTCAAAGAATTACTTAACGAAAATGATTTGTATCCTAGTCAAATGTTACTATAGTCAAAGAATTACTTAACGAAAATGATTTGTATCCTAGTCAAATGTTACTAAAGTCAAAGAATTACTTAACGAAAATGATTTGCATCCTAGTCAAAGAATTACTTAACAAAAATGATTTGTATCCTAGTCATCCGGAAAGTAAACTGCTAACATGTTCAACTATGATTAAAAATTAAAAACTACTTATTATTGTAACATTTAAAGATAAAACGATTGCACAAAATGCCAAAATTAGAAACTTTCTTGGGAAAAAATAAACTATGTTCGTGTATGTCCGTTTGTGAATTAACAACTGAGGGTAACTGAGTTCTTACGGCACAACATAAGTGAACTATCAGTCAATATAAATAAAACATTTAAAAATATTGAGGATATTTTTGAAAGGCAAATGTTACTAAACTTAAAGAATTTTACGAAAATGAATATAGTTTTGTATCTTAGTGATTGGGATGGTA
>CM063507.1:38507109-38514609 GCA_032207245.1 Pardosa pseudoannulata
ATATCTCCGACGTTATGAAAAATTCACGTTTTTATTTTGCTATTGTTCTGAAATTAAGGTTTAATGTGGTATTCATTTAAGAAGTGTATTCTTATGAGTGTCACGGGAATTTTAGAGAATTTATCACCTTTCTTGAAAATGAATTTTACAATCAACATAAAGGATTACATTAGCACATTTCGTGCGGGTACATTTCGCAGCGGAATTTTTTAGCTTGAGCGGGCATTTTGCAAGTAAATTTGGTTATACAGTTAAATCTCAATAGATCGAAAATTATTTAACTCATTTCCTTTTTAGTAACTGAAGTAAAACTACATTTAACTTATAGAAATTGCAAAATTTTTATTAATACTTCCCATTTCTTCATAACTGAGCAGTTTATCAGAATCGTTTGAAGCCTACAGACTGTTACACTAGGTATAATAAAACTTCATTTCAGTGTCTTATTTTCGCGAATAAGTCAAAATAAACTATCATCTTGCGAGTATCACAAATTACATGTTTTTGTTTAACTTCAATTTCTATCGCATTATTACGTTTCCTGTACAAACAACGCCAGCTGAAGTTTATTAAGTGCTATGGTTTGAAAGGAAAAACCTCTTATCCCAAAAGAATTTTCGCTACAAGATGAAATATTTACTATAGTGGTGTACGAATTTAAATTTAAAATAGGAAAGTGCTGGTTTTACAATAAATATTGTGAGCTAGCAAAAAAGTTGGTATAAATTTGAATACATATAAATTACGCTGTCAATACATATGTATACGTGTATATATACATATGTTTGTTAAATCAGTATTACCCTTTACCGCTTTCCTTATAAATGTTTCTGAAAAAATTGCACAAAAATCACTTTTTAATTTCACTATTAACACTGTGTGAGGTTACATTTCGCAACGGAATTGTACCAGGAGCGGGCGTTTTGAGCGTCAATTTAGTTATTCAGTTAAATCTCAGTAGATCGAAAATTATTTTATTTTTTAACCTGCTTTTCTTATTTTATATTGAAATATATAAACAAATATATAAACATAAATATATAAATAACAACCGTAAGATTTTTGTAAACAAAAAAATATATTTTTTAGTGGATAAATTTATAATAGTATCGTAAAGATGAAAAATCAAATAGAAATAGTAGTATATAGTTTTAAATTTTTCCCGTTTTGTGGTTCAGCTTCGACTAATGTAAAAACTAGTTTTCATTTGCCTAATTTTTTCCAAAATCTATGTAGTAGACAAGAACATTCGGCTTCGTTTTCCTGTATATACCGTTATTTTTGTACCCACAAACAAACCATGTTGTTACCCTAACTCGTACTAGTATGTGACCCGCTCACCAGTATCAGTCGTCAGAAAACATACTAGTACGTATCCCGTATACATTGTGTTAAAAGAAATCGACTTTCCCTGCATTAACCCTCTATCTTTCTAGATACAGTAGAACCTCGATTATCCGAAGTAATTGGGACCAAACCTACTTCGGATAATTGAATTTTCGGTTAATCGATAATTCATCAATAATCATCTAGTTAAATATGTACTATCGTCAATGGTGGAATAGCATTCAATTGTTCTGGATCTCTGCAGTATGACCTTCCAAATTTCGAAATGGGGTGTGTTTGTTTACAACACGGGTTTGAAAGTGGGGAAGAGTACACTCATACCGAGAATTGTTCTTGCGAGAAGGAATTCTAAAAAAGGGAATTCCAGAATATTTATCTGCACTCGAAGTTTGGAAAGGACGGTTTGCATACAAAAGGAATGTGGGAAAAAAGAAAACTTTAAAAATGCATGTTTGTAAAGAAAATATTTTGATGGTAGTATAAAGTGAAAAAAAGGTAAGAAGCTATCGACTTCGGTTAAAGGAGAGTTTCGGTTAATCGAGGTTCGGATAATCGTGATTCTACTGTATCGCTAAAAATAGCATGTAGAATTTTTGGTCTCTTATAACAAGTTTTCATTTTGATAGTAGGTAAAGGGCAAAAGTATTAACAATCTAAAAAAAATTTCAAGTAAATTTCTAGTATTTATAAATTTTCCGTTTGGATCAACACTACAATTTTTCAAACATCTCACATAAATTAACTTTTTTTACAGGTACACAGATTGAAATGATAAATATCTTTTTCTGTTATAAAGTCCATTTTTTCAGTACTTATTTTGCCTGTAATCCGCTATATAATAATAGCCTATGTTATCGTCCGTTATTCTATTTTGAAGCGTTAATGAATGGAATAGCATCCATTCGGATTCTTTTAAATTAGCAAATAAAGGGATAATTTTGTTTAAACAGGTTTGATTTAAAATAAAGTGGTATAAATTGTTCAAAATCACAGCGAAAAAATATTTTTAATAATATCTATTTTGCTTCGAGTTTAATCCATTATTTGTATTTTAATTAAAGTGGAAAACGAGAAAAATTAAAAATACTGTTAAAGTTTTATTGTGTAGTGAAAAACAGATTTTTTACTAATTTTCGTTAATTGGAATACGAAAAATGTATTTCTAATCTTATAAAAGATATTTTAAATAATTCGTTATTTATAAAGCTGATCTAACATTCCATAAAATAATTTCTAATACAAATAAAAATTTTTAAAAATGATTTATATTTTTTTCAAAAGTAAATACAGCTTATTTTGTAATCAATTAAATACACCTATTTATCAAACGAAATCATAAATATTTAAAAGACTTATGAATTATCCTCTTTTTGCCTCAGAGTTAAAGTTAGATAAAACAAGTGATTTCCTCAAAACTATCGATAAAAAATAAAATGTAAATACATCATTTTCGATCTTTTTAATCGAAAATTGTATTCCGCTTTGAAAATCATTTTTCAAGTATTTCCCTAATTAAGACCAAGCAATTAAATTTATCCATTTGTCACATAATAGGTACAAATAACATTTTTCTTAGCATTATGACGTCATTCTTTAACCATCTCATTTAATCATTTCTTGTTTTAAATTAATTAAATATCGCCTGCATGATTTTCATACGTTTTATCACTGAACTTAGATATGACGTAAATACATTTATTTATATTTCGCTTAAATAATAGATTAGGTACATATGAGATAATTTTAAATTTAATCATCGATTATTTTTTGTTGCAATGAAAATTTTATCGCTGGTATTTACAACAAATTCTATCTACCTCCAGGGTGTAGTAGAAATGATAATTCCATTCCTTTACTTCCATTAATTACTGTGGCAAAAAAATTAGGAAGAACTTAACGATAACTTTCTAAATGAATTCAAGTTGATTCTAAATTGCATTCACAGTATCAGGAGACTTTACAGGAGTATGAAGATACAAAAATTATTGAGCGTGTACAAGATAATTCTCCGCCAAAATAATAAACCATTTTTTACCCGCCTTATACGGTATTTCACAATTCTGGAAAAAAACAAATTACTGACCCCGTTATATGACGAGCTATATGCTAGTATCAAATATTTTTTCATGCACTTTTTCTTTTTAATAAACGTCATCTTATGATCTTTAAAATAACTATATTGAGATTATTTACGTGATCATTAACGTGACGTATGTAATGGGCAGAAATGACTCAGGCATAATATTGTAAAAATTCATATATATTGCTTTAAAAGTGAATGTATTTCTTTTTTTAAAAACAAATTTAACCTACTGATATCCTACGTAGACAGCGCTGCCACCTGTTGACAATTTACGACAATATTTGTAAATGAGAAAGATCGATCAGTATTAATCTACATCAATCTAATTAGAAAACTTTGTTGTCCGTAGAATATACTAAAGTTGTTGAAGTACTTTGAAATAAAATTGGTAAACACGTTTGAAAATTAGAATTAATAAATGTAAAATGGTATAAATGTTATATAAGAAGTATAAGATTATTAATATTACAAAAACTTATATAAAACCTAACTATAGAAAACTATACAAATGCTATATAAAACTATGCGAACTACACAAGATGACATGAAAAATAATCTTATCTACCTTTATAATTTTTAATGGTATCTTAAAGGGGCTTAGTACCTTTAGAGCTGAAACTTTTACCACTATAACAGCTAAACTTTAATTCTGTATAAATTAAAAGTTCTGTCGTTGCTAAAATATAAATTTTCTTTGATCATTAATAATAATTAAACAATAACAATTATATAATTTGTTTTATGAAGCATACATTTAAGAAATAAAAAATATACTCACGAGAAGTAAAAAAAATATTCATCACCCACAAATAAGTTTAGAAGTATGCAATTTGAAAACTACTTTTATAATAAATCTTTAAATTATAAAGATAATTTTTTATATATGAATCTTTATTATATTAATATGAGTGGTATATTTTGTATTATACCATAAAAAACATTTTTAACTCATCCTAGATTTTTTTAATTTGCTAATTTTCTTAATTTTTTTAAATTTTAGATAGTTTTGAAAACTTAGGTTTATAGAATGTAAAATATATATTCAATTTGAAATAAAAGTTTAGTTTATAATGTATACATTTAGCTAAAAATTATCTTCAGTAAGTGAATATAGTTTTTTCTTCAGTATACATTTCTCATTATTTAAGTGTCGTTTTTTAATGTCTTTAAATGCGAAAGCTCGACATTTATGGGTTAGTTATTTATAATTTTTTTCTTATTTCCAGTCTTATGTAATCCTTAAATCAAGTTATGTTAAACTAGTATTTAATGTAAACTTACAAACTAAATGTAATCAATATATTATATAATTATAAGTACTATAAATTATTTAAAGCTAATTATAAAGTATAATAATTATCACAGCAATCAAATTTAAAAAATTACTAAATAATATAAATTTTTATAGCTAATATATATCAATAAATTTAAATAAAAGAATTTTAATAATAATGAATTTAGGTATTCTAAAGTTACGACTTTTGAAAATAAACATTTAAATATATTCCTTTAAATTAAATAATTAAATAATCTATTAAAGGTATTCAAAACGTAAACTTTAAAATTACTTTTCCAACCAAAGTAGAGTAAAAAATGCAATCATTTCAGCTACAATAAAGGTTTAAAAAATATGCTTGAATTAACCGGAAAGAAGTCCCCTAAAACCACATAATAAAGATTAAAAAATAAAAAAGCAAAAATAAATCACAGTAGTTTCAGAGTTTCATAGTAAAAAATAATATGTGTGTAGTATATCAAAATTATTACACTTAAATTATCTCATTAAAATTATCCTTTTCTCATTATTTCATATATATTTTCGTAGAACCAAAAGATCTTATCTAAAAGAGTGTTCGATGAATTTGAATTACTTTCGCTGTCTCTCATGGCTAATTCTGAAATAAATGCAAATTTTCTGTCTATTCGCCACATTTTCCATCTGGCCAAGGCGAATGGTTCACTTTCCCAATGATCAAAGTTCCTGTAAGATTTTTAATACCGCTAAGTTGCTCTCTCTTGGGAATATTCTCTCCGTCATCTCGCTGAGAGGCCTTCGAAGAAACGAAAAGTCATGTATCATTCATTGCTCTACTCTTGGTAGAGAAAAAATTTTATACCTAGTTTTAATACATCTGCTCTTTCTATGATAAAGACTGCATATTACTATCTTCTCACTGCCCAATAAGATATTAAAACTAAAAATTCATTTGTAACCGCGGATTAATTTACATATATAAACACATGCATATATTTATGCATAAACACACATGCATGCATATATTTATACATGTACACACACATACATGCATATATTTATACATGTACACACACATGCATGCATATATTTATACATGTACACACACATGTATGCATATATTTAGACATGTACACACATGCATATATTTATACATATATACACATGCATATATTTATACATATACACACATGCATGCATATATTTATACATATACACACATGCATGCATATATTTATACATATATACACACATGCATATATTTATACATATATACACACACATGCATGCATATATTTAGACATGTACACACATGCATGCATATATTTAGACATGTACACACATGCATGCATATATTTAGACATGTACACACATGCATGCATATATTTAGACATGTACACACATGCATGCATATATTTATACATATACACACATGCATGCATATATTTATACATATACACACATGCATGCATATATTTATACATACACACATGCATGCATATATTTATACATATACACACATGCATGCATATATTTATACATATACACACACACGCATGCATATATTTATACATATACACACATGCATGCATATATTTATACATATACACACATGCATGCATATATTTATACATATATACACATGCATATATTTATACATATATACACATGCATATATTTATACATATATACACATGCATATATTTATACATATACACAAATGCATGCATATGTTTATACATATACACACATGCATGTATATATACATATACACACATGCATGTATATATACATATACACACATGCATGCATATATACATATACACACATGCATGCATATATTTATACAAATACAGACAAATGTACATACAGATATATATACGCATACATTATATATATACGCACATGCATATATATATATATACACACACACATGGAGAGAGAGGTATATCTATATAATTATTACATACACATATTATATATATGCATATGTTTTTGTGCTAGAGAGAGAGAGTTTTAAAATATAAAGTTCTAAATTAAGAAGAATTCGATAATAAATGCAACGCATTATGTGAGCAAATTCAAGAGTGGTGAAACAGTTTATATAAACGTCTTGCCACCCAAATTCATTACAAAAAACCTGAGTATCATCATTTTCTCAAAAGACTTGCTTCATTGTTTTGCAAGTGCTTTATTGTGCGATTATGGTTTTATTATTTGATCACCCGTTCCCACAACATAGCTTAATAATTAAAAATTGCTATACTACACTGAATTGCCTCCTGTTAAAAAAATTTTAAAAACTGCAGTTTAATTTCTGCATGATGTTTAAATTTCTATTCACAGTACATATATTTTTTAACTCCAAAACTAAAGAGAAGTTTAAGACATGTCAAACCATACCTCCAAAGAAAACTATAAAAAAAATTTCTTTTCCTTCTATATTCTACTCCGGAAAAAGAAAATGCAAAATTATCTGCAACGTGTCTAGAAAATTATCCCCACTTTAAGTTCCAATTTTGCCGGCACTTGGGAGTCTCTCCTAAATCCGAATCTGAAAGACGCTTATTACGTGCCCCGATTTTAAAGACTATTCATTCCTCAAGAGAATTTTCCCTGGAAGTTAAAGGATAAGAAACCAGTTGAGCTCAAGAAAGGTATATAGTATTATAAAAATGAATAGAAAGGCTTGAAGATATGTGCGTGAACCTAGATATTATATGTAGTAGCATATAGCCCATTATATGTCGAAATCAGTAAAATTTTAATTTCCCAGAATTGCAAAGTACCCTATAAGGCAAGTACAAAAATGGTT
>CM063507.1:38519609-38534609 GCA_032207245.1 Pardosa pseudoannulata
GAGTTAACTTAAGATTCTATACTAAGCAATTTTTCGTCAGATTTCATAGAATTGATAAACAAATTGGTACTAATTAGCATCTAATATGTACTTCATTTAATAACTTCTATAACGGCATATTTAGACTGAAGATACATTCGAACCCTTAAAGCACTTTCAAGAGCGGCGTTTCTAAAACAATGCCGCCTGCTAAAAACTTTTCTCTGGGCTTAAAACTTATTACTTTAAACCTTATGATTTTTTTTAGTTTTCCATGTTTTAGGCATTATTCACCATGGTATACAGAGGAAATTAGTACACAAAGCCGGTATACATGTGCCAGACAAGTTACCTTTATTTAACAGGGTAAAAGATTTTAATCGGGTCAAAAAAACCCGTTTACATGAGCAATGATTTCAAGCCTCCTTTTTGCCGTATTTATTTTCATAAGTCAACTGATTATACGGATTTGGTTGAGAACTACGGTCCACTTTTTGCAATACGAGATTAATGAAACCGGGGACTACTGCTTAAAGCCGATTCAGAACGGCTACGAACAAGCGGTAGTGGAATTCGAACCCATGAACTCTGGTTCCGACAATCAGAGCCCTAACCAATCGGCCATCGTTCAGCCGTGATCATACGGGATTGCAACTCCAACATTCCATGTACTGTGCTTTTGTTTACTCGATACAAAATGTGACATCATTTCTTTTTACCTTTTTTTTAATGAATAGGAGGAAAAATTCATTAAGCTCTGTTGAAAAGTTTCGTAAATAATAATAGCCTAAGTCATCTGTCCTCGAATATATGAAGCGGTTGGCCCTGGATTTAGGATTTATAGAAAAACTTATTGCTTTATTTAAAACACTTTTATTCTTGTCCCGAAATTTTAGAGAAAAAATTTAAAATGGATATTTCCTATTCTTCCCGCATAAATAATTCTGAATTTTGAATTTCGAAATTTCAATGTTAAAATCAACACGATTAAAATTTAAAATTTGTACTACAGAGGTATAAAAATAATTCACTTTAAAAACCCATTACACTGATTTATTTCTTAATAAAAATTTTACATACATTGAGAGCAAAGAAAAATTAACAAAAAATAAATATTTTTTTTTTTTAACTTCAAGAAAAATTATTTGATTGTAAGAATATAATTCTAGAAAATAAAATTTTGTGGTGAAAAACATTTAACAATTTTTTTAAGAATTAAGAAGGTTAAACATAACGTTAAGTTTTTGTCTAATATACTTGAAAGGTACAGGTTTGGTTTGATTTGGTTTAGAGCGCTACGGTCTACTGTTTTGCACACTTGGGCTAATGAGACCGGGACCTACAGTTTAACCCTTTGAAGGGCACTGGTATATATAATATACCGGCTGTTATAAATTTTCTCTCATTTATATAGAAAAAAGTTTTTGATTTTCAATTTTTGATGCATCTAACTATCTACACGTTTTTCCTTCTTTTAATTATCCTTGTCAAAACCTGCCTTTAAAATGAGGCTCTATCAAAACTAGATTCTAAAAGAAAAAATTCTATTTTTCAAAGTTAAGAATTTAAAATAAAAGTACCTATTTAAACTTCTTTTACAAATTTTTTATCTATTTGATTTATATACCCTTTTAATAAAAATTATTAAATATTTTTCCAATATTATTAAAAAATGTGTCATTTTCATGCTGTTCTAAGGCAGGTGATTGTTTGAATCATTTATTAATGTTTTGTATTTTGTTTTGTTGTTTATCCTCGAACTCAATGTCTTACATTTTGTATTGTTATGTTTTATGATCAGTGTGCTATGTTTTGTTTTTGTAGTTTAATTTAGTTGCATTTTTGTTTCAACACTTTCTTTGTAGTTTAAAAGAGAATTTTGCGAGTGATGGCCGCACGTTGCCGCTGGCATTATGATTATTAAAATAAGTTTAAAAACAAATGTTATTGTCTACGTTTTTTGTTTGTGTTATTGGTCCACGTCGATAGTGATTACTCAATCAAATTATCCTTTGCTTATTCCTCACGTAATATAATTTATTTTTCATATACTTCATATTTAAAATATCAATAGATAATATTTATAAACAAATTTCATTGAAAACCAAAGAGTTTCTATCGGCACCCCTCAAAGGGTTAAAGCCGATTCCGAACGTCTACAAACATCCATGCCAACAGCGGGATTCGAACCCGCGAACTCCGGTTCCGAAGAGCAGCGCTCTACCGTTCGGCCATCGTTCGACTGAAAGTTACTAGACGAAAGATGTTTCAAAGTTTAGAAATAAGTTTAGATTTTAAAAGCTTTGTCCTCATCTAAATTCGAAGAATATAACAAAATAAAGCATATCAAAAATGTAAAAGATAACTTTATTAATAATTTATTAATTTTTATGATGATTTTTGAACATTTTTTTAGTCTTGTTATTTTTGTAAACCTTTAAAATACTTTTTAATCAATTTTAGATATTTTGTTGACATACTGAATACTTAATTTATAGAAAATATTTTAATTTAAATACTTTGAACTTTCGTGAAAATTTCCGATTATGATTAATTATTTTTACTCCCAATTTTTTTACTATATAGAAATTCTTAAAGTTTATAATTCATAGAAACACTTTGGAATATCAACTATTCCTTTAAATCCGAATAAATTTAACTGAGCAGTTCTTTCTTGTAGGTTTCTGAAGAAATTAAAAATAAACCACCTTTAAAAAAAGTTCGTACCATTAAAAAAAAGTGAGATTCTAAATAAATCACTGTCCCACTTAAAGTTTAACCCTTCATTGACTGCTAGTATCAAAAATCAATCGACTAATGAAAGAGATTAAAGGGAAAAAATGAAAAGCGATCGGCTTCAATTAATGAAACTTTTAAATTATTTGATGAACCGGGTTTTTTACCACTTTCAAATATGAGTTAAAAATTACTCATATTTGAAAGTTAATTATTAAGTAACCATTACAATTTATTGCTAACTTTCTTAAGACGAATTAAAATATTTCATATACCCTAGATTTGCATGAAAGCACTCTGTATGGTTTTCTATTTTGCTACACTAAGCCTAATAAGACTGGGACTTAACCATTACTTCTTTTTTAAACAAAAAAAACATTATGCCATTAAAATATTTTTAATAATATATTTTGTTCGACAAAAAATGGTGTTTTTAAACTATCGTTCTTTCGTATTTTTTGCTAGTGCCTACATTGAAAGTTTTATTTTGATATTACCGAGGTATTTTGTTAGTAAAAATGAGAGTAATATGTAAAAGGAGTTACGTTGGAACATTTTTAAGAAAGCTACTTTGGTAAAAGTTAATGATTATTAACAGTTACATTCTACTTCAGAATTATAACCTTTTTAAAAGTTATTACTAATAACTTTATTTTAAGCATTTAAAATTATGTTAAATAAAAAGGAAATGAATAAGTTTTTAATTCCATTGTAACTTTAATGTTTAAACTGCTTTAAGACAATTGATTATCCATGACAGTAAAAGAATTCAAATCAATGAATCACATAGTTAAACAGAACACATTAAAGAATTAACACGCTAACTGCCATGGGGTCACCGTTGACCGGCGACACAGCAAGTAATAAAAGTACATAACTGCATTAAATATGGATACTGATAAATTTTTCAATAATACCATTGCTAGTATAATGGTTTGAACTAATTAATGCAATATAGAACGCATAACAATAATTTTATTAGTACATGAAAATTATGCATTTTATCAATGCATATTATAATGAGTCAGACTGAAACATTCATGGCAAAGAAAAGGCGAATCAAAGAAATCGGAAAAAATGTGTCACCACTTTTTTTAATCAAATTCTTCGCTCTAGTTCTTCCTAGATGCTTTGAATGCTAAAGAAACGAGTAATCACTTAGTAATCGAAGCACGCTTGTTTAAAAAAAAAAAAAAAAAAAAAAAAAAAAAGAAACGTAACAATTGCCTACCTCGCCCTGGGAGTCACCGATGCTTCAAGTATGAATCAAGTATGACTCAAGTATGATTTTATAACTCATTTTATCTACTGCAAATATTATTCTAGCATGTGCATTACATAAGGAAAGATTCACGTCAGCGCCTTGAACAAACCATCAAAAACGCGTCTGGCAGTCAACGTGTTAAAGAAACATCTAAATTTATACACAAGTGAAAAAAAATAGAAATTCACTAACCCACAAAATAGCATTTGAAATTTTTAAATCAGAAACTAATATTTTAACAGTGCCTATTGCGATGAGTCAAACTGAAATATTCAAGGCAAAGAAAAGGTGAATCGACGAAATCGGAGCAATGTCACCACTTTTTAGTCCAATTCTTTGCTCTAGTTCTTCCTAGCTGCTTCGAATGCTAAAGAAAGAGTAATCACTTAGCAATCGAAGAATGGTTGTTTGAAAAACAGACAATCTTAACAACTGCTTACCACGCCGAGGGAGTCACTGGTAACCCCCACCACGAAAACTGCACCAAACATGATTTTATAAAACATTTCATCTGCTGCAACTAATATTTCAGCATATGCTTTGCATATTGAAAAGTGCACCTCGGAGACATGGGCAAACTATTGAAAATGCGTCTGACAGTTAACGTGTTAAAGAAACATCTAAATTTATACACAAGTGAAAAAAATAGAAAATGACTAACCCACAAAATATCTTTTGAAATTTTTAAATCAGAAACTAATATTTTATCAGTGCATTTTGCGATGAGCCAGATTGAAATATTCAAGGCAGAGAAAAAGGGGAATCTAAACATAATGTCATGTCTTTTGTAGTCAAATTTTTGCTCTAGTACTTCCTAGCTGCTTTGAATGCTAAAGAATGAGAGTAATCCCTTACCAATCGAAGTACGATTGTTTCAAATATAAGACAATCGTAACAATTGCTTACCGCGCCGTGGGAGCCACCGGGGACCTCCATCACGAGAACTGCTTCAAGCATGATTTTGTAGCTCATTTTATCTACTACAAATAATATTTCAGCATAGGCATCGCATAATGAAAAGTTCACTTCAGCGGCCTGGGCAAACCATTGAAAATGTGTCTGGCAGTCAACGTGTTGAAGAAACACCTAAATTTATACACAAGGGAAAAAAATAAATATCGATTAACCCACAAAATATCTTTTAAAATTTTTAAATCAGACACTAATATTTTTTCAGTGTATAATGTAATGAGTCAGATTGAAACATTCAAACCAAAGAAAATGTGAATCGACGCAATCGGAACAATATGTCACCACTTTGAAGTTAAATTTATCACTCTAGTTCTTCCTAGCTGTTTATAATGATAAAGAATGAGAGTAATCGCTTAGCAATCGAAGCACGATTGTTTGTAAAAAAGACAATCTTAACAACTGCCTACTGCGTCGTGGGAGTCAACGGTCACCCCACCACTAAAAGTGCTTTAAGTATGATTTTATAACTCATTGTATCTTCTGCAAACAATATTTTAGCATGTGCATTGCATAAAGAAAGATCCACGTCGGCGCCTTGGGCAAACCATCGAAAATGCGTCTAGTAGTCAACGTGTTAAAGAAACAAGTAAATTTATACACAAGTGAATAGAATATAAATAGACTAACAAAAAATATCTTTTAAAATTTTTAAATTCGACAGTAATATTTTATGAGATTGAAACATTCTAGTCAAAGAAAAAGGGGTTTGGTTTTGGAGCGCTACGGTCTCCTTTTTGAAACACGAGGTCTAATGAGACCGGGACCTACTGCTTAAAGCCGATTCCAAACGGCTACGAACATCCATGCCATTGTGGGATTCGAACCCACGAACTCCGGTTCCGAAGGCCAGCACCCCAACCATTCGACCATCGTTCGGGCAGAGAAACGTGAATCGACGCAATCGGAACAATATATCACCACTATTTTAGTCAAATTCTTTGCTCTAGTTCTTCCTAGCTGCTTCGAATGCTAAAGAATGGGAGTAATCAGAGTAATCACTTAGCAATCAAAGCTCGATTGTTTAAAAAAAGCAATCGTAAGAATAGCCTACCGCGTCATGGGAGTCACCTGTTACACCTCCCCACGAAAACTGCTTCAGGTGTAATTTTGTAAAATATTTTATCTGCTGCAAATAATATTTCAGCATATGCATCGCATAATAAAAAGTTCACGTTGGCGCCTTGGGCAAACCATCGAAAATGCGTTTGTTAGTTAAACTGTTAAAAACAGTGCTCTAAAGCATGTAGCTGAAAATTCAAACATGTCATCTGAATTTAAACTATTTTTAAGAATTGATAGGTTTAAATATAGATTTCAGACTATTTCTGTTACATTTATGGAATTGTTCAACAGACATTTTTTGACTTATTTTCTTGAAATTGTCCGATATTTTTATTTCAATAGAAAATATTTGAAGATATTTATCCTGTAACTAAAAATAACTCTGGAAAACATTCTTTTCCTTCAAAATTAAAATATTTTGTGAACATTATTTAACATACCCAGAAGTCAAATTACTTAGTATAATGTTTTATTTGCCCAAAAGGTATATCCAATAAAAATATGACAGTTAAACTGCAGATTCAAAATTAAAAATATTTCTTTATAACTCACCTAGATAAAAAAAAAGTTTAAAAAAATTCATTCGTGAACATTATTTCATGCCCCGACAAATTACTTACTAAAAGCTTTATTTGAAGAAAATATTTTGTGAACTATCCTAAGACAATACTGAAAAGAAGGCTATAATATAGTAACAGATTTTAAAAATATTTCTTTATAACTCACCTAGATAAAAAAAAAGTTTAAAAAAATTCATTCGCACAGAAAATTTCCGACTTTAATAAGCTTTATTGAAGAACTCTATCCACTCTGAAAAGAAGCTATAAATAGTAACATTTTAAATCAATACCCCACTCGAGATGAATTCTCTGAAATAAATTCTTTTAACCTGTATTTATTATGTATACAGTTTTAATCATTTTCTGCAATCCAAAATAATCAATTAGAGCTCTCTGACTCTTTTTTAAGTTAGCGATATCGTGTTCTAAAGAAAAGAGCATCAACGTTTTGTCTTCATTATCAAGAAATATCTTTATTATAAGAGACCGATGCCAGTGTATCGCTACGAAGTTTCTGAATTTAAATTAGTGAAAACATTGTTTCCTTTTTCTGCGTAATTCAGCAAATTCTTGTCAGAACTTAATTCACTTTTCAGATAAAAGGTAGAACCCTATGCAAAAATTAACTACTTAGACTATCGTATTAAATAAATATACACTCAAGCCTGTTTTTGTGCGGTGGATAGGGACAACATAAAAAAACGCATTAAAAAATTGCAAAAAACTTCACGAATAGCTATAAAATATAGTTTTTGAAACACAATTTTTTTTTTATTCAGTGAATAGGGACCGCATAAAAAAGTCTCACGTTTAAAATAACTCAAAACCTTACGAAATAACTAATACATACCTGGACTTTCGTCAAACGTTTTGGAATCTGATTTAAAAAATACACTTGCGAACATTTTTAAATATTTTATTTACATATTATGTGATTATTTTACACATACAAAACTTTTCAAAACGTATAAACATTATCCTCTGCAGTCTGACAATACGCGAACTTTCCTGTGATAAACTGGTTCAAAATCGCTATCGTCACTTGAAGATACTATCTCGCACTCGTTTAGAGTTGACTTTTTTCAGGTACCATATAGTCAGCAATTATTTTTTGCTACTACTGTTGTTTCACTAGACGCTTGTATATGTCCCGGTAGCCAAATATGCACGACTGTAGCTCCTTTTGGAATTTTGAAGTTCTTTCAGAATTGGCATCAAATGCAAGAAAATGACATTCTAATTTATGACAGAGTTGGAGTCCTGCATAGAATTTATCTGCTGTCATATGATCGGGTTCTTCTTGCCCATCAGTAACATCTGTTACGTAATTTATAATTTCATCTTCCCTTACGGTGTCATCCTGAATCATTTCTACAAGATCATTTTCACTAAAGCTATTAAACCCATCTTCGCCGATGTCATGTGCTAGCGTCATGATTTCTGCTGTTAACATTTATGTGTTTTCGGTTACACTTCTGTTAATGACTATTATTCTTGTAATTGGTTGAAGAAATACTTATGTATTGTGTTGAAATACATTCGCATATGAGTCAGAGAGAGCTTTCTCTGAGAGAGAGCTTGCATATGACATAATTATTATTTTTTTTTAATGTCGAATAGGTTTGGTTTGGAGTGCTACGGTCTACTTTTTGCAACACGAGGGCTAATAAGACCGGGACCTACAGCTTAAAGCCGATTCCGAACTGCTACGAACATCCATGCTACTGTGGGATTCGAACTCACGAACTCCGGTACCGAAGGCCAGCACCCTAACCAATCGGCCATCGTTCGGCTTAATGTCGAATAGATAGTTTTGGAAATGGACTACTCATATAAAAAATTGAAAAAACTAAATGACCGATCAATCCTACTGATTTTTTTATTGATAACTTCGTCACTTATGTTCAATTTGATAGAAATGTTTATTTACAGCACAAAAAAATAGCATAAAAAATCGCACAAAAAAAAGACCGCACAAAAACAGGTTTGAGTGTATTAGTGAACTAGCATATAGCCCGTCCTATGATGAAATTAGTAAATTTTTTTAATTTTCCAGGATTGTAAAGTCTCAATGAGACAGATAAAAAAAATGGTTTGTTTTTTGGTTGAGAATTACCTGGCACACGCTCCAAAATTTGTTTCCCTTAACTAACCATATGTTAGTTGCCAACTTTAATTTATCTTGTCATATTTCGGGATAGGAGGGAGAACGGAGGTTTTAATATTGACAGTGATTACTTAGCAATATATATGAATGATGTTCAAAATTTAGTGAATAGATCGCAAACCGTGTGATTATGTATAAAAAAACAAACACACAAACGCTGTTCACAAACACAAACTTATTTCGCTGTAGTAAATTTCTTCATTTTTCTTTCAACCCGTATTTATTGTGTATACAGTTTTAATCATTTTCTGCAATTCAAAATAATCAATTAGAGCTCTCTGACTATTTTTAAGCTAGCGATATCGTGTTCTCCAAAAAAGAGCATCAACGTTTTGTCTTCATTATCAAGGAATATCATTATTATAAGAGACGGATGCCAGTGCATTCTGCTTTTATATTAATTAGTGAAAGCATTGTTTCCTTTTTCTGCATAACTCGGCAAATTCTTTTCAGAACTTAATTTCCTTTTCAGATAAAAGGTAAAATCATATGCAAAAATTAACTACTTAGACTATCGTATTAAGTAAATATATTAGTGAACTAGCATATAGCCTGTCCTATGATGAGATTAGTAATTTGTTTTTAATTTTCAAGATCGTAAAGTCTCAATGAGACAGATAAAAAAATGGTTTGTTTTTTGGTTGAGAATTACCTGGCACACGCTCCAAAATTTGTTTCCCTCAACTAACCATTTGTTAGTTGGCAACTTTAACTTATCTTGTCATATTTCGTGATAGGAGGGAGAACGGGGGTTTTAATATTGACAGTGATTACTTAGCGATATATATGAATGATGTTCAAAATTTAGTGAATAGATCGCAAACCGTGTGATTATGTATAAAAAAACAAACACACAAACGCTGTTCACAAACACAAACTTATTTCGCTGTAGTAAATTTCTTCATTTTTCTTTCAACCCGTATTTATTGTGTATACAGTTTTAATCATTTTCTGCTATTCAAAATAATCAATTAGAGCTCTCTGACTATTTTTAAGCTAGCGATATCGTGTTCTCCAAAAAAGAGCATCAACGTTTTGTCTTCATTATCAAGGAATATCATTATTATAAGAGACGGATGCCAGTGCATTCTGCTTTTATATTAATTAGTGAAAGCATTGTTTCCTTTTTCTGCGTAACTCGGCAAATTCTTGTCAGAACTTAATTCACTTTTCAGATAAAAGGTAAAACCCTATGCAAAAATTAACTACTTAGACTATCGTATTAAGTAAATATATTAGTAAACTAGCATATAGCCTGTCCTATGATGAGATTAGTAAATTTTTTTAATTTTCCAGGATTGTAAAGTCTCAATGAGACAGGTAAAAAATGGTTTGTTTTTTGGCTGAGAATTATCTGGCACACGCTCCAAAATTTGTTTATCTTAACTGACCATATGTTAGTTGCCAACTTAAATTTATCTTGTAATATTTCGTGATAGGAGGGAGAACGGAGGTTTTAATACTGACAGTGATTACTTGGCGATATATATGAATGATGTCCAAAATTTAGTGAATCGATTGCAATCAGTGTGGTTATGTATAAGAAACAAACACACAAACTTATTTCGCTGTAGTAAATTTCTTCATTTTTCTTTCAACCTGTATTTATTATGTATACAGTTTTAAACATTTACTGCAAATCAAATTAATCAATTAGAGCTCCCAGACTGTTTTTTGAGTAAGCGATATCGTCTTCTCCAGAAAAGAACATCATTTTGTTTCCATTATCAAGGAATATCATTACTATAGGAGACGGGTGACAGTGCATCGCTACGAAGTTTCCGCATTTAAATTAATTAGCGAAAGCATTGTATCCTTTTTCTGCGTAACTCCGCAAATTCTTGTGAGATCTTACTTTACTCTTCATTTAAAAGGTAAAACACTATGCAAAAATTAACTACTTAGACTAGGGTATTAAGTAAATATATTAGTGAATGATATATTTTCCTAAAAAGTAATCCTCCACAGTGTGCGTATTGTAAGACAAATTACACAGTCTCACACATTTTGTCTTCGTGTAGTTGTCTCAAATCAATGTATATCAAATTCTTTAAAAATTTATCGCCGAATCTTCTCACAATCATCGGTGAAACGCCACATCCAGGCTTGTTTCCCTTTCTTCGCTGTACGGGTTTTCATTATGAAATCTGAATTCTGGGATTTTTTGTACGTTAGTCTTTATTTCAATTTTTCATTTTCAATTTAACAATTTTTTGATTTTCAATTTCTCAATTTTCAATTTTGTTTTTTAATTTTCTTATATTGTATTAATCTATCTTGTATATATTTGCAATTTATTATCTCCGTTTGTTTCATTTTTATGTGCTTTTAACGTTTTAACTTATAGTTTCGTCTATTTCATTCTCAAAACTCCTTTCTCCTGTGTTTATTTTTTTAATCTATTACTTTGTTTCTTATTTTCGTCTTGTTTGGCGCAGTTTGTCCTTTCAGGAATTAGCGCCACTAAATTCTAACGAACCAACCAACCAACCAACCTAAAAAGTACATACTTTTATTTATTTATTTTATAACAAACATTTATTTTTTTGTAACTCTTGCCTCCACATTGTACAAAATCGTATTTTGGTCAATTGAGAATCGCGCCTGTGTTGACAAATCCCCTATATAATAATAGCCTAAGTTATCTGTCCGTCTGTCCTCGAATTTATGAAGTGGTTGGACCTGGATTCGATAGAGGCATTCATATTGGATTCTTGATGAGTTGGGATTAGAAAAATTCAAAGCGAGTAAAGTTTATTTTTCCCCTAAGCTACAGATCCGATTAAAAAATAAATTGGTATAAATATGCTTCATATCACAGCGAAAAATACTGTCGTCTTTAAAACGTTCGAAATCCACTCCTTCTCCCCCCCTTTTCGAGTGTTTAATGCCATTTTATCAAGCCCTACTTTACGAGCCTGAGATTCAATTTATCAATTTATCATGTAACAAATAGGTAAAAATAACATTTTTATTAGCATTATGACGTCATTCCTTTAAGTCTCTTTTAATCATTTCTTATTTTAAATTACTTAAATATCGTCTATTATTTTCATACGTTTTATCACTGAAATAAGATATTGCATAAATAATTTTCTTTTATATTGGGCTTAAATAATCATTAGGTACATATGTGATAATTTTAAATTTAGTCATCGATTATTTTTTGTTGCAAAATAGTTCCATTTTTGCCAAACCATTATTTTACCTGGCTCATAGAGTACTTTACAATTCTGGAAAATAAAAAATTTTGCTGATACCGTCATATGACCGGCTATTTGCTAGTTGATTTATATTCTATCAATCCCTTAAAAATGCCAGGTGTAACTCCATTTGGTCTTCAATAAGCATGAAGAAAAAGAACTGACGTGTTTTTTAACAGGCATTTTACTATTTATTTAGATATAACAAAATATTTATGCATAACCGCTTTTTAAAGGAAACTGTTGAAAAATAATTGTGTATGTTGCCTCAATTACTCCACAAAATAAACAATCTCTTTCAAATATCTGTTCACTCTCTGTATTTCGTAAATTCTCCCTCTGAAGAAACCTCGCATCTCTCCCCATCCTTGAGTTCACGTCAGCCGGTTTATTCACTAATGGGATAATCTCCTTACTACAAAATAACCATCTGAGGCCTTTTCTTCTGATATTTTCTGACCAGGATTTAGATACACCGAAAGTTCATACGTTTTCTCTTAACAATCCTCAATGTCAGGGACACAAAGTCTTAATGTCAATGAAGATCATTAACGGGAAAAGTAATGGCTTTTAGGTCCCCCGTATGATGATGGTTGACCTATTATCTAGGTCAAACACCTTTTTTTCCCTGATGTTATTCGTCGGTGCATATCTATACATTTTTATTAAAGTTTTGGGGATAAAAATATTTTTCCCTTGAAGTCCTCCTGATTTAATTGTGATTTTACTTAAGGATATAGACTTAAGTATGATCCTTATATAATGGATATAGAAAATTATGTATGCGACTATAAAGTACCGGGTGGCCATAATTAAAATGACAGTGCTCACAGTGTTCTGTAGCGCGATCTATTTGCAAGAATGACGCCACATTTTGTAGGAAGATTAAACAAGACGGGGGACGAAGGATTCCGCGAAAAAACAAATTAGTTCCAAAAGTCACCGCTAGGGGAATATTTGGCGCTGTGTTATAGAAAATAGAGTGTTAACAAATGCAAATTAATACGGAATAAAGGGACCGTTACCTTTACGCATTTTTTGTGCGTTCTAAAAGCACGAAGAGCGGCTGAAGCGTTGCACTGGTTGAGGTAAAAGAATTTGACCAGTAACGAAAGCTCGACTAAAGAAGGAAACATTGCACATAATCTTTCAATCCGATTGATTCGAAACGTAACACATTGCCTTTCAAAATCCAAGCAGCTGGGACTGTTCCAATGGATGTAACGTGAAAATTTAATAAAGAACTTCTTCTGCTCAGCGTACGTGATATTGCAGATCACGAGATACTATTGGTGTTTATGTAGATTTTACGCTTTTTTAAAAGAGTTGCTATATTGCACTTCAACTAAATCAAAAAATGTGCATTATAAAAGGTTATTTTATTCCGTATTAATTTGCATTTGTTAAAATTATTTTCTATTACACAGCGCCAAATATTCCTCTAACGGTGACTTTTCGAACTAATTTTTTTTTTCGTGGAATCCTTCGTCCCCCATCTTGTTTAATCTTCCTACAAAATGTGACGTCATTCTCGCAAACAGATCGAGATACAGAACACTGTGCGCGTGCGCGCGCGTGTATGTGTGTGTGTGTGTGTGTTAAGGCGAACTTCACGATGGATGGTTGCAGTCATGGCCCATAAAAATGACACCGTTTTAGTTAAAAACCTTTATTAAGATGACGTTGGAGGATGGGTTCTTACTTCATCATAGGGACAGGACAAACTGAGGGGTCAGCTAGCATTAAGATATAAGTAAAATACCCTTAACACCTGGGTACACATCTAAAGTCAAAATCTCTAGGAAAATCTGCTCCCGACAGCGTGCATTTCCTTTTTGTTTAGAAATTTCCCAAATTGTCCGCTAGGGCAATGTAGAGTTACAATTGGTTAGACCCCTTCTCCGAGGGCATAAACTGTTGCCCCAGTGGTCCATTTAGGTTAGGGGTTAAAAAGGGGAATGCCAAAGGACGCGGGAATTTTTAGCCCTTGATTCAAGTTTTGAAAACCCCTAAGAATTTTCTAGGGGTGTCTTAGGAGTTTTATATTAAATGCCTACAGTTGTTTTCCGACGAGTTTACTTTTCCTAATATATATATATATATATATATATATATATATATATATATATATATATATATATATATATATATATATATATATATATATATATATATATATATATAGAGAGAGAGAGAGAGAGAGAGAGAAGGAGAGCGAGAGAGAAGAGAGAGAGATATATAGACATACAGAGAGATATAGACAAATATATAGAAAGAGAGTGAGAAGAGTGGGAAGAGAGAGAGAAAGAGAGAAGAGATAGAGAGAGAGAAGATATATATATATAGAGAGAGAGAGAGACAGAGAGGGAGACAGAGAAAGATAGATAGATAGAGATAGAGAGATAGAGAGAGATAGAGAGATAGAGAGAGATAGAGAGATAGAGAGATAGAGGGATATAGAGAGATAGAGAGATAGAGAGATAGAGAGATAGAGAGATAGAGAGATAGAGAGAGATAGAGAGATAGAGAGATAGAGAGATAGAGAGATAGAGAGATAGAGAGAGATAGAGAGATATAGAGAGATATAGAGAGAGATAGAGAGAGATAGAGAGAGAGAGATAGAGAGAGATAGAGAGAGATAGAGAGAGATAGAGAGAGATAGAGAGAGATAGAGAGAGATAGAGAGAGAGAGAGAGATAGAGAGAGAGAGAGACAGATAGATAGAGATAGAGATAGATAGAGATAGATAGATAGATAGATATAGATAGAGAGAGAGATAGATAGATAGAGAAGGAAATTCATAACATACACATATGCGTATGTGAACATATATATTTATATTCCTACATGGATACACATATACCTGTGTATTTATAGACTTTTCCTAGAAGATTTTATAATTAGCTTAGGCAATTGAGAGAAGTAACTAAGAGTATCAGTTATAAAATCAGACATTAGTTTTGAGAAGTGTGGGAGGAATGCAATCTCAATCATGTTCTAGATTTTAATGTCAACGGCTAGAAAAGTAATTAAAAAAATTAAACGTAAATTAAGAAC
>CM063507.1:38537109-38614609 GCA_032207245.1 Pardosa pseudoannulata
AAGATAATGCAACAAGCTAACGGTAAATTTAGCAAATGCCATTATTCAATCCTCCAGAACAACAGTTCGCCAGCCCTCACTGCATGTTCCTCTAATTATGATAACCATATTGAGCGTTGCGTACAACCATTTAATTAAAATTCAATTAATGCATTGACCCGGTGAACTAGCAACAAAGTTATCCGATGAAGTCTTATAATAAATGGCTAAAGCATCGTATGGCGTTCGATAAATGTGCTCTTATACAAAACTCCTTTGAAATTTTTTAACTAAAAGTAAAACTTAGTTACCTAACAGATTTAAATAGTTTTGTCTGTATTATGGTTAAATCTGATAAGTCTTGTAACATTCTAACTAAGAAGTCAATGAACCATTAATCCCTTCCGGTATGATTTAATAATGAAAAACTGTGCATTAAATAACCATTTAATTTTTATTTAAAAATTTGTTTCATTTTACAATTCTTACATATTCTTAATTAAAATCCACTTTTACATAGTGTTGAATAATATCAGAAACAGTAAAATTAAGAAAATATCAAAGCAAAACATTAATGAGGTATACAGATAATACTCTTCAAGCTAGTGGTACTTTTCAAAACAAAGTGAAAAGGAATTCTTAATTGTTTACACCGCCAAGTAGTCTCACTTTTAATTTGATTCTTGTAACACACACGGCATTTCTTAGTAGGTTTTATTTTATTCTGACTCATTAATTTGGCAATGACTTGTACCAAGAAATTCTAAGTAAACAATATGCAATAGTGACTTGTGATTTTCACAAGTGATAAAAGTGTTGCCAAATTGAGTACACTAGAAATTTTAAACTAAATTAATTATCATATTTAACAGTAACTTTAATCGCATGACGAGTGTAGCTCGTCATTGTGCGGTATGGAATGAAAAACTAATGACGAGCTAGACTCGTCATTTTACCGGAAATGGTTAAAATCCATACTAGTTAAATCTGTGAATAATAAATGGTATTGCAAAAATGTTATGAAAATTTTGTATTAATGTAATTTCTTATATGTTAGAAAACTATGTTAACCCTTGTTTTCCCTGTATATCCCATACTATAATATACATCTAATACTTTATACTCTTGTACATCACATGTGATACACAATGAACTATAATTTAATGGAAAACAGTTTTGCTGTACCGTCTTAAATTCAGTTACTTTCTTTAGTAAGGCATTGAAAGTGACACAAATGGTTAAACATGTAAAAAGTTTTAAATTTTTAAATTTACAACAGAAAATTTATTTACAAAATGTACTTCCTGCAGTATTTTTATAAATAAATATAAACATTTTGCACAAAAATTCTTTATATGAATAATATGATACCCTTTGAGAAATCTGTTCCTGGAATCTCCACTTTTAAATAAAAAATGCAAATCCAAAGTTTATTTCTGTAGTGATATGTGCATCTGATCAAACAATGAATCTTTGAAACGAGAGGCCTTTAATGTACCTAAACTATTATTTATCTCAAATATAAAAGAAAGTTATTTACGTAGTATATAGGTTCAGTGATAACACGTATGAAAATAATGAAGACAATAATTAAAAATTTTTTAAAAGAAATGATTGAGATGGCTAAAGGAATGACGTCATAATGCTAGAAGAAAATGCTATATGTACTTGCTTATTATGTGATAAATTGATAAATTTAATCGCCTGCTGTTAACCGAGGAAAATAGAGCTTGAAAAAAATGCCATTAAATGCTGGAAAATTAGGAACGGAATGGATTTCGAACGTTGCTAACCCTAACTCATCAAGAATCCAATATGGATGCCTCTATCCGTTCCAGGTCCAACCGCTTCATAAATTCGAGGACAGACGTACAGCTAACTTAGGCTATTATTATGTAGGGGATGAATTAAAACTCGGTTTACTTAATATATTCAGCTACTTTAGATGTCGAAGAAAATTTATATCAAATTACACAATCTAACATAGTGATATCCTAAAACTCTTCACTCAAGATACTGCAACAAGCTAACGGTAAATTTAACAAATGCCATTATTCAATCCTCCAGAGCAACAGTTCGCCAACCCTCACTGCATGCTACTCTAATTAATAGCCATATTGAGCGCTGCGTACAACCATTTAATTAAAATTCAATTAATGCATTGACCCGGTGAACTAGCAACAAAGTTATCCGATGAAGTCTTATAATAAATGGCTAAAGCATCGTATGGCGTTCGATAAATGTGCTCTTATACAAAACTCCTTTGAAATTTTTTTTAACTATAAGTAAAACTTAGTTACCTTACAGATTTAAATAATTTGTCTGTATTATGGTTATATCTGATAATTCTTCTAACATTGTTATTAAAGAGTCAATGAACCGTTAAAAAGAATGACTAAAACATAGAAAGTATTACCCTGAAAATGTCAAGGTAGACATATACTTCATACTCAGAAAGAAGTTTGTTCATTGAATACTTATTTTACTTCATTAAAAATTCAACATAAAAACTTAAAAATTTCTAATTTGACGTTTTTTAATATTGAGTTAAGAAATTGAAATCTTTTAAATGCATTACTTTCTTCTCAATCGCTCTCAAATTTTGAATTTTGTTCCTTAATGTGTTTATAATATAACTGGGTATGCATTTTTTACACGTAGAGAATTATCTTAAACTAGCATATAGCCCGTCATATGACGGGATCAGTAAAATGTATAATTTTAGAAAATTGTAAAGTACCTTATGAAGCAGGTAAAAATAGTTTGTTTTTTGCTGAGAATTATCCGGTACACACTCAATAATTTGTTTATCTTTACAGATCGGTGTTAGTTGCCAACTTTAATTTATCTTGTCATATTACGTGATAGGATGGACAGCAGAGGTTTTAACCCTCTAAGCGGTTCGCACGTAAAATTCCGCCATTCCGATGATACCTTCAAAGCAGTTGTCACATGCAATTTTCGATCTTCAAAAACACTCCGAAATGGATGTAATATACTTTCTGCCAGTGCTTTCCTCCGTGGAATTTTGCGGTAGGTGGTCAGGTCGATTGCTTAGGAACTGCACCCCTCTTTGACTAACATTTATTGAGGGATCTACCCCTACCTCCTGAGGCACAAAGATGCTGATAGTTTTTCATGGATTTGTAAATCTCTATTTCCAAGTATTGCATTTGAAGTAACAGATGTATCTCTAATTGAAACACTTAAATATCTTTGATGACTTTCGTAAAAAAATATAAATAAATCTCTCAAAGAGTATTTTTATTTATCCATTATTCCTTATGGGACGATCTTCGAGATTGACGAGTTTTATAAGTATTAAAAATTAAAATCTATAATATCAATTTATATATCTATGTATAATCAGAAGTGAAAGGACATTAATGAGGTAGGTTTTACCTTAATCCATTCTAGTCGACTAAGGGTGAAGTAAAAAATCATAGAACGCTTTGGCCACTGACACAGTAAACCTTTAGACTGTTTTTGGAGACTTTTTTTCCTCGATGTGTTCCACTCAGAGGGTTAATATTGACAGTGGTTATTTGGTGGTATATATGAATGATATCCAAAATTGAGCGATTCGATTGTGAACCGTGGGGTTATGTATACACACATGCACAACACTCACATGAAAAAGCATGCACACAAACGAACAAATTTCTTAATTTTCAAATATATATAACTTGAACACTAGATATTTATTAGTCCGTGAAATAAATTCCTAGACTTTAATGAAAAGAAATTGTTGTTAATACCGGTGATAAAATATTTATTGCAGCAAAAAATAATCGATGTTTTTAATTTTAAATTTTTACATATGCACCTAATCTCTTATTTAAGTCTATTATTTAATTTTATAAAAGAAAATTATTTGCGTCATATCTAAGTTCAGTGATAAAACGTATGAAAATAATGCAGACGATATTTAAATAATTTAAAATAAGAAATGAGTAAATGAGATGGTTAAAGGAATGACGTCATAATGCTAGAAAAAGGGTTATTTTCCTCTGATAAATTGATAAATTTAATCGCCTGCTCTTAACTAGGGAAAATAGGGCTTGAAATAAGGGCTTTAAAAAGGAATCGAAAAGGAAGAAAGGAAGATTTCGAACGCTTCCTAACTCGCTTTGAATTTCGCTAACCCTAATTCATTAGGAATCCAATAAACCTCTATCCATTCCATGTCCAACCACTTCATAAATTCGAGGATGGACGGACAGATAACTTAGGCTGTTATTATATGGGGATTACTAAACTGTTCAATGTAATTTAAAGAATTTTTCATGCGATTAATTAAAAATAGTAAAAGGAAACGTAGATGTTGCATTTTGCATCAAGTAGCCAAAAGCAAAATATATGGAATGATGGGTTTGCATTCGGGTAAGATCATAGCTGAACAATGGCCGATTGGTTAGGGTGCTAGTCTTCGTAACCTCAGTTCGTGGGTTCGAATCCCACAGTGGCATGGATGTTCGTAGCCGTTCAGGATAAGCTTTAAGCAGTAGGTGACGGTCTCATTAACCTCGTACTGTAAAAAATAGACTGTAGCAATCCAAACCAAACGAAAACTTTATAAAGGGGATTAAAGAGGACACAATATCGAGAAAAGACTAAAATATATTGTTAAAATATTGTATAATTCGAAATAATTGTCTTATATAGTTTGTATTTAAGGGAGTCATAAGACTCTCAAAGTAAAAAAAAGGCAAAATAATCATTTTCAATTTCTCATATTATGAAAAATACTAGTTTCACAAATATTTTTGTAACAGAACACATTATCTTTACATACATATCTCATTCCTTTTTGAAATATAAATTTTTTTGTAAGAAATTTGTATATAAGTGATACTTTGTTGTTAACAAAAGCGATATCAAGGCTAACACGCATGATAACTAAAAGAAATTAAGTTAGAGACAAACTTATCGTTTTAAAACATGCTACAATCTCAAAATAAAACATTAAATTATGAGTAAAGCAAATGAAATGCTCACCTGCGAAGTATAGAAGTCTCTAAAAAATAATAGTACCAAATAACTGGTAATAAACCACTAAATTTACCCAATTGGACAACACGTGTGTCAAGTCTACCACAAAATGGCCTTCGAATGCAGCTCGCCAGTTATAAAATCTCTACTACGCGAATAAAAATGATTCCTGATTGGTGCTGTCATTTCTTTTCTGCTGTAGGAACTGCATCGTTCATGTCCTTGTGATTACCGTCAGGAAAAGCAGCTTTATTAGGAATATAAAGGTGTTTGACTGAAGCGGTATTTATAAGTACCGTCAGGATAAAAAGGGTTAATGCATAAATAAAAGAAACAAGGTCCTTTTAATCCCTTGCCTGTGACACCCGAACTCAGTTCGGGCAACGCAAATGAGCCAATTTTGTAATGCCCGACCTGATTTCGGGCAAAGGGAAAAAACAGTATTTCAATTCCCTGAAGCCCAAAATCGATTTGTCCAACGCGTAAGATTTAATTTGCCATTTTTCCAATAGAAAAAGATACTTTTCCGCGAAAAAGTTGGTATCAATTTGTCTCTATTTCTTGGATACTGTAAGAGATTTGTGGTTTTGTTTGGTTTGGAGTACTACGGTGTACTTATTTGCTACACGAAGTTTAATGAGACCGGGACTTACTGCTTAAAGCCTATTCCCAACGGCTACGAACATACATGCTAGCAAGGGGATTCGAAACCACGAACTTTATTTACCGAAGAGTAGCACTCTGCATAAAGGATTTGTGATATTCAAAGGAATCTGAAGGACACGGAATTCATGACAATTGATATAGATATTCATGTTGTTATATTAGTTCGTTATATTTATTCAGAAAGTTATGTCACTTGATTTATTTTGCTGTAATTAGAACAAAAATTACTGTGATCCATTAATATTTCCCATATATGTGATAATATTGAAAATAGCGGTTATTTTGTTTAAAGTTTTGTTTCTTTTCAAAAGTAATCTGTCTGTCTGTGTCTGTCTGTGTCTGTCTGTCTGTGTCTGTCTGTCTGTGTCTGTCTGTCTGTCTGTCTGTCTGTCTGTCTGTCTGTCTGTCTGTCTGTGTCTGTCTGTCTGTGTCTGTCTGTGTCTGTCTGTCTGTCTGTGTCTGTCTGTCTGTGTCTGTCTGTCTGTCTGTCTGTCTGTCTGTCTGTCTGTCTGTCTGTCTGTCTGTCTGTCTGTCTGTCTGTCTGTCTGTGTGTCTGTCTGTCTGTCTGTCTGTCTGTGTGTGTGTGTCTGTCTGTCTGTCTGTCTGTCTGTCTGTGTCTGTCTGTCTGTCTGTGTCTGTCTGTGTCTGTCTGTGTGTCTGTGTCTGTGTGTGTGTCTGTGTCTGTCTGTCTGTCTGTGTCTGTCTGTGTGTCTGTGTCTGTCTGTGTGTCTGTGTGTGTGTGTGTCTGTGTCTGTCTGTGTGTCTGTGTGTCTGTGTGTGTGTCTGTGTGTCTGTCTGTCTGTGTGTCTGTCTGTCTGTGTGTGTCTGTGTCTGTCTGTGTCTGTCTGTGTGTCTGTGTCTGTCTGTGTCTGTCTGTGTGTCTGTCTGTCTCTGTCTCTGCCTGTCTGTCTCTGCCTGTCTGTCTCTGTCTGTCTGTCTGTGTCTGTCTCTGCCTGTCTGTCTCTGTCTGTCTGTCTCTGTCTGTCTGTCTGTGCGTGTGCGCAAGAGAGAGCGAGAGCGAGAAAAGACAAAGAAAGAGAAAAGGACAAAGAAAAAGAAAAGGAGAAAAGAAGAAAGAAAAAGAAAGAGACAGAAAGATGCAGACACAGACAGAAACAGACACAGAGAGATATATATGGGAGAAGAAAATGAACTACGGGTTCGAAGCCGTGATTCTTTTATACGGTAAGAACGTTTCTTCTTTCTGATAGATGTATGTAACATCAAATCCTGACTTAATTACATTAAAAATGCATTCAACTAATTATTACGGTGTAAGAAGTTAACTCCCACAATAGAAGCCAAATACAATACTAAAACCGCAAAACCTCTTCATATATCGCATAACAACAGCCTTGCGGTACATTTAACAAACGCCATTATTTAATCCTCAAGAGAAACAGTTCTCGAATCCCTGTTATGCCTTCCTCTAATTAGAATAGGCATATTGAGTATCGCACACCACCATTTAATTAAAATTCAATTAATTCACTGACGAGGTGAACTATCAACAGAGTTAACGGAGAAAGTTTTAAATAACTGGCTCAATTTTCCTATGTCGTTTACCCTGGATTTAAATCTAGCTTAGAAGCATAATATCAATAACATTCGGCAAACGCTTCTAAGGATCGAAAGATTATTGTATACCTTAATCGCTTGAAACAGTTGTTTAAATTAAGATAAGTGTTCCCTTCGCATAATAATATCCTAGGCAACACCTGCCAAATTATATGTAGCAGTCTCCAGCATTAAAGAATCATAAGACTCTTAAATCGATAAAAAAAATTATTCTTCAGAAAAAAAATGTGTGAAAAGCAGTTCAGTTCTAAATATTTTAAAATAACCCACTTAAAAAATTCCAATATTCAGGAAAGTTAGGAATAAAAACGTGTCAGCTCTTTACTGTATACAAATTTAAACCCACGAAATTTTAACTTGATTTTACTCAAATTGTGTTTTTTTTTTTTCATGTAAAGCGCATGTTATCTCTTTTAAATATTTTTTCATGAAATTTTTAAAGGTTGTGTACAATTTTATTTTCATCTGGTTGAACCTAAATTTTCTTGTATTCTTTCCAAAATGCTTTTTTTTTTTTCAATGATAAAGTTTAAATTTTTCATGAAAAAAATTCACTTTTTTGAATATTTAAAAATATATATATATGTATTTTAAATATATATAAATTTAGGTCCCAAGTTATTTTGAGATATTGTATGTTTTAAAACAATAAATTCGTCAAACTTTTTTTTTTTTTCATATGATTAAAGTTGATATTTTTGTAACAAAAGATTGTCTTTATTTGAACAATATATTTTTCATGTTTTAAAATATATAAATATGTAAGTAAAGATAAATTTCCCAACTATGCTTAAAAAATTATGTTTTAAACTAGCAATTTTCAAGGTGTAAATTTTTTTTTATTACTTTTTTTCGTTCAAAAGAGATGCAAGGCATCTTATAAAATGCTCAGAGCTCAGCAAAATATGACAATCAAAATGATCGCCAACACATACTGGTATGACCGAATTAATAAAGTGTTACATTACAATATTTGCATTAATCTAATATTCTTTGACATATTTTCGACAGACGCTCTCAAATAAATTAGAGATACTTTGTAATTTAAAAACAAAAATATATGTTGCACGGCAAAAAAAAAAAATCTGTAAAAAATTCAAAAAATTCATTGACGAATCTGCTGGCTCTATGTATAAGAGATTTGAAAAAAAAATTTCAATTTTTATACAACTCCTCTTCAATCCACAAAATACAGTTTTCAATTAATTTTACAATTTACACTAAATCACAAATTTGTGATGAAAATCACACTCAGATTTAATTTGTGATTAACAGTCATTTAGTATGAATTCTCCTTTGGTTAATTCAATTAGATTTTAAATATTCAACTGTAAAATTTCCTCAAAATGTTGTTTTTGTTTATGATCAATTTGTTGAGTTACGATTCGCCAGATTTCAAACGCCACGCTGCAAGCACGACGCACGCAAAAAAATTTTAAACGTGCTTGCACACCAAAAAAAATTGTAAACAAAATTGCTAAGAAGAGGAGTTGAAAATGGACTATCCTTTCATGTGCACTTTCTGATGCTTTCTTAGTAACTGCGGGCAAACTCCAATAAATTACTAGTTTTAACACTAGAGCCACGGGAGTTTCAAACCAGGGATTCTAACTAAAGAGTTTTTTTGTTTTCGCACCGGTTCAACTAAAAAAAATATATAGATATTGTAGCTTACTCAACTTTAAGTGAGCTGGAAAAAGGATAATTGAGGCCTACGTACAGACTAAAGATCTTTATTAGAAACAAAAACACGGTAAAATTATGATGAAGACACAGATGAAAGCAAGATGTTATATACAGTGAATTGATCGTTACAGGAATCAGCTCACCAAATCGTCACTGCTCCGAGTAATCTGGTACGGAGTGAAAAGGGAGGAGGACACTCAGTCCCTCTCCCGACGTTATCAGCCGATGAGTTAGCTCACAGGAGACTCGGCCGGTCAAAAAATCACCATGGACCATGAACTCCGGTTATTTTATACCGTCGTCTGCCCTCCAATTTCCATCTCAACTGATCGGACACCTGATTGATGTCGTGGTGAGGAATAGCTTTGTAGAAATCTAGCCTGACAGGTGTTAGCCAGTTTCCAAGGGGAGTTGTCAGTAATCGGAAACAATCTTGACGATCTATAAGACATCATTAATAGATGTCTCTAGTCAACCTTTGGAGAACAAGAGAAGAAAATATAGCTGATTCTCTAACAGTATAGAGGTTTTCTGTCATGCCAGACTTTCTTCGGAATGCCATTGAAACTGACACTGGAAACACTTCATCAGCATCCTAATGAATTTCTCAGACAGAATGATTGAGGTAGTTCTCGGTGTTAACAAACCTCTATTAAGCATCTTATTCTGTGCTAAACAACGTCCTGTCACAAGGTAAAGAGAAGCTCATTTCAAGTGCTCACAAAGGGCACGTTCACTATTTCTACCATATGCCTTTTTTTCTAACGAAAATTACAATATTTATCTGTTCAGTTCTGGGAATTTCCATGTAATGCCAAAACTGACGTTTTTATCTGGTTCAGTTATGTAATTTTTTTACATACATTCTTATTTCTACTAGAAATATAATTCTGACAAAATTTAGAAGATTTTATTTTTTAATTGCTACACCATGTGAATTGATACTATCAACCAGCATGTACAACACTAGTGGTAAGCAAAGAACGACGAACAATAGTTTCGTTATCCATTTTCAAAATCGCATTTGACAACTGAACATTAAACTGAATTAAATCTGCCTTCTAAAAGTAATTTCAGGCGAAACAGAAAAGTTCAAGTGGACATCAAAACAGGAAACTGCAAAAGAATGTGCATGTAGTTTCATTTGGTTTGAAGAGCTATGGTCTACTTTTTTTCAACACGAAGGTTAATGAGACTGAGATCTACTGCTTAAAACTGATTTCCGAATGGTTATGAATTCCCATGACACAGTGGGATTCAACCCACGAACTCCGGTTGTGGTTGCCTTATGCCACTTGGTCAAACCAAGCCAGACAGAGACGGAGGCTACTCTATTTAAGGCAAAGGTGTGCACCTTTCGTTTTTAACGAGAACCACAAGGTGAAAGGACAACTTATGCTCAATGTGGGTGCTCTTAATTTGGAAGCACGAACCAAGAAGAAAATCCATAGGCTTGGCCTGCCACCCCCAGAGGTATTGATTGAGAACTTGAAAGACATTGTGACCACAAACCTATTTTACGTTCCCCAGTCACCTTTAACGAACACGGTGGGTCTTATGCCGGTACGGGCTCCGAGCCCGCAACTCTCCAGTTACGAGAACGTTATCTTTGACGACTGAGCTGCCACGGCTCTTACGAACTCCGATACCTAAGATCAGCTCCGTTCTGCCATCGTTCGGAACAATGTACATGACGATAATTACATGATTGACGTTGAAAATAAAAATATTTATAAGTTGGTTACAGTAACAAAATGACTGAAAATGTTTCGAAGCGAAATAAACCGATATTCTTTGGTTCAGTTCCGGTTTTCGTTCCGACAAGAATAACGTATTATCCGGTTTTCGGTTCGAGACCGTTTTGGATTACCTATAAGGACGTGCTGGATCAAACTTCCCACGAGTAATATGAACCCATGTTGTTATTCAAAAGGTATGCTGCATTTGTACACAGTGACGTGCGTCTATAATATGTTTGTCATAAAACTGCGTATCTTTTTAAACAAAAAGTATTTTTCAAGTTAGCGAGTATATTATGCCCAAAACGATGAAAATAAATTGTTAAATATTGCAAAGTCTGAAATAATTGTCTAATATAAATTGTATTAAAAGTAAATAGAAATCAATACCCATTTCCGTTTCTACCCTATATAAAATAGCCTAACTTATCTATCTGTCCGTCCGTCCTCGAATTTACGAAGCTGTTGGACCTGAAATGGATAGAGACATCCTTATTGGATTCTTGATGAGTAAAGGTTAGCCAAATAAGCAAGTTGAAAACGTTCGAAATCCATTTTCGCCTTTATGATTGTTTAATGCCGTCATTTCATTTTTTTCCCGGCTATGAGCAGGTGATTAAATTTATCAATTCATAACATAATAAATATGTAAAAATAACATTTTTCTCTAGCATTATGATGTCATTCCTTAATAATTTTTTTTTAATTATTTAAATATTGTCTGCATTTTTTCATACGTTTTATCACTGAACTCAGATATGACGTAAATAATTTTCTTTTAAATAATAAAAATAATAGATTAATTAAATAATGGATTAGGTACCTATGTGATCATTTTGAATTTAATGATCGGTTATTTTTTGTTGCAATGAAAATTTTATCACCGCTATTAACAACAAATTATTTTCATAAAAGTCTAATATTTCGTGATAATAAATATCTAGCGTTTTAGAATATATCTTGAAAATTAAGAAGTTTGTTCGTTTGTATGTAAATATAACCACGCGGTTTGCAATCGATTTGCTCAATTTTGAACATCATTTTGTATGCTCAAAATAATCACTTCGATATTTAACCTGTTTTTATCAGATTTGCGATAAATTAAAGGGCAACTAAGCGGTCATTAAAGAAACACTTATTGAGCTGTTGATTTTCTCACTCAAAAACAAACCATTTTTTGTATCTATTAGTTTACAATTCTGGAAAATTCTAAAAAGTTCATCCCTCATATGACAAACTAATATGAATTAAAACCTTAAGAAAAAAACAAGATAAAAAACACATTGAAGAACATTTATCAAAATGTTAACGACTGGTATTAAAAAAAGGTACAATCCAAAACATAGACAATAGATATTACCCGTACAAATGCTTAAAGGCACAGTAACCATTAGTGGTCAAAAACAGGCAAGGGGTTAAAAATTGAATAGTAAAAAAGAAACAGTTTTATATTCCTTGTCCCCCTAAGTACCTTAATATACCACTTTTACCTGCAGTTCATTTTATACATCTCTCCATTCAATAAGAATTATTTTTTCTCCTTGTGATTTATGTACATATTAAATCACAATTTGAACGTGCTCCGTTACATTAAGAATGCATTCAATTACTTAAAAGGGTATAGTAAATTTAAATCACTGGAAATAAGCTAAACATAATGCTAAAACCCCAAAATCTCTTCGTCTAAAACATTACGACCACTTAAAGGTAAATTTAACAAACTGTGTTACTCAATCCGCAAGAGGAACAATTCTACAATACCTGCTAGATCATCCGATTAGAGTAGGCATATTGAGCACTGTATACTAAAACTTAATTAAATTTCAATTAAAGCAGCGACCAGGGGGACGGTCCATAAAGTTAGTAAAGAAAATGTTGTATAAGTATTTAATGCACTCTGCTTTAAGTTAATTAATGAAAACTTGTGTATATTTATTTGTGTAAATATATGCATGCGTAAAGTACATGTAGTTATGTATATATATTTCGATAAGTATGCTCTCGCAGGAAATGTCATAAAACAATTACTTAAAAACAGAAATCGCTTTTAATTTCCTAATTTAAATTCATTTTCCTACTTGTTAATTTAACTTTCTTCAAAAGCACTTTAGGTTTAATTTAAACCTGAAGTAAGTTACAGTTCAATAATTAGAAAATCAACAAATCTTGAAGGATGCACTGATTTCATAAAAGCATTAGATTTTAACAATTAATTTAAACATTAATTTAAATTGATTTTCCTATCTTGTTAATTTAACTTGCTTCAAAAGTACTTTAGAGTAAATATAAACCTGAAGTAGGTTATACTTCCATAATTAGAAAATCTAAAATTCTTGAAGGGTGCATTGATTTAATAGAAGCATTAGATTTTCAATACAAATTATAAAACAATGCTATACATCTGCCTCCCCCCATTAATTCCTAAACATCTTCATAATTATGACTGAAACAGACTAATGAATTAATCTACTCCTTTGAGACAGTTCTAGAATATAATTAGGTAAATTTCACTTTAATTATGCAGGCGTTTCGGAATCGCCGTGTTCGAAGATTTGAGTACATAAGAGTTAATTTTGAGTTTCTTTATGCATTGAACTAAAGAAATAATATTCTAAAATATACCTGAGTAGCAAACTAAATAATTTAAATCCTAAATGAGAAAGAATTGCACATCATTTCTAAATTAATATATTTAAAGACTTGTTGAATACATAACAAAAGTTTCCGATGACATTAGAATTTAATTACATTCTTACAATGTTTGTAAAAGCTTCAAACATTATTGGTGAGTTATGTAGTAAAACACATTTAATAACACAAATTCAATTTAAAGATATATAATTCATAAATTTACAGACATGCCAATTACTCAGGATTACTCAGGATACTCAGGATTTAGTTTGGTTTTGGAGCGCTACGGTCTACTTTTTGCAACACGAGGGCTAATGATACCTGGACCTACTGCTTAACCCCTTCCGGTAAAATGACGAGTGTAGCTCGTCATTGGTTTTTCATTCTATACCGCACAATGACGAGCTACACTCGTCATGCCACTAAAGTTACTGATAAATATGATAATTAATTTAGTTTAAAATTTCTAGTGTACTGAATTTAGCAACACTTTTGTTACTTGTGGAATTTCCAGGCCACTATTACATATTGTTTATTTAAAGTTTCTTGGTACAAGTCACTGCCAAATTGATGAGTCGGAATATAAGAAAACCTACTAAGAAATGCCGTGTGTGTTACAAGAATCAAATTAGAAGTAAGACTCCCTGGCGATGTAAACAATTCAGAATTCCTTTGAACTTTGTTTTGAAAAGTACCACTAGCTTGAAGACTATTATCTTAATTTTACCGTTTCTTATCTTAATTTTACCGTTTCATAGTGTTTAGTGATACTTAACACTATGTAAAAAGTGGATTTTAATTAAGAATATGTAAGAATTGTAAAATAAAACAAGTTTTTTAAATAGAAAATAAATGGTTACTTCATGCACAGTTTTTCATTATCAAATCGTACCGGAAGGGGTTAAAGCCGATTCAGAACGGCTACGAATCCTGGCCTTCGTTCGGCCAGGATTCTTCGGAGTTGCTCCAGAGAAATGAGAAAATCTGATAACCTCTGAAAGTTCTCAGATTGCTCCGATAAATAACAAAACTTGAACAACTGAAAGATTATAAAATAGCAATTAAACACAAACTTCTGCAAAAATTTATGCTGAATATTACTTTTTTCACACAATAATGCTACATGTTAAACGTTTTCAGTACTGTGTGAAAAAACCAAACTGAATTTAAGTCAAGTTTGAGTAGACAAACGCTAGATTCCCAGATGATAGAAAAATGGGTATATTTTAATCAGTGTCAATGTTGCTATAAGAAACACTGTCCTGAAAAAATGTTGTTAAAGCTAAAAAAAAAGCTACTCATACATTTTTAAATGCATAAATTTTAATTTGCTTTTTACAATTTACTACTGTGTAATTATTTTTAATTTGATTTTAATTCAGAAACTCATAAGGTATGTATTTATGTATAATCTGTAATTAGCATGTTAACACATTGACGGACAATATGAACAAGTGAAGTTGGAAAATTAACACTATGTTTTTGTAATTTTTAGAATATTGAAGTATAGTTTTACTCTTTATGCTTAAATAAAATTAATATTGAGTAATTCAGTACCTTTAATTAGGTTGCGTCTATAACTGTCATGGCGCCAGCGGACTCTAAACACTAAGTGATTTCTAGAGTGAGGGATGTCTAGAGCGAGTCGTGTCTAGAGCAAGTAATGCCTAGAGCAAGTAATGCCTGCGAAGGCGGCGCGGCTATAACAGCAAAATTTTAAAAACATAAAAGCCAGGTTTAATGATTCAAATAAGCAATTTTTTGTGTGCAACAATGTATTTTGGGAGTCTTACACTAAATATTTGTTCATAATAAAACAAAAATAAATAAATGACAAGATATTTTATTATAATTTTATAATTATTACACATTGTGTAACAAAGTTATTTTGGAGTTTTACACGAAATGTTTGTTCATAATCAAACAAAAATAAATGACAAAAAAATTTATAATTTTATAATAATTACACATTTTTGGTGTGAAAAACGAACAGGTGGAAAGCAAAATTCAACCTAAAAAATTGTTCCCAAAACATGACACCAGGCTTCTACTTGTACAACGCGAAATGCACTTTAGTACTGCTATAGCCGTAGTGTCTAAAAACGACCGTTTCGTTTTGGACGGCTATTGCCTTCATGCCACAGTGAACTTCGCTTTGACGGCTATAGACCCAAGTGTCCATCAAGATATTAAAATTTAAAACCACGATGTTGCTCCTGACAAATTCCTGAATGTTGGCATGTCTGAATTTAGCACCGTAATAAGCCACATTTACCAAAATTGAAATCTTTATAAAATTGTTTCAGTCAGAAAAATAGTTATAATTTTCGACTTCTGGTAGCTTGAAAACGAGTTTTACAAACATAATTTTTAACATTTAGAACAAATTATCTTTGTTTACATATCTCATTTTTGAAGCATAAAAAAAATTTGATAGAAATTTTTATATAAGAGACACTTTGTTAACAAAAATGATATCAAGACTAAAGAGCAGGATAACTAAAATATAATTGAGTTAAAAACAAACTTATTGTTTTAAAACATACGATATCGCAAATAACTTAGAATCTAAATTTGTATGTACTCAAGATACATATCTTTAAAAAAAAATATTTGAAAAAAAAATTAATTTTCCCCTTAAAAATTCAAAATTTATCATTGCAAAAAAACCAGATTTTGTATAATATACAAAAAAATTTAGGTTCAATCAGATGAAAATAAAATTGTATACAACCGTAAAAATATCAAGAAAACATACTAAAAACTTGAGATAACATGCACGTTACATAAAAAGCACACAATTTGAGAAAAATCAAGTTTTGTACGTTTAAATTTATTTACAGTAAACAGCTGACACGTTTTTATTCCTAACTCCTCTCAGTATTGGAATTTTTTGAAGCGGATTGTTTTAAAAAGTTCATAATTGAATTTTTTTCACATTTTTCTGAGAAATAAAATTTTGTGTTGATTTAACAATCGTATGAGGCCTTAAGTTCAAATAGATTACTCAGCCTTGCTTCTATACAAATAATAAATACGTTTTGAAAAAATGAACTGATAAAAATACAGTGCACTCAACATTTTTACCGAATGTTATGGGACAACCATTACTAAAAAAGTCTTATATTTTAATCAAAAGTTCATTTTTAATAGATTTTAGTGTCTAACATGTTTAATGTAACAACATTATTTATGTTAATTATAAAACACAATATTGTTAAAATACGAACAGTTTAAAAACAAATTCTAGGTACCAGTGGCGTGCGGTAGACTTTCATGCAAGGTGTGCAGAGAACATGGATTTTCCAATAAATCTTTAATTATTGAGACATCTGAGTTCTCCATTCTGAACCGGGTTATTTATTATGAATATAAATTTAAAGATTACAATAAATAAATCATTTACCTACGAGTAGTCCAGTTATATCTATAAAAACAGCTAAACTTATGAGAATTCTACTAGCACTGAAGCAAAAATCATGTCTTTTGTTGTATGGTATCATATCGGCGTCGAAAAAGCAACGCTTCGGGCTTCTACAAAAACTTATATGTTCAACAAACATAGCACCATATGGCGCCCGCCGCTGCGGTGCCGACAAACCGAACGTCTATTCCACGTGCATGGGATTTCGCTGCACGCTGGCACAATAGAGCGAACTGTTTCTTGTTCTGTCAGTGGATTAAATTATATTTATTAATTGTTTTTAAAATTTGAAAATCATATATTCTTCGAAAAACATCTTCACAATTTTTAAAAACAAATCCAGGGATATGGTGTTACATAATATAACTTATATACTGTCTGTAAGACACAATGAATGGTGAAATCTGGACTGTTCTGTTAAAATTCATCTCTTTAAAACAAAACAATATTGTTTTTCAGCTAATTATTTCAATAAATATAATACATCACCGAAATTAATTTACCACACTAAAACATTTCACTTCATATTGATGAAATACTTCTTTCATATTTCCATGAAACCAAAATCTTACAATATATAAATTTAAACATTAACCGTATGGCCAGTTAATCAGTTAAAAAACAAAAAGCGTTTCAGCACGTAAGTTCCCGCTTAATAAACCGTACCTTCAGACGATTCTGAACGCCAAGTGCAGAAAAAATAGCTGCACTTGCCTCAGTGCCATAATAAGCTGTTCTCCTTCAGTAGCCCATACATATAAAGCGGGATTTTCAATTTAGTGAGCAGTGCGTACACATCAGAACTTCCTATGTTCGTTTGCGCGCTACGTGGCGCAAATCCTAGTACCGCACGCACTGCGGGAATACAAGCAAGCCAATCAACATAATATTTGTATATATTATAAATAATATTTATTATATACCATATAAAGATAGGTGCAGAAAATTATTGTCCCTCATAATTTTGCCAGGGTGTGCAGTGCACACCCTGCACATATGGACCGCACGCCACTGCTAGGTACCTTGTTTCCTTCAGTACCTTAAAAAACCACAATTACCTAAATTTCATTTCCCTTTATTATACCATTCTTTCAATCAGTGAGGCTTTTTTTTATATCCTTACGATTTATGTATGTTTTAATCCCAATTTGAACGTGTTAACCCTTTAGCGGACAGTGGTTTCGTAGTGAAACCACCTATTAAACATCTTTCTTTTAAACTTTACTTTTTGGAGTACTTTACTTTATCTTTGCATAATTATTTACAGCTCCAATCCCATATCTCTGACGTATGGAAGCCAATAATGTAGAATCAAGAGCTTCTGCAATTAAAAAAAACTTTTTAGAACATGGATGGTTTTTCGATTTTTTTAAGTTTTTGACATTTTAAAATTACAGCAGATGATAGCTCTACATTTAATTTATTTTTTCTTTTGAAGTATATGTATTTAAACTTGCTGTACCTGAGAATTCAGTAATTCCATTTATCCTTCTTATGACCCCAAATAAAAGTATCTATAAAAACCCCAGTTATAAATTGTTAAGCTATTTATTATATCATTTTAAGGATTAATATTTATTGTTCTTCTAGTATAGTTAAACTTTTAAAAAGTATAATATTCAAGCTACAAGGGGAGGGGTTAGTCAGTTAAACAACTCCTCAAAACCTCCTTGCCTAACGATGGTCGATTGGTTAGGGTGCTGGCCTTCGGGACCGTAGTTCGTGGGTTCGAATCCCACTGGGGCATGGATGATCGTAGCCTTCTGGAATCGGCTGTAAGTAGTAGGTCCCGGTCTCATTAGCCCTCGTCTTGCAAAACGGTAGATCGTAGCACTCCAAACCAAACCCTTCTTAGGTATTCTCTAAGGCAAACCCTCCCAAGGAATGTAAAGAAAACTTATATATTTTAGATTTACAAGGTTCATAGATAACATTTATAAACTAATTACACTAAATTCCAATGAATTTATTTTGGTGACTGTAACAATAAGTTACATTCGGTCACCTAGTGTGTCTTCAAAGGTGACATGCCGGGGCAGGACTGGTTTGAATGCAGAGCGACTTCGGACTTCTCCCAGCCAATAGAGGTGTCCGTTCGTTTTGGGGAATTTTGACCTTCTCCCCCCGAGGTTCTGGAGTGGACTCTTTTTTTGTCTCCGCGAGGGTCGGAATTTTTTTGGACGGAAAAGGTGGTTTCCAGAAGGAGCGAAGGTGAACGGCTGGCATCCGTGGCGTGTGGATGAACCTCTTTGGAAGATAGAAACATAATATTTTTTTTCAGGATTGATGCCAACTCGAGAGCAGTCTTCAATCAACAAAATGATAAGTTGATTCATTTGTATTCCTTAGGCATTTATTTCATTGTATAAATCATTTAATCAAGACCTATTATTCATGTGTTTCTTGAGTTTTATTTTCTTACTCAAACACTAGGCCAACGTAACATTATTATTCTTTACAGTGACCTTTAAAGGGTTAAGTTACATAAGAATACATTCAATTAATTAAAACAGTACAGGAAATTTGCTTTGCAGAATAGACTCCAAACAGAAATCTGGAAGCCTATTAATATCTTCATATCTCATTACGACAGCCTTTCGGCAAATTTAACAAGCGCCATTATTTAATCCTCAAGAGTAACAGTCCTTCAGTCACTGATAAATGCTCTCCAATTAGAATAGGCACATTAAATGTTATATATTACCATTTAATGAAAATTCAATGTATTTACACGATGTAACACCAAAAAAGTTAATGCAGAAAGTTTTAAATGGCTAATGCATCTTATGTCACTGGATAAATGTGCCTCATTCAAAATAGTCATTTCAGATTTATTAAACAAAAAATGAAGACTAATCAGATTGCCAATTTAAATGTTTACCCAATATTCTGGTTATCCCCTATATAATAATAGCCTAAGTATATGATTTTTTCTTTATTATAGCCCTGTTTTGTATAAAATTATAAAATATTAAAATCATGATTTGAACAGATTCTGTTGAAGTAATTGAATGCATATAATTATATTAAAGCGAAGTAGAAACTTAAATCACAGGACAGCAGTCAAACCTGATACTGAAAATGTTAAGCATCTTTATCTAAAATATTACTAGAAACATGCAATAGATTTAACAAACACCATTATTTAATCAAGAGTAACAGTTCTCCAATTCCTGCTAGACGTTTCAATTAGAATAAACATGTTGAGTGTTGCATACCACCTCTTGATTAAAATTCACTTAATGCATCGACTAAGGATAATGTCAACAAAGTTAACCAAGAGAATTTTAAATGAGTTACTGTATGCATGACTGTCTAAAATGAGCTTGCATAGGATTTCATTTTCACTTTTAAAAGATAGCAACTGCTAAGTATATGTTGTAGTTGCTTTTTCATTAACGTTTATATTAAATTACTTTCACATTTACTTTGCATCGGAAGTACTTTGATGTAGAAGGTAACAGTTTATTTTAGTAGATTAGAAATTCGAATATTTATGAGATACCTTTCTATAATAAAAGCCTTATTAGATTATATATGTGTAATATATCAAAATTATTACACTTAAAAATCTCTTAAAAATTCTCTACCCATCCTACTCCTTTGATATATATATTTCCTCAGTCACAAAATATCTTATCTGAAGGAGTGTCTGTGACTTAAAACTCTTTTAGCAGTCTCTCAAAGCTGACTCTCAAAAAATGCCAATTTTCTCTCCAGTAGCCATATTCCCCAGCTTACCCCGGCGCAGAGCCGTAGCCAGAAATTATATTCGGAGGGGGACATTGCTTTTTGTGAATAATACTTCAATAAAACTACAGGTTTTCTTATATATGTATACTCCTTGTAAATATAATGCAGATTGATTTTAAAATATCAAAAAAAATTAAAAAATGATATAAAGAACAAATTTATAGCTTTGAATGAGTAATGTAGTAATTACATAATGAATTTATTCTTAAAATTAACATTGAGAAGATATAAACTACACATGGTATTAAATTCTAATTTTTAAAAGAGAAGTATAACCAAAGAAAAAGAATCATTTTAAAAGAAAATTAAAATTTAAAAATTTTTACCTATATATTATAAAATATTCTTTTTGAAATTTTCGCATTTTCTTCCGATTGTGCAACAATATTGTGATGAGTTGCCAAAAGTGCTAGTCAATTTGCTCTTACTTGTCGTATATAATTTTTACCTATTGTTTAACTCAACGTCACTGTTCTAAGCACATTGTTGTCTATGAACAGCAAGGCAGATTGACACACGCACACACATGGTCTATTTGGTTTCCACAAAACTGTCTTTAAGAATTTCGAAGGTGGACTGGTCCCCTAAATCCCCCCCCTTGCCTACGGCCTTGCCCCGGCGAATAGTTCACTTTTTCCACTGATCTAAGAACGATAGCCGATTGGCTAGAGTGCTGGCCTTCGGTACCGGAGTTCGTGGGTTCGAATCCTACAGTGGTATGGATGTTCGTAGCCGTTCGGAATCAAGCTCTAGGTCCCGGTCTCATTAGCCCTCTTGTTGGAAAAAGTAGACCGTAGCACTAATAAAACAAACCACTGATCCAATAAAATCTTTTCCGACTATTAGATTCGCTGACTACGCTCCCGGCTCCTTGGGAATATTCTCTGCGTCATCTCGCTGTGGGGTTCCAACTAATTTTTTCGTGTAGTATACCCATCTCTGATTTTTCCAGAGTAACATACCGTTTTATTAGATCTTAAATAAAAGTTAAATTCCACTACGGACTCGCTGCGTCTTTTATGAAATGACCAGACTGCATCTTCAATATTAGAATTATTGTTGAAGCATAATAAAAAGCCGCAGATCGCAAACACATTTTATTGCAAACACCAAAATGAAGAATACAATAAATACGAGGTACATTGGGCTTTTATAGTTTTGAGAAGATTCTGCGCCCAGCCAATCAAATTTCTGGCACAAACAAACTAATTAAACACAGCCAATCAAAACACAACAAGATCAACTAAAGAAACCATCGAACGTCCAAGAAAACTATTACTTAAATACAACAATAATCGGCCAAGTCGTTAAGTTTGAGTGCTATTATATATTTCAACAATTATTAATTAGTCTTCTTGCCCACAAACCCGGGAAAATAAATACAATAAAGGCTAAATTTTCATAATTTCGTGTAACCGGCATACGAACGGTTTGTTTTGGAGCTCTACCGTCTACTTTTTGCAACACAAGGGCTAATGAGACCGGGACCTACTGCTTAAAGCCGATTCCGAATGGCTACGAACATCCATACCATCGTGGAATTCGAACCCACGAACTCAGGATCCGAAGGCCAGAACCCTAACCATTCTTCCATAGGTCATCAGACGGATGGACAGACAGACTATTAAATTTCGAACTTAAGCCAAAGAGCATCATCGAAAACTAATACCAAAAGGCTCTTACCTTTTCACTTTCGGATTCTGTGCTAAGCTGTAGAAAAATGTATTCCTCAGACCCTTCAGGTACGAACAAAACATTTATCCTACAGGTTCTGACGAGACACTAATTAACCACTTGATGACCAGCAAGTAAATGCTATACGAGTCGATAGTTGTGAAAACCGTTGCCGTTTAACGCCATCTAGTAATTAAATCTAACATTTGAAATTTTAAACAAAACTTTCTGATCTCCGATTACGCATAAATGAAGCTGATCTCTCAATATCAACCGGAGATCATCGCGTGGAGGCGACGCTGGGTTGATAAGAGTGAAATTGCTGCGTCCCGTATACGATACGATGGTCTCGAACGGATTAAAGACAAAGTAACACGAACATCACACATCGATTTCAAAGGACAACCAAAACCAGAATCAAAAACAAAGCGTTCCTTCCTTTCTGTTGCCATTCGGGAAAGAAAAATCTTTAAAAATACAAAAGGAAAAATTAGAACGTGATCATAGTTCGTTTTCCATACAGACAGACCTGTGATCCATACATCGATATCGATTGTCCATACATCGATAATAGTAAAGCACCCCGTTTAATAAGTTTTGCTCCCTGACATTTTCCAGATGAAGAACGCCGTTTAAACACACGTATCATGTTACACATATATACGTACACATATAAGTAAGTACATATATGTAATATGGCTGAGACTCATTCAAAATCACAATACATTTTATTTCTGGTAAGAAACATGAATTCCATACAACAGGCAAACACTTTTACAACCTCGTGCACCTAGACAATGTGATCCCGCACATACACTTTTCAAGTAGGGATTCCTAAGGTAAAAAAAACTACGAATAATCCCTAAGCACAATTAATCACATGATAAAAAAAATACCCATGTTTAAAGAGAACACGCTAACTATTGGCTAAAGTACTACAGACAGAGGCTGATTTAAGTCTATAGCTTGTCTGGAGGGAAAAATCAGAATGACCGCGCAAACCCCGAACTTTATGAACAAAAGTTATTAAATTAATATTAAAATACGTAAATAAGGGATTTTAATATTACATTTATACATACACACATATATACATATACATATATATACACATATATACACACACACACATATATATATACATATACACATATATATATATACATATATATACACACATATATACACACACATATATACACATATATACACACATATACACACACATATACACATATATATACACATATATATACACACACATATACACACACATATATAAAATATAAAATATACAAATATAGAACATATTACACATATATACACACATATATACACATTTCACATATATACACACATATATACACACATATATACACACATATATACACACATATATACACACATATATACACACATATATACACACATATATACACACATATATACACACATATATACACACATATATACACACATATATACACATATATATACACATATAAATATATATAAACATACAAACATATACACATATATATATACACACATATATATACACATATATATACAAATATATATAATATATACATATATTAACATTCAACACATACACACACACATATATATTTTAACATAACATATATATACACATATATACACATACACAACACATATTTACACATATATACACATACACATCATATATATTCACATATACACATACACACAAATATATATACACATATTACATATAACACATATATATAACATTTTTAAATAACACACACATATATATACTATATTTACACATAAACACACAACATATATACACACATATATACACACATATATACACACATATATACACACATATATACACATACACACACATATATACACATACACACACATATATACACATACACACACATATATATATATATATATATATATATATAAACATACTAATGTTTCTTAATTTCTTGTTTATTAATTTACCGCTTAAGTTTGTAACACTTAATCCCTTGAAAAGTTACTTAAGCGGGTTTCACTGTGTGTGTGTGTGTGTGTAAGTATAAAATGTGTGTGTACACATTAAATGCAAATCATGCTTCCCTAATTTGACTTTCATGATTAGTATCTTTAAGCAGATCCAAGCCTGAAGGTCAAGTTCATTACTGAACAGTCAAAAAGAGTTCAAAGAACGATAAATATTAATATAATTGTAGGCTGTGGGTAATTACTATTGCTACTTTTATCTCCGACGCGAATATTTCCTAACTTGGCAAATACCCAGAGACAAAGATGAGCATTTCACAAAGCCACTGCATAAATTATGAAATAAAATTAATTCACGACATTTCGGGTTTAAAATTTTATATCAGGTAGAAAATGGCGAGCAGCCAATTGTAAATAAAAGGAAATTCGGGAAATAAAAAAAAAGTACTTCGAAAATTGAGTTTAGCGTTTGAGAATTTTTCTGTGGGTATACGCGGATACGAAAAGTAAAAATTTAAACAGGCTTATTTTAAAAGACGACATTTGACGATCACACAAAAGAAACAAATTGCGAACTAGCTGCGGGAAACATTTTAGTTCTTTCCATAGAAAGATGTTTGGAAATTCTTAGAAGTTTAGAAGCCAAAATTGAATAGCATTTTTTTCCTTCTTACTCCTACAAAGTGTTATGTAAGTATCTAACGAAATACATTCAAACATCGATATATCGTTATCGGTTTTGATAACTGACGTTATATATCCAGCGTACAGAATTATACTTCTATTATTAAATGTTTTGATGCAGGAACAGAACTGCATGTTTATAAAGAAGAATAATGGGATCAATTTTTCGAATGATAGCAAAATTTCTCGTGAAATAAAACACCAATTATATCTGCCAAATAGGGCTAATATTTTTAAATCCAAGTTTCTTTCTACAAAGTCTTTGATTTTAAAATAAAATATTCATATCAGGACTGTCTTGATATACGCCTCCAAAATTTGGGCACTGACAAAACTGGTGGAAAATACAATCGAAATTTTTAAAAGAAATAGTCTGAGACGTATACCGTCGTTGTTTCTGATGCCACTTGGACAAACCAAGCATATTTTGACCCATACACTACTCATATTAAGTGAAAGGGTTGTGCCTTAATACACGTTGACTGCCATTTTCGATAGTTTTCCCAAGGCGCCGATTTTTAAAAGAAATAGTCTGAGGAGTACACCGTCGTTGTTTCTGATGCCACTTGGACAAACCAAGCATATTTTGACCCATACACTACTCATATTAAGTGAAAGGGTTGTGCCTTAATACACGTTGACTGCCATTTTCGATAGTTTTCCCAAGGCGCCGACGTGAACTTTTCATTAAGCGATATGCTGAAATATCATTTACAGCAGATAAAATGAGTTATAAAATCATGCTTGAAGCAGCTTTCGTGGTGGAGGTCACCCGTGACACCCACGGCACGGTAGGCAATTGTTATGAGTATCATTTTTTTTTAAACATTCGTGCTTTGATTGTTAAATGATTATCCTCAAAGTGATTTGCCCAAGGCGTCGACGTGAACTTTTCATTACGCGATGCATATTATACAGAAATATTATTTGCAGCCGATAAAATGAGTTATAAAATCATTTGAAGCAGTTTTCGTTGCGCTAGGCAATTGTTACGATTGTTTTTTTTTTTCAAACAATCGTGCTTCGATTTCTAAGGGATTACTTTCATACTTTAGCATTTGAAGCAGCTAGGAAGAACTAGAGCAAAGATTTGACTAAAAAAGGGACATTGTTCCGATTGCGTCGATTCACCTTTTCTTTGCCTTGAATGTTTCAATCTCACTCATCACAATAGGCACTGATAAAATTAGTTTCCGATTTAAAAATTTTAAAAGCTATTTTGTTGGTTAGTCGACTTTTATTTTTTTTCACTTGTGATAAATTTAAGTGTTTCTTTAACACGTTAACTGTCAGACGCATTTTCGATGGTTTGCCGAAAGCGCTGACGTGAATCTTTTCTTATACAATGCACATGCTAAAATATTATTTGCAGCAGATAAAATGAGTCCTAAAATCATACTTGAAGCAGATTTAGTAGCTAGGAAGAACTGGAGCAAAGATTGGACTAAAATTGTGACATTGTTCCGATTGCGTCGAGTCAACTTTTCTTTTCCTTAAATGTTTCAATCTGACTCATCGCAATAGGCGCTGATAAAATGCATATTTTTCATGTACTAATAAAATTATTTTTGCATGTTTTATATTGCATTCATTTCTTCAAACCATTATAATAACAATGGTATTATTGAAAAATTGATCATTATCCATATTTACTATAATTATGCGCTTTTATTATTTGGTGCTTCGCAGGTCACCGGTGGCCACCACGGTGCTGTGGCCAAGTCGAGGGCCGGTCACCCGTATGACAGTCAAAATGTTAATGAGCACTGCTATGGTGAACGAACTACAGGACATTATGACCACGAACCTGTTTTACTTGTCCCAGTCACCTTAAACGAACGGCAGATCTTTGGCCGACTAGATCTTAGAATTCACAACCTGCCAGTGACGAGTTCATCGCCTTTGCCGACTGAGTTACCTCGGAGTATATTTGGTATAATTTAAAACAATAGCTGAAGGAGATTCAGTTTTGAACTAGACAGAATATATAAACAACCAGACATCATTAAATGCATAAAAACAAATAGAACGAACTGGATGGCCTACGCTATTCGAATGCCTAGTGACAACACGATAAAAACGAATTTATATTTTTAGACCCACTGAAGCTAGAAGTCGGGAGAGGCCATGGTTGAGATGAGCTGTTTCGATAGAATCGGATTTTCTCGTAATTAACACTAGATTGCCCAAGGCAGTCATTTTGACTGTTTTTTTTAATTTCAATTAGAAAAACAATTATGAAATATAATGACACAATTCCTTAGAATTTGGTGACTTTTCTATAACATATAAATGGGTGTATGAATAATTGTAGTTACTTACGCCCTCCTTTATTATATAATACTAAAAATTAATTTTAAACAAATTTCTTTACATATTTGTTATTTCTTCACAATGCAGTCATTTTGACTGTGTTTGGGCAATATAGGTATACTAGATATTTCGGGCAATCTAGTGTTAAGAAAAAAATGGATAAATAAGAAGTCGTTACGGAGAAATCTACAGTGGAACCCCTACCCCTTTTTTGGGCTGTTTAGCCATAAGTGGTGAAGATAAATCCAGAATAATTAATATATATATATTAATTATAAATGACTGAAAATAGTTGATTTGGAAACACTTTATGAAGTACCATATCTTTTGAATCAAAAAAATAATAGTACAAGTGTTTCAAAGAAATAACTATTTTCCGCATAATTGAACACTGAAGTCAAATTGAATGTATGACATGACAAAGTCTTTACAATATTTCAGATTTATAACAGGAATAGAATTAAATATGTATGCGTTTAAAGTATATAGTCAATTTTCGAAAAAAGTAGTTCGTAGATTTATGACCTTATAATGAAATCTTAATAGAGGGTGTGGCATTTGCAGTCAGTAAAAAATAAGATTAATATCTCCGTATTAATTATCTTATTAACATACTGTTAATGTTATTTTTTAAATCATTGAAGTAATATTAAAGCTTAAAGGCAAAATATAGCATGTGTCAAAATTCTATTTAAAATGCGCATAAGGTATAGTTTTAAATCAAATCATTCATTTAAACTGACGGTTAAAGTATTTATAGCTTTTATACATCTGATATCAGTTCTTCATACACACACGTGTGTGAGAGAGACATAGAGAGAGAGAGAGACATAGAGAGAGAAACATAGGGAGACAGAGACAGAGAGAGAAGGCGAGAGAAAGACGACAGAGAAACAGAGAGAGAGACAGACAGACTGACTGACAGAGAGAGAGACACAGAGAGACAGAGGGACAGAGAGAGAGACAGACAGACTGGCAGACAGAGAGAGACAGACATAATGAGTGAGAGATACAGGGAGAAAGATAGAGCGAGGGAGATATGAGCGAGAAGAAAGAGTAAGACCAACTTCTACTGATTTTTACCCCACGTAATCCTACGCCGATCTATGTTAAGACTATTTACGGAGCCAATATCATGTTAATATACGACCGACATATTTGATGCAGATCTAGTCTATTAGTACTTATAGGCAGGGGGATTTAACCTATTGTAAAACCGTCTTACATGATTATGCTTTCTCTCGCCACAGGTTTCTCTTAATCTTGGATACCAATAAGGTGCATCTTTGCCACAGACATTCTCTGTGTGGAAGCAAAACGGCTTATTCCCTTTACTAAACAGGAATTTACTGCAGTAGAAACTATGCACAGCTACTGCCTCTTCTAACCGGATCAACCGTTTTATATTTACCTTATTATATCGACAACAAAGCCACTTTCCTGCTGCTATATCCTATTTGCGGATAACCAAATCTTCAGCAACTTTCTGGACAATGTTGGAACTTCTATATTACAGTACTGTATATAACACAAACTATAAAATGAAGTTTTTTTTTCCATTTAAGAATCTTCTTTTGTTAATTATGTATGAAGTATTTTAACTCCACTAGTTTTCAGAATTCCGTCAACAAACAAAGCATAAAAAAATTTCATTATATACATAATGATACTTAAACCCAGCTATAATTCATAAATTCTCACTTAAGGAAACTTTTCTCTTTAGTCAGTTCACCCACAAACCTTTAAAAAGTTTATTGCAATAGGATATATATTGAGGATTAACCATCAGGAACTTTATTACACTGATCAGTCAAGTAGCGTAAACTTAATAGTCTTATCAAAAGGCATAGTAGTTGGTAACATTGCTCTAAGAAAATTTCTAGTTTTATCAAACAAACACTGCATGATCCCACGTCGGGACGATATACATAAATGAGGATACTTAACTTTTACAGGACAGTAAACCGCTTCAGCAACTGCTCAGATATGCTAAAAACTTCCAAACTATTTAGCTTGTATGAAAATCAAAGAAAAAACTGAGCTTTGTCATACTTAACAAAATTTTTTAACATGACTTACATAAAATTCAAGACTTAATCGCTGAACTTTTCAAAACATTATACTAAAGACTGTATTTTAGATCATACAATTTACGTTTTTATTAATGGTAATTCAAAATTGTATTAGTAAATTGACAAAAGGTCAACAAAGTATTGTTTCTGTATTTCCTTCAAGAAATCGGAGTTATCACGTTTTATTCTTGCAACTAAAAACTGCTGTAGAACACTCAAACATGAAACCACATACCTAACTACCTATACAGAGACCGAGCAGAATAAAACGTGTTACTGGATATAAAAGTTTTTGAAATAGTTAAAACTTTTTAAAATTATTTAAAGCCTCATTTAAGATTCAGTGAAACAATAGAGTTAGTGACAAAGTAAGTACAAAAGTTTTACTTTTTCGTTGAAACATCATCCAAATTATAAAGCCGCAATTTTATAAGTTTAAAAAATTAAATTCACTAATTTTCTAAAACGTTAAAAGAAATCTTTAACTTTTGAAATTTCCCATTCAAAGCATTAGCCCCATCGTGTGCCGTGGGTAGATGACTTTCCCCTTCAATGACTATAAGCAATATACCATGCGGCTAGCATAAAACCCACTATAGACCTGTTAATGTTCCATATAAGATTTGGCACAAGAACATTGTACCCCTCCCAACTTGACGATAAAGCTCTAAGCATGATAGCCTAACATTTTTCCCTGATCTCGCCGTATCCACACAATCTCTTTTTATATTTTGATTTATATTAAATTGGTAAACTCTCCTTAAGCAACCCCTTTCTTACATCTTAAATTGATGTAATGCTTAAAAACTTATATATAATGAATCATTAATATTTTGTTCAGTTTACCCTATTTTTTATAAAACATCGCCAATAATTTCACCACATTTGCCATTGGATATCCTACTTTTAAGTATTACCCCGTATAGCATGAGTTCTTCAGATAATAGATGGATGATTCTTAACATATTGTTGATTGGTCACGAGTTAACTCGTGTTTTTATGGCCCGCGTTGCTGACCGGCCAGGAGTAAACTCGTGATGCTTTTTTTTCTTATCGCTGTTGTTTTCTCTATTCGCGACCATACAAGGCAAGTGTTGGTCAGTAAAACACAAGCTGTTTCTCTCGCTTATAAGACCCGAAAAATCTTTTGTTGTAAAAATTATTTAATAATTAAAAAGATTTTAAAAAACGATGACGGAACGTAATGAAGAATCTTTCAACGAATTATACGCGGATGCTTTATCTGATTGTCCCAGCGATTATGAATCAAATTGTGCTAATAGCCGGTGACATGCGATAAATTTTCAGTACAATTGCCGGTCAACAATGTGTTAAGAAAGGCCGTCCTGCTAGCTTCCGAGCAAAGAAAAGTACCGTTTCCGACTGCTGTGCAATAAGCCAGTACAGGAAATCATGAGTTCATTTCCAACTATAAACGATGAAAGAAAATAACACATTACCTCAAGAAAAGAGGAGAGCCGTTACATGTGTTAAGCATCTGATTGCAATAGGCTTTCATCAGATGCTTAACACATGTAACACATGCTTAACATGTAACGCAAATCTTTCAATGGTAAATAATCGCCACTAAAATGAATTTTTCCTACGATTATTAATGATTCCGTGGGAAATACACATACCACATCTAGAATTAAAATGTAAAAATAAAACTTGGAAAATTAAGTATATTTCTTTACATTCTATTGTTTAATTGAAAAATAAAACGAAAAAAAATTTTAATTTAGAAGAGAAATTAATTTCCCACTAAAGGGTTAAGTTATAAAATTTATAAAAAAAGGAATTATTTAAAAAGTTGAATTAAATGGACTGATTTGAAAAAGTTTTAATCGGAGTTCTATCTAAAAAAATTATTAAGAGACTATATAAGCAATTTGCATTGAAAAGACAATTTCAAGAAGTTGTATTGAAGACATTTATTTGAAATACTTTTGAAGACACTAACTTCAAAAGTTTTACTGAAGTTACTAATTTTGTAAAAATTATTTTAGAAAGAAATTTAAGTAAAACTGATTAGAAATGATATATTGTAAAGATTAGAACTGAATGAAAGATTTGCAGTGACGGTACAAATTTGAAAAACTTAGCATTTAATTAAAACTTTACGAAAGTTATTAACGTCTTACTTTTCTAACGATTGACTACGAAATATCCACAAACTTATATTAAACACTTTTACTAGACTGTCACATAATTTATAACTACTTAAACTCATTAAAAGTAAAATATTTTGTTAGGGTAGAAATTCCCTTTGATGTCCAAACATCAATGAAGAAAATTTTAATTAAACAAGAGTACAAATTGCCATTAAAGAGGATTTACATTATTTTCTTAATCTATTATGTAAAAGAATTAAAAAATTTTATATTGACCTTAATTTAGTAATTAGTTTGGGTCAAAGAATTGAAGAAACTTTAAGGGACTATCATATTAATAAAGGTAGTTTAATTAATAGTGCGAAAAATTTATTACTCCACCAACTTTACAATTAAGAATATTTAGCTGCATAATTTAATTTAACCCTTTGACAGTTTCATTTTTTTCCAGAATTCGGTCAAAAAACGTCGCATTTTTATTGCATTTTTTTGTTCATTTTACATTTTTAAATAAAGATATGATATTAAAATTAACATTTCTAATAATTTTAAGCATTTATTACAACTTTTTGTTTCTACGAAAGTATCATAGAACTGAAGTTTACCTTTAGTCTTATAGATATCCAAGTTAATTTTTGGAATCCCAATGAAAGAAAATCTAGGAGGCAGATCCGAAGAATTATCACAATTGATTTTAAAAAATTGTCTTACTTGACTGATTCCTTTTGTATTACATCAGAGTCACTACCATCCAAGTCACCTAGTAAACTTTCGCTACTATCATTTACAGATAATTCAATTTCTGATTCCGAGTCACAGTTCGAATCACAAGAAATTAGCTCCATACGCTCTGAATTATCCATTATTTAAAACTAAAAATATATTATTCAACTCTTACATCAATAACAGTATCAGGCGGTTAGTCAAGTATAACTAGAAAGCTATACACTTAAAGATAACAATTCGTCTTCTGATACAAAACAGGCGAAAAAAACCGCGCTTTTGAACTAATCAGAGTAGAAAATACAATAAACTGCAAACTATCATTTACTGGACATCTATACAAATAATTTGTTACTAAAAGTGGAAAAAATATGGCCGAAGCAGTGCAAGCCAAATGGAAATCAGATTGCCCGTACGCCGTACGGGCAAACCAGGAAAGGCCCGAAAGCTGTGCCCGTACGGCGTACGGGCAAAACAGGGAAGGGGTTAAATTATTTTCTAAATTTTTCAAGTAGAAAGTTGCATTCTGATACTTTAATTTTTAAAACAGTTGCATCACAATCATAGTTAATATAACATAATGCAAAGAATATTTTTCAAAATAATTTAATATTTTTAATATAAACTGTTTTTGTTATATTATTATGGTTGGATTCTTATGTATGTTGGGTAGGTATAAACCATTAAATAAATTACCTACGATACTTGAATACTTACTAGCAATATTACTGTACAGAAATAGTAGTTAATATATGTGTATGTAAGAGTGCTCGTGCTAATTAGTTTTCAAAAATAAGCATTTTTGAGAAATACTTTGTTTATACGAAATTTAAGTATTATAAAGATATTTTCAAAATCCTCACACTTTTCATGCCATTTAAATAATTATACAGATATTGTCTCTATACTGAACGAAAAATCTAGTTTTTTTATTCGGAATATAGTGATAGTACTTAAAACAGTGGGGACTTTAAGTTACTTTTAATTTCAATTTTGAGGGCAAAATTTTCAATAAGAGCTAATTTACACTTTATACGAGGGTTACTCTGAAATTTTTAAGATACGATCAGACAAGAATTTACAAAATAAAAGTAACGGTTTAGTTTTAAAATACAAAGTATTTTAAGACAGCAGCCAATTTTTTACTGACTGACTTTAACTTGTTTCAAACAAATTTAAATGATAAACAAAACATCCTCCGTATTCACCTGATCTAGCTATGTGCGACTCTTGGTTATTCTTTAATCTAGAAAAGAACTTACGTGGACGTCGTTTTCATTCAGAAGAAGAGATTGATGCGTCTATAAATGCATTTTTTCATCTATTCCAAGAAATGAAAGGCTTGAGGCATTTAATCTATGGAAAATTCGTCTATAAAAGTGCATTGATGCTGGAGGAGACTACTTTGAACACACCTAACATTTTGAAGTATAACTTTAAAAACCTAGTTGTATCTCAAACATTTCACACTACCCTCGAAACACTACTCCTCACTATTTTCATGTAAAGCAAACACTCATTAAGACCTTCATAAATCTTATTTATCAAAGGTTTAGGTTTGGTTTGGAGTGCTACGGTCTACTTTTTGCAACACGAGGGCTAATGAGACCGGGACCTACAGCTTAAAGCAGATTCCGAACGGCTACGAACATCCATGCCACTGTGGGATTCGAACCCACAAACTCCGGTACCGAAGGCCAGCACCCTAACCAATCGGCCATCATTCGGCCTTATTTATCGAATGTTACTGGATATCAGTAACCAAAAAGTTAAATTCTCTCTTCAAGTAAATCAAGGTTTGAAATTTAACCTCTTGCTTGTAGTATATTTTTTAAAATAACGTGCTAGAAATAGAATTTTTTTCTCTTTAATTTCGTTATCTTCAAAATGTTAAAAAAAAAAGAAAAATTTTGAAAACACAAAATTTTAAACGAACTTATTACTATTTTCAATATTTTCCCATATATGGACATGTTAAGGGATTATAATAATTTTTGCTGAAATTTCCGCAAAATAAATCAGTTTTTTGGATAAATATAATAAACCAATACAACAATATTATTTATCAAATGTCAGGAATTCCGTGTTCCTCAGATTCCTTTAAAATTCACAAATCCTTTACAGTATCCGAGAAATAGACAAATGGCGTGAAACTGCCGAACTTTTCGCTGGAAAGTATATCTATTGGGAAAATGGCTTGTTAAATTTTATGCATTAGTCAAACCATTTTCGAGAATGGAATTGAAATGCCATTTTTTTTCTCTTGCCCGAACTCAGGTCGGACTTTCCAAAATTAGCGCTGTTGTGTTGACCGAACTGAGTTTAGGTCTCACAGGCAAGTGGTTAATGTACATATAAAAATCAGAATTTAACAAAATCTCAAAACCTAAATCTGTGGATTGTTTTATACATTATACTTTATCCCAATACTCTAATTTGATAGAGTAATAGAGTATTTGATAAGATAATTTTTTTTAAGTGTGGGTATTTTGGTTCTATAAAGTTATTCAAATAGTCACATTAGATTTGTCTCATTAATGACCATCTTGCATGAGGTTCCTAACCCGTTTTTTAATAATTTGTTCAAGATTCACGCCAATACGTTAGAAAAAATTGAATTATTAATTTCAAAGTATTTTGTTTCGGTATATTGGTTCAAGAGATCAAACATAATTACTGATGTAGATTTGTGCTCCAAAATTCCATTTCGAATGATTTTAGTCCTTACCCAGTTTTTTCAAATCTATTTTGTTCATCGTAGATTCATGCCAAAGTTAACAAATTGAAATTATTAAATCAAGTAATTTTTTCTAATATATTTGATTCTGGTAAGAATTACTCGGTTACTGTTGTAGATTTGTGCTACATTTTTAATGAATTTCATTTCAAATAATTTTGGTTCCTAACTAGTTTTTTCAATATATGTTTTGTTCATCAGAATTACCAATATTACAAAAAGTTGAAATTATTAATAAATTTTTTTTGTGTCGGTATATTCATTGTAGTTAGAGTAATCAAAATCACATGATTTGTTCTGCATTTTTAATCTTAAATTCATTGAATAATTTTGGTGTCTAACTAGTTTTTTTAATGTTTAAAAAACTTATAACCATACTCTAACCTTAAATTAACGGTAAACTAATACTAATCTTACAGTCAGATATTTTGCAATATTATTGTAGAGGAATCAACCATTTGTGAAACATTGAAAAAACTATTTAGGAACCAAAATTGTTTGAAATGAAAGTCATTAAAAATGCAGCACAAATCTACATCAGTAACCGAGTACCTCTTACCAGAATCAAAATACCCATACTTAGAAAATATTACTTGATTTATAATTTCAATTTTTGTTGTAACGTATTGGCTTGAATCTACGATGAACAAAATATATATTGTAAAAACGGGTAAGGAACCAAAATTGTTTGAAATGAAAGTCATTAAAAATGCAGCACAAATCTACATCAGTAACCGAGTACCTCTTACCAGAATCAAAATACCCACACTTGGAAAATATTACTTGATTTATAATTTCAATTTTTGATGTAACTTATTGGCATTAATCTCCGATGAACAAAATATAAATTAAAAAAATGGGTTAGGAACCAAAATCATTCGAAATGAAAGTCATTAAAAATGCAGTACAAATCTACATCAGTAACCGAGTTTGAGTAACTCTTACTAGAATCAAAATACTAATACTTAAAAAAATTACTTTATTAATAATTTCAAAATTACTTGGATTAATAATTTCAATTTTTGTTGTAACGTATTGGTGTGAATCTCCGATGAACAAAATACATATTGAAAAAACGGGATAGAAACCAAAATCCTTCAAGATGAAAGTCATTAAAAATGAAGCACAAATCTACATCAGTAACCGAGTACCTCTTACTAGAATCAAAATACTAATACTTAGAAAATATTACTTGATTAATAATTTCAATTTTTGTTGTAACGTATTGGCTTGAATCTACGATGAACAAAATATATATTGAAGAAACGGGTTAGGAACCAAAATCATTCGAAATTGAAAGTCATTAAAAATGCAGCACAAATCTACACCAGTAACCGAGTAACTCTTACCAAAATCAAAATACTCACACTTAAAAAATTTACTTCATTAATAATTTCAATTTTTGTTGTAACGTATTGGTGAATTTGAAATATAAAATAAATATTACTAATTACTAATTGTAGAACTTCTGTGAATAAATTTTGTTTAAATGACAATTTTGATGCTACCAAAATCGTTCACATTTAATATTTTATCAATCAATACATTATGTTCTATCAATAAAATATTTTAAAAACAATTTTGTAAAATTCTTATTTTTAATAATATATTTATCTGTATTTTATACAGCACTTAATAATTGTGTATATTTTAAATACAAATAATTTACTAGTTACATCAATATTGTTATGCATGTGAAAATATTAACAATTGTTATGTATGATAAACCAAATAAATAAAACGTGTTCATCATAAATTTAGAGCATATGCTTATATATGGAAAAACTGCGATAAATTACATTATTAAGACGCCTTTAATTTAAAACCAAAATATAACATTTTTCTGCATTTTATATAGCTCTTAATAATTGTACATTTTAAATAAAAATAATTTACTAGTTACATTAATATTGTTATGCATGTGAAAATATTAACAATTGTTATGTATGCTAAACCAAATAAATAAAACGTGTTCATCATAAACTTAAAGCATATGCTTATATATGGAAAAACTGCGATAAAAATAAATTAATAAGACGCCTTTAAATTAAAACCAAAATATATAATATTTTTCTGCATTTTATATAGCTCTTAATAATTGTACATTATTTTAAATAAAAATAATTTACTAGTTACATTAATATTGTTATGCATGTGAAAATATTAACAATTGTTATGTATGCTAAACCAAATAAATAAAACGTGTTCATCATAAACTTAAAGCATATGCTTATATATGGAAAAACTGCGATAAAAATAAATTAATAAGACGCCTTTAAATTAAAACCAAAATATATAATATTTTTATATATTCTACATTTTATATAGCTCTTAATAACTGTACATTATTTTAAATAAAAATAATTTACTAGTTACATTAATATTGTTATGCATGTGAAAATATTAACAATTGTTATGTATGCTAAACCAAATAAATAAAACGTGTTCATCATAAACTTAAAGCATATGCTTATATATGGAAAAACTGCGATAAAAATAAATTAATAAGACGCCTTTAAATTAAAACCAAAATATATATTTTTCTGCATTTTATATAGCTTTTAATAATTACATTTTAAATAAAAATAATTTACTAGTTACATTAATATTGTTATACATGTGAAAATATTAACAATTGTTATGTATGCTAAACCAAATAAATAAAACGTGTTCATCATAAACTTAAAGCATATGATTATATATGGAAAAACTGCGATAAAAATAAATTAATAAGACGCCTTTAAATTAAAACCAAAATATATAACATTTTTCTGCATTTTATATAGCTCTTAATAATTGTACATTTTAAATAAAAATAATTTACTAGTTACATTAATATTGTTATGCATGTGAAAATATAAACAATTGTTATGTATGCTAAACCAAATAAATAAAACGTTTTTATCATAAACTTAAAGCATATGATTATATATGGAAAAACTGCGATGAAAATAAATTAATAAGACGCCTTTAAATTAAAACTAAAATATAATATTTTTCTGCATTTTATATAGCTCTTAATAATTGTACATTTTAAATAAAAATAATTTACTAGTTACATTAATATTGTTATGCATGTGAAAATATTAACAATTGTTATGTAAGCTAAACCAAATAAATAAAACGTGTTCATTATAAACTTAAAGCATATGATTATATATGGAAAAACTGCGATAAAAATAAATTAATAATACGCCTTTAAATTAAAACCAAAATACGTTTTTTCTGCATTTTATAAAGCTCTTAATAACTGTACATTATTTTAAATAAAAATAATTTACTAGTTACATTAATATTGTTATGCATGTGAAAATATTAACAATTGTTATGTATGCTAAACCAAATAAATAAAACGTGTTCATCATAAACTTAAAGCATATGATTATATATGGAAAAGCTGCGATAAAAATAAATTAATAAGACGCGTTTAAATTAAAACCAAAATATAACATTTTTCTGCATTTTATATAGCTGTTAATAATTGTACATTTTAAATAAAAATAATTTACTAGTTACATTAATATTGTTATGCATGTGAAAATATTAACAATTGTTATGTATGCTAAACCAAATAAATAAAACGTGCAGATCAGACTTAAAGCATACTCTTATATATGAAAGACTGAGATAAAAATAAGACGCCTTTAAATTAAAACCAAAATATATAACATTTTTCTGCATTTTATATAGCTCTTAATAATTGTACTTTATTTTAAATAAAACTAATATACTTGTTACATTAATATTGTTATACATGAGAAAACATTAAAAATTGTTATGTATACTAAACGAAATAAATAAAACATACACATCGAACTTAAAGCATATGCTTATATATGGAAACACTGCGATAAAACTAAATTAATAAGACGCCTTTAAATTAAAACCAAAATATATATCGAAAGTTGCACATAATTAAAATATGAGGATTAAGTTTAAAAACTTAATAAAAAAATTTAAATTATGTTCCCATTTTTCAATCGTAAAAAGACTACTTTTTTTTGTTTTACCATGCTGAGTATAAAAAAGCGAATATGTGTATAAAATTTACTTTGTAAATATGGTGCAACTCTTTATAAGGTATATTAAATTGAAAGATAGTTTTCTTTTTTCTTTCATACGTGCCCTCCACTGACCTAAGTACTACGAAGATAAAAAGAAATTACCCACAAAGCAGATAAAAAGAAATTATCTACAAAGAATCCAGTATTCTGGATCAAATTAGTTTGATTTTTAAAATAGTTTTTACTTCCTTTTCACCTTATTATGTTTCCCAATCATTTAAATTCCTTGTCCAACTGTTTGCTAATTGGGAAATGAAAACCAGAAGTGATCTGATCGATGAACTACGTCTGAAGTTTAATTACGCCAGTCCATAAAAAAGGAAAAGGAAAAAAAAGGTTGTGTTTTATGGTTGTTATGGAACACCATGCCGGAAATGAGCCTTAACTTCATCTCAAATAATCAAAAGATTCCAGTGCCTCGGAAACGGTATTTATTAGCGGCAGTGGAAGAATTTAACAAGCCTTCTTCAGAGTTAATCAGATATTCCGGATGATTGTTTATTACCGGAAGAGGTGTTTTTATCAGTTGCGTAAAACGCGATTTTGCATTTTCTTGTAAGTTCCTATTAACAGACGAGGTTGACAAACACTTAACACATTATATGCGGGACACGTACTAGTACGAGTTAGTGTATAAACATGGTTTGTGGATACAAATATAACGGTATATACAGGAAAACGAAGCCGAATGTTCTTGTCTACTACATAGATTCTGGAAAAATTGAGACAAATGAAAACTAGTTTTTACATCAGTCGATGCGGAATCACAGAACGGGTATATATTAAAAATTATTTACTAGTATTTCTATTTGATTTTTCATATTTAACCCATATTGTACCACACCAACTAAATATTTCTGAAAATTTTTAAAACTTTATCCATAATGTTAATATGGTGTAACTAAGCATATAAAACCAAAATTTAAAAAATAAATTTTAATTTTTTAAGTGTCTAGTTGCCCTGTAATTAGGCCAACGGTGCAATACACTAATAAAATTTAACAAGTTATCACATTGCATTAGGCTGATTCATAAGAGAAATTTGGGAAAACATTCAAAGCAAAGTTCAATATTACATTTTAAGCACACTGTTGTTACTTTTCTTTTGCAGTTCTTGAACTGGCATTTTTGGTAAGGGGTAATAGAAAAAGGATATCCGTTGTAGGATGCTAAATACCCAAAATTTATATCCAAATTTTACAGGTTTATTTTTCATGAACATCTTGCAACTGTGCCTTCCAAGATATTTTACCATTCTTTTATCGATGGTGAGATTTTCAGAAAATATACGAAATTTCTTCAAGGTTATGCTGATTTTGTCATAAAAAAGTCGAATTTTACAATAACGATCTTGCGAATCAATTGAAGAACCATCGTTAAAATGGATAAAGTGTTTTGTGTCATAATACCGTTTTCTGAACCTAGCGTTACTCACTAATGTAATGCCAATGTCTGGAGTACTACAAGTAACCTCCACTATGTTTAAAAATAATAAGAAGAAATATTAAATTAAAGATTATAGTGGAAATCGGGAAAAAAATTTTAAAACACAAATTTATTTCTCAAATTTTTTTTACTTTTTTAGTTAACTAGATAATAGAATCGTTGTTCTTTTACCCAAAATTTATAAAAATTTTATATTTTATTTTTATACATTAAAACTGTGCCTTCCAAGATATCCATAAGATAATGGATTTTATAAAAAAATTTCTTCAAGGTTATTTATATTTGTCATAAAAAGTTAATACAATAAGATAATCTGCGAATCAATTGAAGAGATTTAAAATGGAAAAGTGTTTTGTGTCAATATTTAATATGTTAAAAATGCATTCCTAAACATATCTAGGCACTCAGAAACTCATCATATGTTTAAAAATAATAATAAGAAATATTAAATTAAAGATTAAAAAATGACAATTTAAGAGTTTGCTAAAAATAAATTTTACAATACAATATATTTTGATTTCTCAGTTTTTTTTTTTGTTACTAAGATAAAGTGTGTCTATTTTAAAGGTCTTAAAATAAAATCCACTCAGAAAATGTTTTATAACTTTATTATTAAAGAGAATTATATTTGCTGTCCTGTTTATAGGACAACGGTCCAATATGGGTTAAGATACTATTATAAATTTATCCACTAAAAAATATATTATTTTGCTTACAAAAATCTTATGATTATTTATATATTTGTTTATATATTTCAATATAAAATACGAAAAGTTGGTTAAAAATGAAATAATTTTCGATCTATTGAGATTTTTCTAAATAACTAAATTGACGTGCAAAACACCCGCTCCCGGTACAATTCCACTGCGAAATGTACCAGCACACAATTTGTTAAATGTATACCTAGATTTATCGAACCTGATAAATTGACGGATTTTTTTTATCATGGCTTTCATTCTAACGACTTGATGAAATTAAAAGAATAATTTAACAAAAACAATATTTAATATCATAATTCATTAATTATAAATAATAAACAAAAACAGTTTCTATAGACTAGAATTTATAAAATATAATGTTTATACTATTTCCCGAGGTTGGACTTTTTTTTCAGTCGATTCTGAATCACAGGAAGGGAAAAAATTAAAACTATATACTACTATTTCTATATGATTTTTCATATTTACGATACTATTATAAATTCATTAACCAAAAAATATATTTTTTGTTTACAAAAACCTTATGGTTGTTATTTATATATTTCTATTTATATATTTGTTTATATATTTCAATATAAAATATGAAAAGTTGGTTAAAAAATTAAATAATTTTCGATCTATTGAGATTTAACTGAATAACTACATTTACGAGCAAAACGCCCGCTCCCGGTACAGCTCAGATACATAAATTCTGGAAAAATTTAGACAAAAACTTTTTACTTAAGTCGATTCTGAATCACAGGAAGGGAAAAAATTAAAACTATATACTACTATTTCTATATGATTTTTCATATTTACGATACTATTATAAATTCATTAACCAAAAAATATATTTTTTGTTTACAAAAACCTTATGGTTGTTATTTATATATTTCTATTTATATATTTCTATTTATATATTTGTTTATATATTTCAATATAAAATATGAAAAGTTGGTTAAAAAATTAAATAATTTTCGATCTATTGAGGTTTAACTGAATAACTAAATTTTACGAGTAAACACGCCCGCTTCCGGTACAACTCCGCTACATACTCTGAAAAAAATTTAGACAAAAAACTTTTTACTTCAGTCTATTCTGAACCACAGAAAATTAAAAACTATATACTACTATTTCTATATGATTTTTCATTACTTCGATACTATTATAAATTCATCCACCAAAAAATATATTTTTTATTTACAAAAAATCTTATGGTTATATAGATATATAAATTATATATTTATATATATATATATATAATATATATATGTATTTGTTTATATATATCAATATAAAATATGACAAGTTGGGTTAAAAAATTAAATAATTTTCGATCTATTGAGATTTAACTGAATAACTAAAATTTACGCGTAAAACGCCCGCTTCCGGTACAACTCCGCTACATAGATTCTGGAAAAATTTTAGACAAAAACTTTTTACTTCAGTCGATGTTGAACCACAGAACGTGGAAAAAATTAAAACTATATACTACTATTTCTATATGATTTTTCATATTTACGATACTATTATAAATTCATTAACCAAAAAATATATTTTTTGTTTACAAAAGCCTTATGGTTGTTATTTATATATTTCTATTTATATTTGTTTATATATTTCAATATAAATTTGAAAAGTTGGTTCAAAAATGAAATAATTTTCGATCTATTGAGATTTAATTGAATAACTAAATTTACGCGCAAAACGACCGCTTCCGGTACAACTCAGCTGTGCAATGTACCAGCACACAATGTGTTAAATCTAAAGATTTTATATATGTTAAAATAAATAAAAGAATAAAGAAAATGCTCACTATAAAATTAAAGTATATTCTTTTATATAAAAAAATTGCGATAAAAATAAGTTGATAAAAAAATTAAATTAAACCAAAACATATACAGAAAATTATATATAAATTAATGAAGACAGATTCAAAAATTTAATAAAAAATATTTAAATTGTGCTTTTGTTTTTCAATGGTAAAAAAAAAATATACATAAAATATTGATATTTTTTGTTTGGCTTTCAAAATGCAGGGTATAGAGACGCGAATATGTAGATAAAGTTTACTATATCAATATGGGGCTACTCTTTAGTATATTAAAATGAAAGGTTGCCTATTTTTCTTTCAAATGTGCTCATCACTGACCTAAGTACTTACCAAAAGAAAAGAAACTATCCCTAAAAAAATTCAGTACTTAGGATCAAATTAAACTTTTAATTCTTACTTATTTCTACTTTATTACATTTCGTAATTTCTGCGGTGTAGTACATTGCTGTTGTTATTTCAAACCCATTAATAAACCCAAGTTTACTTTATATCGTCTTTAATTATAGTAAAATGCCACTGATCTATATACACATTCAAATATAGAACAAAAGACAAGGAAATATGTTTGAAAAATATTTTAAAAAATTAAAAATTAAAATAAGCACTCCACGTGCTATGCCTGAAAAAAAATTGCCAATGTCCAAGAGAACGCTGAATTCTTTTCCTTCCTTCTTTCTTTCTACTCCGGCAACCCTATACTTTTTCCATTATCTTATGCTGATGCATTCGTTCTTCCATTGTCCTTTTCACAACGCGTCCTATCCCGGCTCTGCCCAGAAGAACCGAAACTCCAAGGATGGTCCTGAATCGCCTCTTGGAGACCAATCACAACTCTCCAAAACTTGGTGAACTTGGTTTAGTTTAAGTAAAATCGTTTTCACTGGCCACACCACAGTAATAATTTAAATTTAATATCCAACCATTTACTAATTGAGAAAAGGAAACCAGACGTTATATGATCGCCAAACTATGTCTCAAAATTTTTAATTATTTTGTCGGTTTTCAAAGGTAAAAAAGTACGTAAAATATTTTTTTTTGTTTGTTTCTAGCATGCAGAGTACAGAGACTTGAATATGTGAATAAAGTTTAATACATCAATATAAGACTTTTTATTATAGTACATTAAAGAAATCCTACTCTTTTCTCTTTCATACGCCTCCCCTGTTGACCTAAGTATTTCGCAAAAGAAAAACTATCCCTAAAAAAATCCAATAATCTGAATCAAATTAATTAAATTTTTAATTCTTACTTCTTTTTCACTTTATTACATATAGTAATGATTCAAATTTCATATCCAACCACTTGCTAATTGAGAAAATGAAACCAGACGTTATATGATCACCAGACTATATCTCAAGTTTAATTACGTCTGCCCTAATTAAGAAAAAAATTTTGGTTTTTACGTTTGTTTTGCAACAGAGTACAGGAAATGAATCCCAACTTCATCTCAAACAATAAAAAGATCCGCGTATCTCAAACGGTATTTATTAGCTTACCTTAGTTTAAGAATTTAACAAGCATTCTTTAGAGATAATCATACATTCTGGTTGATTGTTTATTAGCAGAATAAGGGTGTTTATCCTTTGAGTAGTAAGAGATTTTACATTTCCCCGTAAGTTTGTCATAACACCCAAGGTTTATAAACATTTTAAAAATGTGCTCATTAAAGTATAAGACTACATTATAAGCATTTCAAATACATAAAATATTAATGAAACATAAGTTGTTTAAGCACATTTAAGCAAGAATTTAAAATGTAACTTGCCATAATGCTACATTTGTATTTCCTCAAATTTAAAGGAGTATAAAAAAGTTAAGTATGTCGCCATTTAATACCGGGGACGAAAGAGTATCCAACAGAGGCATAAAATAAATCTTTTCCGATTTTATAATTAAAAGGAAAATTATATTCGTTATGTTATATGCATACATTTCAGAATTTTGTCACGCCTGCAAGTCATCTAGCAGGGGATAAAGATATTATCTTAACGCCTTAACAAGACTGCAAACCTGTTTCTCATTTAGAATTACCCGAGGAGCACGTATAGCTTAACGTATGCTACGGACGTTAGTAACATTACCCCCGCTGGGTACTCGTAATTTAGAAGTAGGGACCAAGCACAAGACACCCCCAGGCTTGTCCTGCACCCCTCAGAAGTATCGTTTGAGAACTTAGAAGACTTTGGGACTACTAACACATTTTACGTACCCCTGTCACCTTTAGCGAACATAGCGGTAAAACACCCTAGTAGTGAATAATTTTGGTTTAGAATTAAATACGTTAACGTAACAAAATATTAGTGTAACGAATATTAACGCCGCGAGTATCCGCCAGATGACAGTATATCAGATTTGCATAGATATTAAGAATATTGAATTATAATTCTTATGATACATCATAATAAACAGGAGTAAACAAATGTCTGACAAACAGAAGATCGTGAGTTTGTGACTTTGTGGAAAAGTTTTTTGACCGCTGCAATTACGTGGGCAAGAGCAGAGATTTTATAACCGAAGCTGTGCGATATCGAGGCTCGAGCCGTTCAAAGATCAGCCATGTTCATTACCTGCGGCTGGGTTGGGGAAAATAGATTCATAACCGCAACGTCTTCTAACACCCAAACGATATCTCTAGAGATAACAGCTCAAACAGCTTGAGAGTCTTTCGCTTGGTCCCCACTTCTAAATTACACGAAATTACTTGAGCAAAGTCTTTCACACCAGAGCTGTGAAAAAAAGACTTTAAGTGATCATCTGGCTCATTTGTTTGGCTGGTCCAAGTGACATTAGGAAAAACAGCAACACACGTCATACAGAATAAGAAAAATTTTGAATATAACAGGCTACTTAGTCATGTAGTATTTGTTCACATCAGAATTTTTAATGAAGAATGCATAATATCTTAAATTGACGGCATTCATTCGGACATATTTAGCAGAAATACGAGGGTTGTAACTTTAATAGTGGCAACACTGCAGTAAAAACGCTATGCAACAAAAGCTAAGGATGTCGCGTATACCATACGTGAGCTACATACCAACCTTACTTCTGAGCAAAAAGACTTGTCCTTCCTACGTCAGGTGCATGCGGAGTGACGGGGAGAACTGATCCTTGTATTAGCTTGCGATCTAACGTGTTGTCAGGACGTTTTCAAGACAAAAACAATGAAGTTGGACAAAAACTGAATGTGACAGAGGTGGTACAGCAGGACATTGTCATCTAGGGATTCAGGAGGCTTACAGAACTGTCACAAGATGGGTAAAAGCCTTCAATGAAGGACGCTATAATGGGGCAGAGATGCATCGGCCAGTTCGTCCTAGTGTCAGAAAAGCAGAAGTGCACGCTGTTGTCGCACTAATGGACAGTGATTGACGCCAAAAGATTCGTGGGCTGGCCCGACAGACAGGATTTGCGCATATAACTGTGCTGCACATTTTGAGAGAAAGCCTAGGCATGAGAAAAATTGCTTTACGATGAGTTTCACATTATTTGACGGAAATGCAGAAATGGCTACGATACTCGAACCCACCTGGAACGCGATAAGCGCAAAGGAGAGGCTTTTTTGCGCCGTATAATTACGTTGGTTGAGACTTGGGCTAGATCTAAACCCTTATGACTGACTTAATTCCTAAGATGAAGGAACCACTTCGTCGCATTCGCTTCAGAACTGTTCCAGAGATTCTTCGGGCAATAGACCGGTCCATTCGAACTTTCAACAGAACAGGCTCTGCTACAGGTGTTCTGCTACTTCCACATCGTTGGAAACGGGTTATACACAATACTGGTGACAATATAGAAGAACTGTAAAACATGGTGACTGACACTTTTGTATTCCATGCAAATAAATAGTTGCCACTAATAAAGTTCCAACCCTCATAATTACTTGTTAATAATTTAAATTGTGAGACATCAAGAGTTTAATTGGTAAAATAAATGTTAGATTAGTAAATTAAATCTTTATTCATCGAATCAGCAACTTCATCAATCAAATGATACACATACCTATAAAAAGCATCGATAGCTATAATAACCTCGAAAGTAAATATTTTAAACACTGCAATATTTTCTTTACACTTTTCACGAAAGAAAGTAAAAAAAAAATTTCAAGACATGAAAATAATTAATGCTAAATAAATTACATCCGATTTTCGGTTATGAAACATAAAAAGAATTTTGCATACCTCATTAAAAGAAAAGAATGGAGAATAATTAAATTAAATTCTATTTTGTATGTGTTGCGAATGTAAGTGAAATATCCTTTTGAAAAATAACCTGGAATAAACTATTTGCGGTATTTCATTTAGACACTAAACAATTCAGGAACTTCTTTTATAAACCGCTGAGAAGTTTTAGAATTTAAAAGGGAAATGTGAACTCATTAAGTTCACAAACGTAACTAATTATCTTGTTAATAACCCAACCTGGTTTTCAAAAGACTCAGAATTATTCAAATAGATTCAGAGAAGAACAATTCTCAAAACTATCGCCATTAATAATTCTTAAAATAAAGCTTTTTTCTTATATAGAATTTAGTTTCCTATGCATAGATAATTATGCCATTTCGCAGTAAATTTGTAGCTGTATTCTCGTTAATTATCTATTTTAAATTAAATACTATTCTTTAACAAGTTTATTGCCATCTTGAAAATTGGAATTTCTTGTGGTGGCCGTTTTTTAATTTAGTTTTATTGTTTTCAAACTTTTACTGTCGATAAATTCATAGTTTATATAATCGATATAACTATCTTCAAAAAAGTTATCGTAAGAATCCAAGAATAACTATTCCACCTCACTTTAGACAATTTTTGGGCGATTTTCTTTTCAAGGTTCTTGGTTTGTCACCCACAATGAAAAATAAAAAAGACAAACCTTACTCACGCTGAATCAACGAATAACTAAAACAAAATTGTTAGCTCGTCACATTCTTCGAACACGCCACTGTTCGTACCGGCTAACATAGGTGTAATGAAGATTTTTCATGTCCCTTCAATACATATTTCCCTTGTGGGGTATATACATTTTAACCTACAGTGTGTTTCTTTTTTTTTTTTTTTTTTTTTTGCATATTGCCCCTTGCAGATGCAGCTTTAGCTTCTATCTCACGATAGCATGTTGTCTTTTCAAACAGAGCAGCCCCCGATCTGGGATTAAGTTTCGGACCGAGCTTCCAATTCTGGCCACCTGCATCTGCAGCCCTTAAACCTTTCGACCATAATTTACGCCCATCGGCTCATATTCTGACAGTTCTGCAGCCATCACTTTCGGTTTGAGATGAACAGCCGCTCCTCTGAAAGGTGCCGCGTTGTGGTGTGTTGCCAAGCTCCGCTCCGCATCGTTTTTGGCGAATTTTCACCACCGTAGTTGCGAATCACTGCGATTGGGTTTTTGTTCTCCGCGCGCCTTGTCTCGACATTTCGTTGGTCAGAGCCGCGAGAACTCGTCTCTCTCCTGGAGGGCACTGGGTTTTCTTGGCGCCTAGCAACTCTCTTGCTGGCTGTGTTTTGGCGCTTTTGGCGTGAGCGTAGCCTAGAAGTTTTTGATAATTCTGCGAGACAGAGAGAGATTTTTTTAAGACCTTTGCGGACGTTTTTGGTCCGGTCAACTTTTCTTTTGGAGCCCACCTTTTGGTCCCGATACTGCGACGTTCCTGTAGTTATTTTTTTCCATCTGCACATTAATTATCGTAATATTTTTAAAAACAACGCAACAAAATAAACATCCAATAACCACTATAGGATCAGGGCAGATATAATATTTGCAATTTGGAATAATAAATAAATGCCTGGAACTCAAGTCAGTCTTTTTTGTCCGCCTTCACTCATCTTGACTTAATACTTTACTACGGGTCCTGACATTCTGCGCACTGCTCCCTTCCTATGCTCCAACTCTTCAGTATAATAGGGCATCCCCCGGATGTTGCTAGTCGGGTCACACATTCATTATGAAGTCACTTTGACGTCAGCTTGATCGCTTGCTCGCATAATGTCCACAAAGTGACGTCCCAATGAACGTTCAAACCGACTCGCAACGTCTAGATTAAGGGGCATAAGCAACGACTGGAGACAATCACTATACCAAGAAAGTCGATCCCTTCCCTATAAAATTACTACTTGTTTCGTTGCCGCTATACTATTTCCATTTAGAAACTCGATAGCAAAGTCCACGCTATATTGCGTAATCGGCCATTTGGAGAGAACTCTCATTATACGACATTGCTTGTTTGGCAACGAACGTGTTAATTTAGCATTATACAGTCGAACTCAGTTAATTCGAATTGATCTAATACCCCTTGAATACCCTAAAAATGATAAGATTAAATAATTAATTCAAAGAAAATTCAAGTATGTTTATTTTGAGTTTAGAGCAGTCTCCTTTTTAGGAAAACGTTATTTCCGTAATAATCACGAATTTTCATATTTTCATTAGAATCTCACCTTTGTTTTGTCCCAATCCTTTGCAATTGATACTGATAAACTCAACAAAGGCAAGGAGAAAGTTAAGTTTCCGGTATAGAATATACTCTCATGTTCCCTACAATATGCAAGTAATTGACCTTTAGTTAGGTTTTGGTTACATCCATTAAAGTAGCGACCGATGTCCCTTGTAAATCACTATATTTTAATTACACTAGCATATTTTCTAGTTAAGCATTTGCCCTTACAACACCACGGACTTTTTGGCATTTTATTGTGGAAGCACCATATTGATCTCCCTAGGACAATATAAAGAGGTAGGTCTAGTAATTAGTAGCAGAGACCAATTCAGAAGGCTTGGCCTGAAACTCCCAGAGGTATGGTTTGGAAACTTGGCATTGAGACCTATTTTTTCGTTTTCTCACCCTAATTAATCAACATGGTGTATCTTTAGGCAGTCTCGAGCCTTAATCTTGGAACCTTCAGGCTTACTTTTTTGGGGAGGAGACTTCTACTCGCGTCAACGAGTCGAACTTCAGACCGTATGTGTCCTCTGAGTGGCGCTAAATGAGAGACCTCAGGGGTATACCTCCTTTAGGTATACACGGGTGTCACGAGCCCGGGGTTCACCTGAGTGATCTTTTTTTTTCTTCCCATAGTCTCGAACTTGCCTCTGTAGTGCTTGTTCCTTAAATGGGGTTGACCACATTAATTTCTCGAGCCATGACAGAGCTCTCGTAGGTCAGCTGCAGCTTCATAGCTGTCGTGGTTTGCGACAACTTGTTCATACAGTGGCTGTCTTCTTCGGATGGGTCAGTGTAAGAAATCTCTTACTTTTTTACCTCTACTCTTACTTTTAATATTTTTTCAAAATGTTTCATGCATTTACTGAAACATTACACAAGATTGAGCATTGACTTTTAAATGTTATAATATTGAATTTTATTTTAATTTTTATATTATTTGTAGTCATTCAATATAAAAATTAGATTGTATGCCACATTTTTACTAAATTTTGTGTTTAGTTGAAATAGTATAATAGACAGAAATGGGTGAAGGCTCATTCCACTCTTACACCACTCCTGAAACTGATTAAAATCTAGCTACAACCTATTGAAATCAATCGAGTAAATTTATTTTTATACAAGAGTTCATTTTTGAGGCACTTACTACTTAATTTTGGTTTGGTTTAGAGAGCTACAGGCATTTTTTTGCAACCCTACAATGAGACGGGATCTACTGCTTTAATTTCCAAGAGGCTGCGAAAATTTGGGATTTGCATTACATTGATCACTGAGACGAACATCAGTGGGATTTGAACCACGATCTCTGGTACAGAAGATCAGCACCATAAACCTTTCTGCCATCATTCGGCACTGATTATGAATATAAAATTCAAGCGAGGTATTCGAACCTACAACTTACAATACTGAAAAGTTACCAGGATTATAAGTTCTACAGCAGTTATTTACAGCAGTTGTACAAAGTTCTTAGTTTTTAGTATTTAGCGAAAAATTTTCGAATCACTGTTAAGATACAAATTTTAATTACAGAAAAGTATGTAATTATTTTGAAAATTTTGAAAATATTTTTTTTTTTATTTCACCTAAAAATTATATTTTTTTAAGAATTGTTTGTTTTATATATCATTATATATATTTTTAAGTATTTTTTATATTGAAAAATGTATTTCTCAAAATATTCAATTTAAATAAAAAAAATTTTATATTATCAATTTAAATAATTATAAATTTTGTCATTACATATGTGTAGAACGCTTAAACTTCAGTTCAAAATTGCATTTTTAAAAAACATTTCTTGAAAATAACGAGCTGAAAACAAATTGTTGAAAATAATGATGTTTTCGTATATTTAAAAATGTAAAGCTCAAACATTTGTAATAGATTACATTTTGTGCCCGTGAAAGGCAAAAAGTAATTTAAAATTAATTTAATAAATAATTACTTTTTTTTATTAATTGTTTTTTGCGATAAAAATGTCTTTGTATGTATTTTTGCATATTTGAATTTTTTTGTTTATTTTTTTTTATTTTTATTTTTTTATATTGTTATTTTTGGATTGTTGTGTTTTAGATTCGGCTTGTAGAAAAGTCAAAACATGGACGAAGCAATATTCCCGATGTGCTACTCTACTTTAAATTAGCTGATGACAAGGTGACATAAAATCTTTGGTGACACATAACAGAACTTAGTCCTATTTGGTTATTTTTAGATTCAAGTAGCTGAGAATGTAGCATGTTCGGTTTGTTCATTTAGTTAACCTAAGGCAGTGGTCGGCAAAGTGCGGCTCCAGAGCCGCATGTGGCTCTTTGGCTCCTTAAGTGCGGCTCTGGCACAAATATCCACGGAAGGCGCAATAATATTTTCATTTAAAAAAAAACTTGGTAAGAAAAAAATTACATCTTATTTTGATAAATTAAAATTCTTCTATAAATCGAGAACATGTATAATTTTTTGTTTAAGTTAAAAGATAGATAGGTAATTAAAATTTTATATTGTTGTAAAAATACGTAACGAACATCGAGTTTAATTTTATTAGTTTTCGTAAACGTAAACACAAACCATGTACAAGCTACCGGCTGAAATTGTTCGTATGTTTTCGGCGTACTCCGGTGTGATACAAAGGTACCACAAGCATGCGCGCGCATACTTTTTCTAAAGTAGTGGGGGGTACAAATTGGCATCACAGACCAGCAGTTGCAGTGTGAACAGTTTTGTCTTATCTACCATTAATAAATATCATTAATAAATATTTATTAAGTATGAAATTTAGTTTTATTTAGTGTACTACTTATTTAGTGGAATAAAAGTTTACTAAACAGACAGATTTGGCTCCCATTTTTTTTTAAATTGTTATGTTCATATTTGGCTCTTTGGCTTAATAAGTTTGCCGACCTCTGACCTAAGGAAATATCTACCTGCAAAGAGCTTCCCTTAACACCAAATGCTCCCTTAGTTTGGTTCGGTTTGGTTTGGTTTGGAGTGCTACGGTCTACTTTTTGCAACACGAGGGCAAATGAGACCGGGACCTACAGCTTAAAGCCGATTCCGAACGGCTACGAACATCCATGCCACTGTGGGATTCGAACCCATGAACTCCGGTACCGAAGACCAGCACCCTAACCAATCGGCCATCGTTCGGCTAACGCTCACTTAGATGAAAATTATTGTTGTACAATGGACTCCTCTTAATTTGATCAGTTTGGGACAACGTGATTTTGATAAAAATAAACGATATTATAAATTAGATAAATTTACCCCACCCTTTAATTCACACGTTAACCAAATTTCAAAATAAAATGAATTAACTCACCTTATATTTATGCACTGTATATTATCCTTTGAAACATAAGAATTGTATACAGAATTAAAAAAAATTGATTTTACAATTTTTTCTAAGAAACTGATTGATAAATTGTTTGTGATCATAATGTTTTTTTAAAGTCATCGGAGCGGTGTTGTACTCCACGTTTCAACACTTTCAATGCAGTTCCTACTCTGAGACATGTTTAACTGTGCTGAAGCATTGCGCTGACTCATTTTTTGGTAACCTGTCATAAACGATTTAAAATTTCGGTCTTTTTTTAAAGTTAAATCATTTCACTTTCTGGCTTCCCTATCGATAAGCTGCATGTATCCAATCAAAGCATAAATTGTGAATAAACTCCTTCTCAGTTCTGAATAAGAACTTGTTGCCTTCTGCTTGTCTGACAACTATTGACCCCTAGAAAGGAGTGCGTATTTCTGAAAAAATTCCCTGAACGTGTAATTCGTTTGATGATTCTTCATTTCCCTAGGTGGAAGAGGGAGAATTCTCAGAAATTAAAACAGGAGCGAAGGAAAGAAGGAAGTTTGGGTTCTTTGGGACTACATTGTGAATATTCCTTTCCCATTAAAATGAGGTTCGAAAACTGATAACATTAACCAATGCAACGATCCCATAACGTGATAATTTTAACATACAAATAGATAGAGAAAATCGGGACTAAGTGATTTCGATAAGAATAAACCGATTGATAACAAACAATATTCCCACACACACACCTTTAATTCACACATACCAAATTTCAAAGTAAAATGAAAAACTCCCCTTATATGTATGTACTCTATATTATCCTTTAAACATAAGAATTGTATACAGAATTAAAAAAAAATTGATTTTACAATTTTTTTCTAAAGAAAATGATTGATAAAATTGTTTGTGATCATAATGTTTTTAAAGTCATCGGAGCGGTGATGTACTCCACGTTTCAACACTTTCAATGCAGTTTCCTACTCTGAGACATGTTTAACTGTGCTGAAGCATTGCGCTGACTCATATTTTGGTAACCTGTCATAAACGATTTTAAAATTTCGGTCTTTTGTTTTTAATGTTAAATCATTTCACTTTCTGGCTTTCATATCGACAAGCTGTAATGTATGCAAGCAAAGCATAAAATGTGAATAAACTCCTTCTCAGTTCTGAATAGAACTTGTTGCCTTCTGCTTGTCTGACAACTATTGACCCCTAGAAAGGAGTGCGTATTCTGAAAAATTCCCTGAACGTGTAATTCGTTTGATGATTCTTCATTTTCCCTAGGTGGAAGAGGAGAATTCTCAGAAATTAAAAACAGGAGCGAAGGAAAAAGAAGTTTGGGTTCTTTGGGACTACATTGTGAATATTCCTTTCCAGTTAAAATTAAATTTGAAAACTGATAACATTAACCAATGCAACGATCCCATAAAGCGATAATTTAACATGCAAATAAATAGAGAAAATCGGGACTAAGTGATTTCGATAACAATAAAGGATTGATAACAAACAATATTCCCACACACCACACCTTTAATTCACACATACTAAATTTCAAAATAAAATGAAAAATCTCACCTTATATTTATGTACTGTATATTATCCTTTAAAACATAAGAATTGTATACAGAATTTAAAAAAAATTGATTTTACAATTTTTTTTCTAAGAAGCTCATTGAGAAATCGTTTGTAATCATAATGTTTTTTAAAATCATCGGATCGGTGTTGTACTCCGCGTTTCAACACTTTCAATGCAGTTCCTAGTCTGAGACATGTTTAAACTGTGCTGAAGCATTGTGGTGACTCATATTTGGTAACCTATCATAACTATTTAAAATTTTGATTTTTTGTTTTAATGTTAAATCATTTCACTTTCTGGCTTTCATATCGACAAGCTGTATGTATGCAAGCAAAGGCATAAAATGTGAAATAAACTCCTTCTCAGTTTCTGAATAGAACTTGTTGCCTTTCTGCTTGTCTGACAACTATTGACCCCTAGAAAGGAGTGCGTATTTCTGAAAAATTCCCTGAACGTGTAATTCGTTTGATGATTCTTCATTTCCCTAGGTGGAAGAGGGAGAATTCTCAGAAATTTAAAACAGGAGCGAAGGAAAAAGAGAAGTTTGGGTTCTTTGTGACTACATTGTGAATATTCCTTTCCCAGTTAAAATGAGGTTTGAAAACTGATAACATTAACCAATGCAACGATCCCATAACGTGATAATTTTTAACATACAAATAGATAGAGAAAATCGGGACTAAGTGATTTCGATAACAATAATCGATTGATAACAAACAATATTCCCACACACACACCTTTAATTCACACGTACGAAATTTCAAAATAAAATGAAAAATCTCACCTTATATTTATGTACTGTATATTATCCTTTAAAACATAATTGTATACAGAATTTAAAAAAAATTGATTTTACAATTTTTTTCTAAGAAACTGATTGATAAAATTGTTTGTGATCATAATGTTTTTTAAAGTCATGGGAGCGGTGTTGTACTCCACGTTTCAACACTTTCAATGCAGTTCCTAGGCTGAGAAATGTTTAACTGCGCTGAGGCATTGCGCTGACTCATTTTTGATAACCTGTCATAACTATTTAAAATCTCGATCTTTTGTTTTAATGTTAAATCATTTCGCTTTCTGGCTTCCATATCGACAAGCTGCATGTAAGCGAGCAAGGCATAAAATGTGAATACGCTCCTTCTCAGTTCCGAATAGAATTTGTTGCCTTCTGCGTGTCTGACAACTATTGACCACTAGAAAGGTGTGCGTATTTTCTGAAAAATTCCAAGAACATGTAATACAAAACTCCTTTGATAATTCTCTATTTCCCTAGGTGGAAGAGGGAGAATTCTCGAAAATTAAAAGAGGAGCGAAAGGAAAGAAAAGTTTGAGTTCCTTCTTAATACATTGTGAATATTCCTTTGCCAGTTAAAATGAGGTTCGAAAACTGATAACATTAACCGATGCAACGATCACATAAAGCGATAATTTTAACATACAAATGAATAGAGAAAATAGGGACTAAGTGATTTCGATAACAATAAACGATTGATAACAAACGATATTCAGTAGCGAAGGAAAGAGAAGTTTGGGTTCTTTGTGACTACATTGTGAATATTCCTTTCCCAGTTAAAATGAGGGTTTGTAAACTGATAACATTAACCGATGAAACGATCCCATAAAGTAATAATTTTAACATACAAATGGATAGAGAAAAATCGGGACTAAGTGATTTCGATAAACAATAACGATTGATAAACGATATTCAGTAGCGAAGGAAAAGAGAAGTTTGGGTTCTTTGTGACTACATTGTGAATATTCCTTTTGCCAGTTAAAATGAGGTTCGAAAACTGATAACATTAACCGATGCAACGATCCCATTAAAGTGATAATTTTAACATACAAATTGATAGAGAAAATCGGGACTAAGTGATTTCGATAACAATAACGATTGATAACAAACGATATTCAGTAGCGAAGGAAAAGAGAAGTTTGGGTTCTTTGTAACTACATTGTGAACATTCCTTTGCCAGTTAAAATGAGGTTTGGAAACTGATAACATTAACCGATGTAACGATCTCATAAAGTTATAATTTTTACATAAAAATTGATAGAGAAAATCGGGACTAAGTGATTTTGATAACAATAAGCGATTTATAACAAACGATATTCAGTAGCGAAGGAAAAGAGAAGTTTGGGTTCTTTGTGACTACATTGTGAATATTCCTTTGCCAGTTAAAATGAGGTTTGAGAACTGATAACATTAACCGATGCAACGATCCCATAAAGCGATAATTTTAACATACAAATGGATAGAGAAAATCGGGACTAAGTGATTTCGATAAGAATAACCGATTGATAACAAACGATATTCCCACACACCCACCTTTAATTCACACGTGCCAAATTTCAAAATAAAATGAAAAATCTCACCTTATATTTATTGTACTGTATATTATCCTTTAAAACATAAGAATTGTATACAGAATTTAAAAAAAAATTGATTTTACAATTTTTTTCTAAGAAAAACTGATTGATAAATTGTTCGTGTATCATAATGTTTTTTAAAGTCATCGGAGCTGTGTTGTACTCCACGTTTCAAGACTTTCAATGCAATTTGGAAGCTGAAAAATGTTTAACTGCGCTTCAGCAATGCGCTGACTCATTTTTGGTAACCTTTCATAAGGATTCAATATTTCGATATTTAGTTTTAATATTAAATCATTTCGCTTTCTGTCTTCCATACTGACAAGCTGCATGTTTGCGAGCAAGGCATAAATTGTGAATACGTTCCTTCTCACTTCCTATAAGAATGTGTTGACCTCAGCTTATCTGACAACAAATGACCACCAGCAGAGTGTGCTTATTTCTGAAACATTCCACGAACGTGTAATACCCCACTTCTTTGATCATTTCCCTAGGTGGAAGAGGAGAATGCTAGGAAATTGAAACAGCAGCGAAGGGAAAGTGTAGTTTTGGGTCCTGACTAAATTGTGAATATTCCACTCCTTGATCATTTCCCTAGGTAGAAGAGGGAGAATTCTGGAAATTGAAAACAGCAGCGAAGGGAAATAGTAGTTTGGGTCCTGACTACATTGTGAATATTCCACTCCTTTGATCATTTCCCTAGGTGGAAGAGGGAGAGAATTCTCGGAAATTGAAACAGCGGCGAAGGGAAAGAGTAGTTTGGGTCCTGACTACATTGTGAATATTCCACTTCCTTTGATCATTTCCTAGGTGGAAGAGGGAGAATTCTCGGAAATTGATACAGCAGCGAAGGGAAAGAGTAGTTTGGGTCCTGACTACATTGTGAATATTCCATGCCTTTGATCATTTCCCTAGGTGGAAGAGGGAGAATTCTCGGAAACTAAAACAGCAGCGAAGGGAAAGAGTAGTTTAGGTCTTTCTTACTACATTGTGAATATTCCACTCCTTTGATCATTTCCCTAGGTGGAAGAGGGAGAATTCTCGGAAACTCAAACAGCAGCGAAGGGAAAGAGTAGTTTAGGTCTTTCTTACTACATTGTGAATATTCCACTGCTTCTGATTCATTTTCCCTAGGTAGAAGGCGGACGAATTCTCGGGAAATTGAAACAGCAGCGAAGGGAGAAGAAGTAGATGTTTGGGGTTCCCTGTACTACATTAACCGATGCAAAGATCCATAAAGTAATAATTTTAACATACAAATGAATAGAGAAAATCGAGACCAAGGTATTTCGATAACAATAAACGATTGATAACAATAACCGCGATCACATTAAGCAGAGTCCACTGTATATCTTTACGACCAAAAAAGCTTGAGAAACTCTAAAGCAAAGTACCCACTAACGGTTCTCGATAAAAGTATTTTTTGTTTGCTAAGTACAAGTTCTACGACTCCTATAGTATCTTAAGGACAACCCCCTTCAAGCCGATTTTCGGATATTTTCTGTTACTTTAGCTACAAGGTAAAGATTCCAGTCTGTGTTAATTTCGCCCTAATCCTACTACAATCTACCTATCAGCGATTGTTTTCTTCTCTGAAATTTCTGCGACTTAGTCTATCGGCCAGTAATGGATTTCTAGAGAAAGATTTTATAAAAAATTACTGTTTTTCTTGCTTTTCCATTAGAAGTTGAAGTTTATATAAGAAATAAAGAATAATCTGCAGAAGGATTTATCTGGGGTGGAATAGGAATAATGTTATACAGTATTACCCACGTTTTCAGTAAAAATTGCAAGCAGGTAAATCTTCAGTAAAATTCAGTAAATCTTGTGATAAACATTAAAAAAAAATTTCTGAAAGTGTATACAATTTTATAAAAGTATGCATACACAGACAAACACATACACACACATACACACACATATACACACATATATACACACATATATATATACATATATATATATACATATATATACATACATATATATACATACATATATATACACATATATATACATACATATATATACATATATATATATATATACACATATATATACATATATATATACATATATACATATATATATACATATATACATATATATATACATATATATACATATATATATACATATATATACATATATATATACATATATATATATAACTATATATACACATATATATACATGTATATACATGTATATACATATTTATACATATATATACATATATATACATATATATACATATATATACATTATATATACATATATATACATATATATACATATGTCCGTATTTTGTTTTCGAGATAACAATAAGTATATATCTTTTAGACCAAAAAGCTATGAGAAACTCTAAAGTACCCACTAACGGTTCTCAATAAAAGTATTTTTGTTTTGCTAAGTACACCCTTCTACAACTCCTATAGTATCTTAAGGACAACCCCTTCAAGCAGATTTCAGATATTTTCTATTACCTAGCTACAAGGCAAGGATTCCAGTCTATGTTTATCTCGCCCTAATCCTATTACAATCTTAATAACACACCTATCAGCAATTGTGTTTCTCTGAAATATCTGTGACTTAGTGTACCGGCGAGTAATGTGATTTCTAGAGAAAGATTTGATACAAAAAATTACTGTTTTTTCTTGCTTTTCCATTAGAAGTTGAAGCTTATATAAGAAATAAAGAACAATCTGCAGAAGGATTTATCTGTGGGGGGAATAGGAATAATGTTATACAGTATTACCCACGTTTTAAGTAAAAATTGCAAGCAGGTAAATCTTCAGTAAAATTCAGTAAATTTTGTGTTAAAACATTGAAAAACCTTTTCAGTAAATACAATTTGTGATAAAAATATGCATACACACACACACATTTTTTTCTAAAGTGTATACATATTTATATACATATATATATATGTGTGTGTGTTTGCATACACACACAAACACATATAATGTGTGCATATATATGCTTATATATAAGAACTAATCGGCTCAGTAGTCCTTCTCGTAGGCCAGGGCCTACGGTGTCCGTATTTGTCTACATTGTGAATATTCTTTTGCCAGTTTAAATAAGATTCGAAAACTGATAATATTAACCGATGTAACGATCATATAAAGCGATAGTTTTAACATACAAATGAATAGAGAAAATTGGGACCAAGTTATTTCGATAACAATAAGCGATGGATAACAATAACCTCGATCACATTAAACGCAGTCCACTGTATTTTCGATGGTATTTAATATTATGTAGAAAGAGTAATGTGTTCGATGTGATCCTTTATAGTAAGTATCAAAGAGTTGCATAAAAGTAAAATTTTTACAAATGCCTGTACGTTTAGAAAATGCAAAGAAAACAAACACTGCAGTTACATGATAAACTCTATTTTTACTCTAATATTATAAGTAAGAGGTATATTTAACCCACTAAACGGACGCGTCGACGGGGGTTCGGCAGCTAATTCCTGTTCGAAAACGGACCTGTCAACCCATTCACGTTCACACTCGTGTAACTCGTATCGCACACTTTTGAGGAAAACAAATATTGCAAAGCGATAATAAATGAAAGAAACTAATTTTGAATAACGGAACTCCTTTACCTTGCAGGGAAAATAATTTAAAAGTAGCCTAACAACTTTTAAACCGTCAACTCTAGTATGGAACGGGAAGTTCCGTCTGGAATTTACGAAAAGGATGACTGTTTTGAAAGGGAAAAAGGTGGGGAGGGTGGCCGGTGGACGGGTTAAAAAAATATATAGCCAAGAGAAAAATTGAATGAAAGAAAAATAATTTGTTTCTGCATCCAATTCTTTACCAAATCTGTGACAACTTTTCAGTCTTGTGCTGCTAAGTTTTAACGAGAACTCAAATTTGAAGCCACATACGAGGTTTTGATGCATCACCTGTTAATGGGGCATTAACTTTTACTCATCTCGTTTCATAATGGGGATTATTTTTCCACTCTTACTTTTAAGAATTATCAAAGAAAAAAAGTCATGCACATGGAGTCAACTTGTATTTCACCATACCAGGTTAAAAGTATAAGATGAGCAGAGAAAGATTTAAAATCTGTTGAAAATTGTTTTAAGGGGACTTGAAACCTTTAAGAACTAATATAACAGCCTTTTTCAGATTAATCATAGCTCAAAAAGTTATTTGTAAAGAATTTTTATAATTTTTTTAATAACGGTCACATTTGAAAAAATTTAGTTTTGCCATTTACTTTTATTAAGAATAATATTTTTTTAATGATGATATATATACCCCAAATAAAATAAAACTCATTTACCTGCAAGGTTAGTTTTGAAATATGTATATTGGGAACTAAATTTTTATATTAAATCGGATGTAAAATAATTCTTTTTATATTGTAATATGAAGAGTTTCATATTTTAAAATTAAAACACAACAAAAACTTTTATTCGAAATTAAAAATACTTTACAATGAAATAAAATATTTTATTTTATTGAACAATTTAGGGTTACAGAATAAAAGATTTCACTTATATTTGATAATTATTAAAAAAAATTAGTTTATAATCTCCAAATTTTAAAAGCTATCTTGCAGGTAAATAGATTTCTACTTTTAGAAATTGTTTTGTTTATAGAAAATTTTATATTATCTAACAAAACTAAATTGTATGAAGTTAGAACCTTATTAAATATTTAGGATAATATTCTAAACGCAAAACATTTTCCTTTATATTGAATTGAACATAGGCTGTGACATTAGTCAATTTACCAAATTACTTTGCGATTTCGTTAGTAATAATCATAAATATGATGCAGACCGTCGAAATATAAATATATATGTATATATATATATATATATATATATATATATTTCGACGGTCTGCATCATATTTATGATTATTACTAACGAAATCGCAAAGTAATTTGGTAAATTGACTAATGTCACAGCCTATGTTCAATTCAATATAAAGGAAAATGTTTTGCGTTTAGAATATTATCCTAAATTTTTAATAAGGTTCTAACTTCATACAATTTAGTTTTGTTAGATAATATAAAATTTTCTATAAACAAAACAATTTCTAAAAGTAGAAATGGATATGCAATTAAAAGGCAATTCCATAAATACAATAAAAATTTACGTACCTTCAAATAAATATGATTTTAAAAAGGTTAAGACTTTACTCACCTGAAAATAAAACAAATTGTTAGAATTCATTAAAAAATGTTGTATTTACATCAATTAAATACACTTAATAAACTTTTATAGCATGCACATCTTATCAAAATATGGTTTCAGCTTTTTTTTTCCTTGTTATTCACCCAAATTTTTTGCGAAACTGATAAATTTAAAAGTCTACAAATTTGATAGATTTATTTTAAATGTTGCACTAATCTATCACTTACGTTTCATTAACGAGAGACAATTAATCTGAAGATTAGTTGTAGGTATTAAAAAGTCTGTACAATTAATTATTTTCAAAAAAGATTTTTTTTATAAAACTACATATTTTTCTATCGATAGTTGATTTGATTAAATTATTTTGATCATAAGACCTACTTAAGTTCTTACATAATTTAAACTTTAAAATGTCTTTCTCTGATATGGTATGTTATAGTATGAATAGACTGATTCTAGCCTAGGATTCTTCTCGGCCCAAAACTATGCCATAAATTGCACGTAGAAATGTACTATAATTTACCCATACTGATTTACCATAATGTGTTGCAAAGTCGTTTACTACAGTGATGTACAACTATTCATTGATGAAATTTCGTGTACTCTTATGAATACATGTATTATGACTTGTACAATTAAATATTCATATTATGAATGAGTACTTCATACTCAACTAGTGTTATTTTTAATTTTTTAATTCGATATTAAGAATTTTGGATATCCTTCAGTATATCCCTTGAATATCTGCGGTACTCTAAGTAATTTTAGGTCCATAAATACAATAAAAATTTACGTACCTTCAAATATGATTTTAAAAAGGTTAAGACTTTACTCACCTGAAAATAAAACAAATTGTTAGAATTCATTAAAAAATGTTGTATTTACATCAATTAAATACACTTAATAAACTTTTATAGCATGCACATCTTATCAAAATATGGTTTCAGCTTTTTTTTTCCTTGTTATTCACCCAAATTTTTTGCGAAACTGATAAATTTAAAAGTCTACAAATTTGATAGATTTATTTTAAATGTTGCACTAATCTATCACTTACGTTTCATTAACGAGAGACAATTAATCTGAAGATTAGTTGTAGGTATTAAAAAGTCTGTACAATTAATTATTTTCAAAAAAGATTTTTTTTATAAAACTACATATTTTTCTATCGATAGTTGATTTGATTAAATTATTTTGATCATAAGACCTACTTAAGTTCTTACATAATTTAAACTTTAAAATGTCTTTCTCTGATATGGTATGTTATAGTATGAATAGACTGATTCTAGCCTAGGATTCTTCTCGGCCCAAAACTATGCCATAAATTGCACGTAGAAATGTACTATAATTTACCCATACTGATTTACCATAATGTGTTGCAAAGTCGTTTACTACAGTGATGTACAACTATTCATTGATGAAATTTCGTGTACTCTTATGAATACATGTATTATGACTTGTACAATTAAATATTCATATTATGAATGAGTACTTCATACTCAACTAGTGTTATTTTTAATTTTTTAATTCGATATTAAGAATTTTGGATATCCTTCAGTATATCCCTTGAATATCTGCGGTACTCTAAGTAATTTTAGGTAACTTGATGAAACATAGCATAGACGGTTTGAAATAGAAGAATGGGGGTTTCAAAGCGGATTGGTAACTTGTCGAGCCCTTATTGGATTGTCCCCATTCCTATTTGTAAGGGTAAGGAGTAGAAAATGCCCAGCAGACGGAACTACTTTTTTTGTTCTCGACTTGAGTCGTGCGAGAGGTGATTTTAATGGCTTGCGAGTTAGCAGTTTCCTCGAGAACATGAAGAGTCAACGGTAATCCTTTATCGCAAAAATATTTTTCATAATTATCTATCTCTGATCTCAGTGCATTTAATACAAAATCTGAAAAAGATGAAGAGCAATATTTTACGACTTTGAGAGCTATAAATGTGTGATATTGAATCTATTCTGCTTGCCATTCCAGCATTTTAATAGAAGTATTTGATTTTTTCCCCTTGAATTTCCTACACGCACGTGTCATTTACAGAAGTAACATATTAATATATGTAAAAGTTATTAATTAGTTTCGTTTATATAATATATATATCAATGTTTCTGTGCTAAGATTGCTCTGGTGCTCAATTATTTTCTTTCAACTTTAAAATTCTCTGAACAAATATATCCAAGATGCAATTGTGATTCTCTATCTCCATACAAAAAATTCTCCCAAAGGGGGCAAGTTTTTGTTTTCAGTAATTCGTATTTCCCTGCATTCTCACATTTATGAGGGAGTAACAACTTTATACAAAGCTGTACTCGAGTTTTTCGACAGTTAATCTAAAAATGATATCGTCTGAAAACAAATATACCAGGATAATTCACAAGTACTTTAATTCAATAAACCAATATATATCTCTGAAGACTTAATAGCGAAGCTTCTTTCTTGGAGAATGTTATCTTAAGGTGTAGGGCCAAATACTTATCGATTTATGTAGGTTTAGTTGAGATTTTCGTCTCTGCACTTCTACCGAAAACTATATTTTAGAAAAACCTCAATGAAGATATCATTTTTATTCCTCCAAAGAAAAATAAACTACTTAATCATATTTTATTGAAAAACTATCATGACGATATGAAAAAAGATAAGAAAACTTTTTAGACAAATGATATTACAACTCAGTTTTAAAAGTATTCTATTGGGTTGGCAATTAAGTAATTGCAGATTTTTTTTTAGAAAATCAAAGACAATTTTTTCATGGAACTAAATAACTTTATTCTGTAATGTATAGCCCATTTTGATCAATGACCTTTTCCCATCTTTCAGGCAGCATCATAATCCCACGTTCGTTAAACTTCTGGTTTTTATTAGCAAAAAACTGAATCAGGTACGATTTGACATCATCATCATCATTGAAATTTTTACCATTCAAGGAGTTTTGTAAATATCGAAACAAAAAGTAATCAAATGGTGCAAGATCAGGACTATATAGTGGATGTGGCAAAAAAAACAACCAAGCTCCAATAATTTTTTCCGAGAGACCAAAGATGTGTGAGGCCTTGCATTGTCATGATGGAATACAACACCTTTTCGGTTTGTCAATTCGGGCCGCTTTTTTTCAACTGAATTTTTTTTAATTTCGTTAGTTGTACAATATAGACATCATAATTGATCGTTCGGTTTGGAGGTAAGAGTTCAGAGTAGAAAATTTCTTTGTAATCCCACCAAACTGATAACAAAACCTTCTTTTGATGAATATCCGATTTTGATGTTGTTTGAGTGTGCTCACCTGGCCTGTTCTACGATCTTTTCTCTTGATATTGTAGTAAACAACCCATTTTCCCTCTACAGTTATCAGTGGTTTTATAAATGGATCATTTTCATTACGTTTCTTTAGCAAATCGCAGCTGTTAATGCGTTGCGTTAAATGCGTTCCGTTTAGTTCGTGAGGAACCCATATATCAAGTTTTTGAACATAGCCAAGTTGTTTTAAGTGATTTTCAATGCATTTATGTGATACATGAAGCTTCTTTGAAATCTCAAGTGTTGTACTGTAACGATCCGAATCGATTATTGCTTTGATTTGTGCATCATGAATATCATCCTTACGACCAGAGCGTTTTTCATCTTTGAGGGAAAAAACACAAGAACGAAATTTGGCAAACCAATTTTGATACTGCCGTTCTTTTAAGGCTTCGTCACCATAAACATCACATAACTTTTAATGAGCTTGCGATGCGTTTTTTTCCTTTGCGGAAATAAAAAAGCAAAATATGACGAAAATGTTAATTTTGATTTTCCATTCTTCAACGAAAGCCAAGCGAAAACTACGCAACCGGTCAAAAAACTATTTTTACTGATTGACAGCTGAATTGCCAACTATCAAATAACAAAATGTGTTTTACATTTGTACTACGTCTGCAAACCTAAAAATTCAACTGACTATGAGTGAAATCCGCAGTTACTTAGTTGCCAACCCAATACTTTTCACAGCATTCTTATAATGATCATAAATAATTGTTTTTTTATGAAACACAGAATTCATTACACATTGTTTGCGGGACACGTACTAGTACGTTTTCTGATGATTGATACTTGAGGTCGGGTCAAGTACTAGTACGGGTTAGGGAAACAACATGGTTTGTTTGTGGGTACAAAGATAATAGTATATACAGGAAAAAGAAGCCGAATGTTCTTGTGTACGACACAGGTTCTGGAAAAATTTAGACAAATAAATACTACTTTTTACATCAGTCGATGAGACAACGAGCAGAGCATAAAAACAACGAAAAGATAAAAGAGGGGGAAAGGATCGTAGATTCATGAGTCCATAACACAATAACTAAAGAGCAGAAAGTTTAGGAATAGAAACAAAATATTTTTTGGCCAGGGATATCTGTACTGTAGAAGAAAAAAAATAAAAAATTAAAATAAGAAAATAAAAGTTAAAAATAAGAAAAATACTAACATCGAAAATAGATTAACTGAAAAATGCGTAAATTAAAAATTAAATAAAATATATGTAGGCGCGGGAAACAGAACCATCGACTTGATTGCGAGTGAGTACAGGTCAGGCGCTCTATCGAACATGCCATTTTATATTTTAAAGCTTTTACTTTTGAGCTCAAGTATCCTTCACACCATAAGAAATCAAACAAAAGTAGATAGTTTGATTTTTAATTGAAATGTTTGGTGGTAAAAACTTTCGTTTTTTCAGCAAGAAATATAATTTTTGATGAGATTGTTCTTGATCTAAACGAATAGCAAGTAATAGTCTACCAACTCCGCTTTTAACTGTATTGCTTATTATAAGTATAAAGACACGTAACTGAACACGAAGAGTTCCCAACATATCCGCCCTTCTAGGTGTAGCTACTTACATATATTTTCTATGTCGGAAGTTCTTTACCGTTCCACACAAAAAAACCAAAATAGCGCCATCTATCCTGTTGCATGGCAAACTATGGGAAGGATTACGCATGGAAAGAGACGCAACTGAACACGAAAAAAGCCTCGGAATAATACAAGCTTCGGAAAGGTTGAAATTTAGTATGATTTGGAGTGCCACGGTCTACTGTTTTGCTCAGGAGAGCTACTGAGACTAGGGCCTACTGCTTAAAGCCGTGTACTACCTGTAACCAGCCACCCACCCGAAGTCGGGTGTAGGGTGTTGAATTGCTGGTTCGGTCTGGCCGTCCGGCAACAATGCGTTACGCAGGGTCCAAGTCAGCATTAAGTCAAGCAAGCAAGCCCATAATATTTAAAATAACAAAAGAAAATATATATATATATATATATATATATATATATATATATATAAACATATAAATGTAGAAAATCTAGAGTAAAAGGTACAATTAATGCAGTTTACGAAAGTGCGGGGGATACTCCGCAGGAGTCCTGCCCAGGTAAAAGTCCGGTGTACTGCATGATACTTTCTGTCATGAGAGCAGGTGTTTGCGAGGGAAGCAATATCTGCACAGGGCAGTTGTGATGGCCATTCGTGAAGGGGTACTTTGACCCTGGCGGTGTAGTATAAGGTTAAATTCATGGCCGCACGATGGCGCCTTGGTTAGCGGTGAGCCAGTCAACCAGGCTCCCGGCCTTCCTTATCAGTACCGGGTTTTTAATTAAGCTCTCTGCCCAGAGTTCCTTGGATCTTTCAGAGGGTTTCTTAAAGTGCAAGTCATGTGTCAAGGGGCAGTCGTGCAGGTAGTGATTGGAGTCACCGAGTGCACCGCAGACACAGTCTCCCGATGAGCTATCGGAGACCTGGAACCTGTGGAGATACTGAGGGAAAGGTCCATGGTTCGTAAGAAGGGCATTTACTGCCGCATTTCCGCTCAGTCTAGAAAATTTCACATTTCTTAAGAAACCATAGAGAACCCTGCCAGTAGTGGCAGAATCCCAGTAATTTTGCCACTCGAAGAGCATCTCTTGCTTAAGTTTTTGTTTTATATATGATCTAGTTAATAAGAGTTTTATTTCTGGCTCGCGAAGTGTCGCTTCTTTAGCCAGCTTATCGGCAGCCTCATTGCCGTGGATGCATTCCGAGCGGCTACAAACATCCACTCCAGAAGCGGGATCATAACCCACGAACTCCAGTACCGAAGATCAGTGCTCTACCATTCGGCCATCGCTCGGACAGAAATATTAAGGAGAAATGTGTTATTCCTAACTAATCAGCATCAAATAAACATATAATTAAGAAATGTTTTTTAAAAAATGTCTTTTCACAGAACCCTTTCATTTGACATTAAAAAAATTCTTACACAACTCAATTATTTTTCTCCCCACCATAATTAAAGTTATAAAATACATATGCAAATACATATCCTCCATCACGCTTCAATTCACTCGATAGTCGTGAATTATGACAATTTTTCAGATATGTTTTTACACATTATAAACATCAGTCACTGAAACATTTTGCTGTAAAAATGTTCCAATAGTATTTTTACACATTTTCCAACTTTTTCCACAATTTTTCAGTCATTTATTCTGCAACATACTGTCCTTAAAATCTCTGCTACAGGTATTAGAGACAAATTCTTACTACAGCAAAAATAATAATTTCGTTTGCCTAGAACTTTGAAAAACTTTTTGCATTAATTCACTCATTTTTTAAGCCTACTTGTGAAAAATAGTTGCTGTAACTTTTTTTCTTTACGGTATATGTTAATATTATCTACTGCTCTATTTTGTTTGCCTTGATGTTATTACAGCATAAAGGCATTATTCTGTTTTAAATTCAAAATATTTCAGATAGTGGAGTTCCATAATTATCTTTATAAGCGAATACATATCGTTATACAGCTGTATTTTAATATTTTTACACATTTTCTCATTAACTGAAAATATTTATGCTGACTCTTATAGCAATTTATCTGCATACTAGACTTCAACCTAAACTGTCCCTCAATAATGCATTCAAATACTTGAAAACATACAAATAAAGCTAAACAACACAAGCGTAGTATGGTAAACTCAACTGTTATTTTACAAAGTGCTAGTGTCGTATCACGAGTGAAAACGTTTTTGAAATTTTAGTTGCTTTCGTGCATTTAAAAGGCGAAAATCTGGATATCGAACTAAGGTAAAATATCAATAGTTAATAAACACGAACTTAACTATCACTCCATGCCATGTATATAGATTATTAGTTTTGGAATATAATATTCTAATTTTCTTTCCTATGTTGAATTCCACACGCAATAGAAGAAAAATATTTATCGGAAATGATAAAAATTTACATACATAACCGCCACCGAAAATGTAAAATCTAAGGCATGATCAATGAATCAACGGCCTTTAGGATAGCTATAAGGTATGATCTTATAGGTATGATCATACCTTAATCTTGATCTATAAGGTATGATCTTAAGGTATGATCTATAAGGAATGAATCAATGACCTTTAGGACCTAAAAATGATCAAGCATTCCCCAATAATCCCCTGTATAATAATAGCCTAAGTTATCTGTCGATCTCTCCTCGAATTTATGAAGCAATTGGACCGGGAATGGATAGAGGCATCCATATTGGATTCTTGGTGAGTTAGGGTTAGCAAAACTCAAAGCGAGTTCGAAAATGTTCAAACTCCACCTCTCCTTCCAACCGCTTTTTTATCGTTTCATGCCATTATTTCAAGCTCTATTTTCCCCGGTTAAGAACAGGCGATTAAATTCAACAATTTATCACATAAGTAAATGAAGATAAAAATGTTTTTTCTAGCATTATGACGTCATTCCTTTAACGATCTCATTATGGTTAGAGACACCCATATTGGATTCTTGATATGTTAACCCTAACAAAATTGAAAGCGACTACAGTTTTATAGTCTCTTAAACTATCGATCCGATTCTAAATGAAACTGTTAAAAATATGCTTCATATAACAGCGAGAAATACTGTGCTCTTTAAAACGTTCGAAATCCACCACTTCACTCTTAAATGCGGAGAAAATGCTGTTGGTTAGTATAATTTTCGCATCTATTGAGAGCAGTTGAATTCATATCAATCGCAGTTTGTATTCGTTTTACTCAATTGTGATTTTTAATAATATAAAAATCAAAATGAAATACAGTGGTAAGTAGTAATTCAGTAGAGATGGACGGTGGATTCAGGATTGTGGCACGATAGACAAAATGAGAGTGTTTTATTTATTTGTAGTAAACTTTTCATTGTTGTATAGAAATTAGAGACTTTTTTCACTTTCTCAACAAGTGTTATACTGATCATTATTGATGCTATAGAGGAAGAATGGTTATCAAGCAAAAATGCCACAGGAAATACCAATAAGTAAAGTTTTCTTTAGAAAAATTTCCTGGGTAAAACTTGCGACAGTGTGACGTATGCAGTAAAAAAAGTGGTAATGGAATTAAACGATCCCACTTAATTTTCGGTATATGTAAAATAAGGAATTCATGGAATTGTGCAGCAAAACATTCTTGTAATAAATGAGAATAAAGAATATTTCTGTTAGTAAAAAATTACTTGTTACATAATAATTAGTGTAATTATAACAATTTCTATTGTTCTCCAAAAAATCATTACGCATTTCATTGCGCACTATTAGCATATATATAAGAACACTCTTCAGCACTCAAACGGTTAACCCCTTAACGAGCACGCTCGAGTTAACTCGAGAGCACTAAACTGACCATAATGGGCACACTCGAGATAATTTGAGCAGCGTTGCACTTCATGTTGCTATAATTTTTCACACTCGAATGCAATCGAGAATTCAAAATAACACTGTGAAAGCAAAAAAAATGTTTTATTGATATTTATCATTTACATGGGATTGTAGGCTATAACACGTATTCAAGTATAAAATATATATTTTTTTTTCTAAATTCAACTTTCTAAATTGTTTTTTACATAAAAATATTGATTTTTTGGCCGTTCTTTAAAGAAAAAACTATACATTAAGGGGTTAATTTCAGAATAGTACATGCCAGTTAAATTTTAATAGAAGTTAAATCCTCTATAACTTTTTAAAAAATACTTCTTGCTAAAACATTTAACATTTTAAAGATCTCTATACATAACAATATAGATTTATAGAACTCAAAAATTCCATAAAATACTTTACTGTCATTTGCTACGAAAAGAAATAAAAGCTGCAGAAAGAATTTTACACTTGTATTTTAAACACGAAAAGGTCATAGAATTTTGAATGACTGAAATTCGAAGGAAACTAAGCCTGAAAAACAACCATTTACGGTATCCATCTATTAAATAAGTCGCCTTCATGGCATGGAGCAACACGATTGTATAGAGCTAATCCGTCAATGATTAGATTTTTGCCAGTGATCATGCAATAGCAACTAGTGCAGGGGTAGGCAAATACTTTTAAGCGCGATGGCCAAAATCAAATTTTCAAAATATCTCCCGGGCCGGAGGACTATACCGCGTACGCTATGCACACAAGAATGTTTTGAGTGGAGTTTCTTCCCTGTAAAAGAATAATGATTCTTATAGTATTTTTTTTGACAAAAATACATACTATAAGTATCATTTTAAAGCATTTGAACAGAGAAATTTGACAGTTAAGGAAAGATAATAGTAATAATAAATTGTCTTACTTAGGTGTATATGCGAACAATTTTGCCCAGTAAAATAAGTCACGTAATTTTTAAAGAAATAGGATCCATTATGTTAAATTAATGGTCATTAAATGAATCAGTTAATGAAAGATTTTATTTTGATATTTATATTACATTTTGTAAATATAATAGTAAAAAGAATTATAAAAAGGAAAGACAAACAGAGGAGTGCACGTTCAATTCTATGTAGTAAGCCGACCACACGCATTATGAGTATGTATGTTGCATACATTAAAGTAGGGATATGGTTACAGCTGTTCAAATTATAATACTCTATTATTGAAATATTTTTCATTATTTATATATACACTAAGCATATAAATACTGTTCATTTCTACAAAATCGCACATAAACGATTAAAAGAAATTGCATGATTTTTGAATGATTGCAGGATTTTTCAACGGGCCGGGTAAAGTAAGAAAAAGGGCCGGCTTTTGCCCACCCCTGAGCAAGAGAGACAGTAAACGACTATAAAATAAAAAGATAAAAATGCATTCGTGAGTTAACACAAAATAACTAGACTAATAATAATAATAATAATAATAATAATAATAATAATAATAATACTAATACTACTAATACTAATACTAATAATACTAATACTAATAATAATACTACTAATACTAATAACACTATTGCTAATAGTACTAATAATACTAATAATATTAATAATACTAATAATACTAATACTACTAATACTACTAATACTAATACTAATACTAATAAAACTAATAATACTAAAAATAATAATAATACTACTAATACTAATAATACTACTAATACTAATAATACTAATACTAATACTAATACTAACACTAACACTAACACTAATACTAACACTAATACTAACACTAATACTAACACTAATACTAACACTAATACTAACACTACTAACACTAATACTAACACTAATACTAACACTAATACTAACACTAACTACTAACACTAATACTAACACTAACACTAACACTAACACTAACACTAACACTAACACTAACACTAACACTAACACTAACACTAACAATAATATTAATACTAATAATACTAATATTAATAATAATAACTAACATAATATAAATAACAAAAAATAACTACATTGGAAAGAGTTTAGGAAAAGGAATACATTTTTATGAAGTGCCTGTGAAATGAATACTCTTCAACCCAACCCCAGTCATGGGCTAATATGTAAGGAACATTAGCACTTTCTGACTGATAAATATTTTTTAATTAAAAATTTTAAAAAATTAACAAAAAAATGAAATAGATAAAAGAAAAATTAATAAAACAACAAAATTAATAAAATAAAAAATAAAGTACAATATTTATCAGAAATTACCAGTTTAGCTAGTTATAATTTGACTTTTAGCTTGAGTAAGGTTCAGTTATCAGTCAGTAATAGTAAATGAAATCCTTTATGTAAATGTAAATTTACTTTTAAAATATTGTTGGCATAGATTTGAAATTTCGATATTCATAAAGAAGTTTTAAACAATTTGAGTGAATAGAAAAACGGCACTTTAAGCATAGTTGTGATACAATGTTCCCTTAATTTTGTTCTGTTTTTGGACTAGTATGTAAGGAACATTAGCACTTTGTGACTGATAAAAAATCTTTTTAATATTTTTTTTAAATTAACAAAAAATTCAAATAGATAAAAGAAAAATTAATAAAACAAAATAATAAATTAACGTGTACAATATTTATGGAAAATTACCAGCTTAACTAGTTATAATTTGACTTTTCGCTTGAGTAAGGTTCAGTTATCAGTCAATAGTAGTAAATGAAAACCTTTATGTAAATGTAAATTTACTTTTAAAATTTTGTTGGCATAAATTTAGAATTTCGATATTCAGAAAGAAGTTTTAAACAATAATTTGAGCGAATAGAAAAAACGGCATTTTAACCATAGTTGAGGTACAATGTCCCCTTAATTTGTTCTCGATTTAGCACCTACGCTAATTCCCCCCTCAGCAAAAACTCACATCTATTTCTTAAATGAATCGGGAGGCATTTGAAAGCGAGTAACAGAAGTGTCAGCTCTATATTTAACTCAATTGCCGCTAATTTATGCAGACAATGAAATGTTCTTGAAAGACGGGGATACATATGTGCTTTCCTTTCCAAACGCTTCTTGGCAGACATCCACCCCCAAAAAGGGAAGGTCAACAAATACTATTTACTGTCTAGGCACTTTGTTTTTCGTTTCGGGAAATGATTTAGGTTTCTATTTTTTTCTTTTCCATGTTACTATACTATAAACTGCTTACAGTGACTTCCGGTTAGTCACATTTGAAAGTTTTAGCGTTTAGGTTTTTAACTGATTCCCTTTTAGAATTTTTTTTTAATTTAAAAGGAACCGATTGCATCTGATATATTAAAAAAGAAAATAAACTTTTCACCAATTAAAAACCCTTAACTACTCTTTTACAACTGTTTATTTTGTGTCACATACACATATGTGTAAGAGAAAAGTAAACTAAATCAATAAACTAATGTGAAATTTTATATAAATCCCATTGATTGTCACTTAAGGAATATACTGTCAATAAGCTTGCGGTAATGTGATAGTTCAATCCTGACAAAGCAAATTTATAGCCGAAAATCCTCATCACAGCCCGAGAAAATTCTCAGCTGTTTTCAAATCAAGGACAAAAAACCCCGGGTCTCTTTTCTTTCCCATTTATATATAGCCCTTATCTAAACTGACTAGTGGGGCTACATTTCACGTCCTCGGAAAAGGGGTCTAGCCAATTAAAATTTTATAGTTCCCTATCGACCAATTTAAGAAATTTTTAACAAAAAAGGCGATGCATGCTATCGGCGACTGATTATTTACTAAGATTCTTGCTAAGATTTTTACTTGTTTGTTTACTTAGCTTTTTCATGCTAGCTGATCTCTCAGCATGTCTTGGTCCTTAAATGAAGTGGGAACTTCTATAACCGACACTGTAATAAAGACTTGTAATAAAGGTCTTTCGACACTGAAGCAATGTCTTGTTTCTGGTTTTTCTCGACTGTAAAACTAGTAGCATGGTAAAACCAGTAGCATAAAGTAGCATGTGTTCAGAGAAATAAGGCAGCCTTGATGATGATGCAAGAACGAGACGTTCGTTGATGTTTGAATATGAACAAAAATTTATTTATTTACAAAGAAAAAAACCACTAAAAAGACTTAAGTTGTGTATGTTACTCTCATCCAATACAGTACAGCTGTTGTTGATGATGATGATGATAATCATACCACTTGGACAATGCAAGCACGATTGGTTTGGTTTGGTTTTGGAGCGCTACGGTCTACTATTTGCAACACGAAGGCTAATGATATCGGGACTTACTGCTTAAAGCCGATTCCGAACGGCTACGAACATACATGCCATAGTGAGATTCGAACCCATGAACTCCGGTTCCGAACGCCAGCACCGTAACCATGCGGCTATCGTTCAACCCAAGCACAATTGATTTTGCCGGCTCTCGTATTAAGGCCATGGGGTGTGCCTTTCATTTCGAGGTGCATCATTAAGGTGAAAGAACGACTTTGTTCAAGTTGGTCCGTGGAATTTTGAAGCAGGGACCAAGCAGAAGATCCACAGACTTGGCCTGCCACCCCCATAGGTATTGATTGTGAACTTGGAGGACATTGTGACCACGAACCTATTTTACGTGCCCCAGTCACCTTTAACGAAAACGGTGGATCTTAGGTCGGCTCGGGTTCGGAATCCGCAACCTTTGAGTTACGAGATCGTTTCCTTTGCCGACTGAGCTACGACGGCTCTCCAATACAGAGAAAGAAAATCAAACCATTCCGGCAAAGTCGGAGTACATCTCTCAAAGAGAAAATGACTATTCGTCTAAGTGTTCAGACAGGAGTGACTCCCGCTTCTTTTCTCTCCACCAAGAAACTTTAGGGGAGACTATCCCACTCTTTTGACCTTCGTCCTTGAAGTAACCGAAGACCCCTTGGCGCCTGGCCGATTAGGTCCCACAAATCATATTTCCTTTCTTTGTTGGTGCGTTCACAAACGCCCCACTTGAAACATTCCAAAGTCCGGATGCCAAGAAGACCATTACTGGCACAATAATGCCGTTTCCACTGTTTGGCCTTTGTAATGTTCGGTGTTTTACAAAGCTTAATTCGCTTTTACAAACGCTCGCCTTAAACATCGACAAAAACAGACGCGATACTTACACTATTTTTGTGATTGGGGATTCCGTCATACAAGTTTTTGGTAATTGCTGTATCTTGAAAAAATATTAGATATTACATAAAAAAATTGTTTTTCAACACATGTTAAGTAGCAACTGCTTTATACGTAAAAGGATTTTTTATAACCAAGACTCTCAAAATTTAAATTTTATGTTTTAATTAGGTCACATTAGAATCTCTTAAATTCCGGAATTCAAAGGGGAATAACATTCATTCAACAGGTCCATCGTAAATTATTTTGTTAAACAAAATCAATTTTTTACATGTTTCCTTGTTTGAAATATTTATCACATCAAATAATTCTCGGAAACATACAAATTAATGATTCAAACAAACATTGTTTTCCCATTTATAGTTGCAGTGAACGTTATTTTTATTTCTTTAAATAGTAAATATTGAAATCTGGTGTTTACAAACGGGCTGTGTATGTGTTAAAGCAAACTTTTTATTCTTAGGAAAATCCGATTCCTTATCATTTTGTCTTAAACAAATTGAAAGAACAAAAATACCTTCGACGTTGTTAAATTTTATCGATTCGTTGTTTACAATTAGATCTGTAAACAAGTTTTTATCGTTTTATGGTTTTTTGTTAAAATGAACATTTAGAGTTAAGTTTTTTATCTTTTCCCTTATTGGGACAGAAAACACTTTTTTTCAAGCATGTTCAAATTGCCTATAACACCAACCATTAGATTTAGAAATTTATTTTATATAACATAGGCTTACATTTCCTGTGTACATTTATTTGCACTATCTATAGGATAAATTAATGCATATAAGGAAACGTTTATTTTCATTAAATTATAATTTCATTCTACTTTTATTCTAATTTTAATGCATTTTTAACTGGTTACATCAAAATGACCTGTAATACGCCGTACGGAACAAATTCCAGGAAATACATTTGAAAGTAAATTTTCTAACCCTAAAAGAACCGAGATTAATAAAAAATTCAAATATAAATTTTAAATTGTGACATTAAAAACATTCAGTGACTTATCAATTTAACAAATTGTGTGCGGGTACATTTCGCTGTAGAATTGTACCGGGAGAGGGCATTTAGCGCGTACATTTAATTATTCAGTACATTAGTTAAATCTCAATAGATCGAAAATTATTTCATTTTTTAATCACCTTTTCGTATTTTATATTGAGATATATATAAACAAATATATAAATAACAACCATAAGATTTTTGAAAAAAAAAATATATTTTTAGTGGAAAAATTTATAATAGTGCGGATGTTGGATGTGCGATGAATACAATAATATTATACACCATCTCCGATAATTAGATACACTTGGTCATTAGTGAAGAAGATCGACACTATATATTATAACTTAACAAACATTTAATAAGAAATAATGATAAGCGTGCACGAAGGATCGTGTTATAGATAGAACTGCATACGGTACACTAGATCACCGTAACAAAGCGGAATGACTCTTTTACAAGTGAAAGTCAGTTACGGTTGCCGCACTAAGATTTCAGTCAAGCTGCAACTGTGTATTATAATTCCGTCAGGTCTGGAGTTGCGATATGCGGTGATGTAATTGTTCATAGACACCGCAATAGTATCGTAAATATGAAAAATCAAATAAAAATTGTAGTATATAGTTTTAATTTTTTCGAATTATGTTATACATAAACATTTATACATTACAAAAAATGAAAGACAAGAACATTCGGCTTCATTTTCCTGTATATACCGTTATTTTTGTAACCACAGACAAACCATGGTGTTACACTAACCGTACTATTACGTACGTGCCACGCGCTCAAGAATCAATAGTCAGAAAACATACTAGTAAGCGTTCCGCATACAATGTGTTAATAACCGAGCATTCTTTATGGCAACTATTAGAAACTTTAAGAAAAAAAACTATTTTTGTCCTTTGATTAGGTTGAAAAGTTTTTATAATAACTAATAAACAAAAACACAATTTCTAGTATAAGTTTTTAAAAGTATGAAAAGTTTTCATAACTCATGTGTAGGCAACCATTAGGAAGAACTGGCAAAGTCATACCTATATTTCTCCTAACCATAATA
>CM063507.1:38619609-38679609 GCA_032207245.1 Pardosa pseudoannulata
TTTTACTGTCTTATATGTAAAGTGACCATCGAACATCAAAAGAATGGGTTTTTCCAGGTGTTAAGCCTGTTTGAGAAAAAGTCCCATCCAAAATTCAAACATTGTATCATGCATTCACCCTGACTCTCTGCAGCCATATAATGCACCAGGTGGTCTACCCTTGGTCCAAGTCTCATATAAATTTAGACTCTGTACACAGTGACAGGTGGGTGAAAATTTCCAGAAGCAGATGTACAAAACTGCTATGTAAATACATGTATTTTTAGGCTTACAAGTTCAATTTTACTATTATTGTATTAATTTACTCTGTCACACAGCAGATAAATATAAAAATATTTAATATTATATACACTAAAATTGATGGGCTGGTAAAATCATTACATCTAAAAATTTAGAATTTTATAATAAATTGTTAAGCCTATCGAATACCCATTTTCCTCTATCACACAAAAATAATCATTAAACATAAAATTTAAAATATTTTTCTTGTTTTTGAAACTGTTGTTCAGAAACCCTTGCAGTTGATTATTGAAAAAATATTGAAGATAAAAGAAATGAAATATTACATTTTTGAAAGTGTAAGATCTTAGTAAAGAAGAATTTATTTCTAACTTGCAAACAAGCAGCCTATGTTGATAGATAAAAAATATAAAACTTGTTAAGGAAAATAAATGTTGCCAACAAATGTTTAGAAATATATTACATAGCTAAAATATACTTGTTAAATGTTATGATGTATTTTAAGTAAATTATAAAAAAAAAACATTTTACCCAACCAGACCCTACTTATTGGAAATTGATCCTTTAACTCAGTAGATTTAGCTAGTGATACGGAATAATGTCAATTTCTTTATCACGAACGTGTACGTTTGTTTATATACATAAAAAAGAGAGGAAGAAAGATATTACTGAAACTATCGACGGTCTCGTATAATATAAAGAATGATAAATCCAGAACAGTTTGCAAATATTACTGACAAGTGAAAAGGTTGGCGATCTCAACAAAAATTATTCTTCTGCTGTCGGTAGATTTTAAACACATAAAAAGGAATGTTAGTAATCTTACAGTACGGGATGTTTGTTCCACGTCCATAAAGCAATATCGCGTTGAAATATCAAAACAGAGCGAAAGCTAAACATTGCTGAAACTGTCGACTGTCTAAGGTGATTAAGGGAAGAAAGAGTACAGAATGGTTTGAAACCATTACTCGCCATTTAGAGAGGGCGTCGTCACAAGAAAAAAATATAAATGTTTCTTCTTGTGATATATCTCAAAACATAAAAAATGAATCTAAGTAAACTTAGTATGAGATGTTTGTGCCGCTTGAGTAGAGGAATATAAAAATAAAAAAGGGATAAAGCTAAACATTGCTGAAACTTTCGACTGTCTATAAGGCGATTGAAGGAAGAAAGGGTACGGAATGGTTTGAAACCATTACTCGCCAATAAGAGCAGGGGTTGGCAATAACAAGTAAAAAACAAATGTTTCTGCTGCGATGATTTCAAAAGCATAAAAAGCGAATGTAAATAATCTTAGATGCGTGATTCTTCGACGTCTTCAGTATAGAAATGTCACGTTGGAATATAAAATAAAATAGGGAGAAAGCTAAACAGTGCTGAAAATGTCGATTGTCTCTTGCAATTGAAGGAATGGTGAGTCCAGAACGGCATGTAAACATTTCTTGGACAGAGGAAGGCATTATAGCAATAGCAACAAATATAAATATCCTTCTGCTTCCGATAGATTTCAAAAACATTTAAAACGAAATATAAATATTCTTATTACGTGACGTTTTTGCTGCATGTGCTAACAAATATCACGTATAAATATAAAAGCAGAAAGAAAGCTAAAAGGTGCAAAAATGTCAGCTGTCAAGCGATTGAAGGGAGGATGGAAATATTCTTATAACGAGATGATTGTGCAGCATGTTTTAACAAATATCATGTAGAAATATAAAAGCAGAAAGTAAACTAAAAACTGCAACAATGTCTGCTGTCGAGCAATTGAAGGGAAGATGGATCGAGAACGGTATGTAAACATTCCTTAGACCAAGGTATTGTAGCAATAGCAACAAATATAAATATCCCTCTGCTTCAGGTAGATTTCAAAGACATTAAAAACGAAATGTAAATATTCTTAGAACGTGATGTTTGTGCAGCATGTGTTGACAAATATCATGTAGAAATACAAAAGCAGAAAGAAAGCTAAAAACTGCAACAATGTCTGCTGTCGAGCAATTGAAGGGAGGATGGGTCGAGAACGCTATGTAAACATTTCTTAAAGAGAGGCATTGTAGCAACAGCAACAAATAAATATCCTTCTTCCGGTAGATTTCAAAAACATTAAAAACGAAATGTAAATATTCTTAGTACGTGATGTTTGTGCAGCAGGTGTTAACAAATATCACGTACAAATATAAAAGCAGAAATAAAGCTAAAAACTGCAAAAATGTCTGTCAAGCAGTTGAAGGAAGGATGGGTCGAGAACGGTTTGAATACTTCTCAAACAGTGGAAAGGCTCGGTATCTGAACATAAATATTTCTGCTGCCTGTATATTTCAAAAGCATAAAAAACAATGTAAGTACGTGATGTTCGTGCAGCTTGCATCAAGAAACATCACGTTGAAATATAGAAACAGGAGAGCTTGACAACTAAACAAGGTCTGCCTAACCTGAGGAGTATAATGTCGTTTTCAAACGACGTAAGTTTTTTTTGTTATCTATCTTCAGATGTTTACTTATGAATATCACAAGTTTATATCTTTACCCCGACGGCTGAACTTTGAGTTTCATTTTTCAGTACATCAAACTGAGCAATGTACTAGAATTGCTATCAAATGCTAACAAAAATAGCAAGCTTATACTATCCTATAGAAAATGTATATACTAGTATAAAACTTTCAATATCTTAAGATCTACTTTTATACAGTTTCCGGGGTTACTATCCGAGAGATGCACGTATACTCAGAACGTGATACAAAAATAAAGCCTTTGTTACTGCTTTTGTACGATTTTGAGCAAGAAAATATTTCTGCAGTTCTTATTTCGCCCTTAGTCCTTTTTTCAGCTGTTTGATTTTCTGCTTTTTCCGTTTCCTCCATCGAGTAAAGAAGTAGTAAAAAGGTTTGTCTCTGTTTAAAACTGTTTAAACTACAGAAACGGCGTTTCCTGAAATATATCATGCGGTATATGCTTGATAAACAATACTAAAGTCAAGAATTTAGGTGGAAGTATGAAAATACTTCAGTGTTAGCTCAAGTTTGCTAAAAGGTAAAAAAAATATGTTATATATCGCCTGTATAATGATAGCCTTAGTTATCTGTCCGTCTATCCTCGAATTTATGAATTCTGGAATGGATAGAGGCATCTATATTGGATTCTTCATGACTTAGGGTTAGCAACGTTCGAAATCCACCCCTTCCCCATTTTCTAGCATTTAATGCTATTATTTCAAGCCATACTGTTCCCGGTTAAGAACAGACGATTAAATTGTTAATTTGTCACATAATAAATAAGGCGATTTCACGCATCAGGGCACATCTCAACTTATGACAATTCTGGCTTTAGTTTCAAACGGAAGGGCAGTTTATAAATTGTCTATTGGCTATTGTAAACATGAAAATGAATAGAAAGGGCATTATAGTAGTTCGTGACGTTGAGCAAAACTGCTCTATATGTAAAAATAACATTTTTTCTAGCTTTATGACGTCACCTCATTTCTTATTTTAAATTATTTAAGTACCGCCTGCATTATTTTCATACGTTTTATCACTGAACTTACATTTTACGTAAATAATTTTCTTTTATATTTGTCTTACATAACAGATTAGGTACATATGTAATTTATATTTAATCATCGATTATTTTTGTTGCAATGAAAATTTTATCACCGGTATTAACTAATTATATCTACCTTCAGGGTGTAGTGGAAATGATATTTTCATTCCTTTACTTCCATTAATTACTGTGGAAAAAAATAGAGAAGAACTTAGCCATAATTCCGACGTAGTTAAGAAAACTTTGAATTATCTTTCTAAATGAATTGAACGCTATTCTAAACTACATTCACAGTACCGGGAGACTATAGAGGAGTATGAAGATAAATTATTGAGCATGTACCAGATAATTCTCAGCCAAAAAACAATTTTTTTCTGCCTTATAGGGTGCTTTACAATTCTGGAAAAATAAAAATTTTACTGATCCTGTCATATCGCAGGTTATATACTAGTTTTTGTATAAAAACGCACATATTAAAAGTAATATATCATAATTAAACGTAAGCGTGCAAATAAAGTATTTGTCCCAATTTTAATTGTATTTCTTGATGAAAAGAAAGCATCAAAGAACGTAATTGCTACAGTTTTCCCCATAAAAAATCTTTCTTCCATTTTTTTTTTGGTTCCATGTTCTTATGGAACCCTGAATCTTGAGGGAAGGGTGAAAACAAGACTTATGTGTGTGGGGGGGGGGAGAGAGAGAAGTTTGGTTAGGAGTCCTACGATGTACAGTTTTGCTCACGAGTGCTGTTGAGACCGGGTACAAATATCCATTCTGTTGAAATATATAATCGCACTCATACTTGATGACTTGGCTGATTATTGTTATATATAAGTAATAGCTTTCTTTGACGCACGAGGTTTTCTTTAGTTGATCCTTTTGTGTTTTGATCGGCTGTGTTTAATTAGTTTTTGCCTGTAATTTTATTGGCTGGACGCAGGATCTTAAAACTATAAAAGCCCAATGTACCTCGTATTTCTTGTTTATTTTTTGTGTTCTCAATAAAAGGTGTTTGCGATCTGCAGGTTTTCATTATGCTTCAACACATTCTAACAGCGGGATTCGAACCCACAAACTCTGGTACCGAAGAGCAGCTCACTGATTCGACCATCGTTCAGCCATGCTACAGTGGAATTCCAACCCACGAACTCCGGTTAAGATCAGCGCCTTAACCATTCTGCCATTTCCACCTTATAGAATATTTTTAAACAAGTGCTAGAAATGTTTTTTGTTTAAATCTTAGTAATTTCATTCGATGGTAATGTACACTTAACCCCTTCCGGTATGATTTAATAATGAAAAACTGTGCATGAAATAACCATTTAATTTTTATTTAAAAACTTGTTTCATTTTACAATTCTTACATATTCTTAATTAAAATCCACTTTTTACATAGTGTTAAATAATATCAGAAACAGTAAAATTAAGAAAATATCAGAGCAAAACATTAATAAGGTATACAGATAATAGTCTTCAAGCTAGTGGTACTTTTCAAAACAAAGTGCAAAGGAATTCTTAATTGTTTACACCGCCAAGTAGTCTCACTTTTAATTTGATTCTCGTAACACACACGGCATTTCTTAGTAGGTTTTCTTTTATTCTGACTCATTAATTTGGCAATGACTTGTACCAAGTAAACAATATGCAATAGTGACTTGTGATTTTCACAAGTGATAAAAGTGTTGCCAAATTCAGTACACTAGAAATTTTAAACTAAATTAATTATCATATTTAACAGTAACTTTAGTCGCATGACGAGTATAGCTCGTCATTGTGCGGTATGGAATGAAAAACTAATGACGAGCTAGACTCGTCATTTTACCGGAAGGGGTTAATATAACAATTGATAAAATTGAAATTGATAAAATATACATTTTAAAATCTAAATATGAAAATTTCCTACTTTATCCCCTATATAATAAAAGCCTATGTTATCTGTCAGTCTGCCCTCGAATTTTTGAAGCGTTTGGACCTGGAATGGATAAAGGCATCTATATTGAATTTTTGATGAGTTAGGGTTACAAAAATTCAAATTGTGTAAAGTTTATCTTCTCTCAAACTATTGATATGATCCTAAAATAAGTTGATATAAATATGCTTCGTATCAAAGTGTAAAATACTGTCATCTTTAATACGTTCGAAATCCACCCCTACTCCCTTTACGAGCGTTTAATGCCCTTATTTCAAGACCTATTTCCCCCCCCCCCCGGTAAAAAAACGGTGATTAAATTTATTAATTTATCACATAATAAATAGGTAAATATAACTTTTTTTAGCATTATGAGTTTTTCCTAGCAAATATTAAAGTTTGAGGTACGTTGGTTACAAGAGGAAATTAACCTTTATCCAATTTGATACGGTTTCAGTTACATCATCTATAAATCTAACATATATCACATGATACGGCTCAACTTTAATCCCCTATATAATAATTGCCTAAGTTATCTGTCGATGTGTCCTTGAATTTATGAAGCGGTTGGATCTGGAATGGATAGGGGCATCCATATTGGATTCTTAGGGTCAGCAAAATTCAAAGCAAGTCTTTAAAACTTTTGAAATCGAATCTTTCCCCCCTTTTCAAAAACTAATGCCATTATATCAAGCCCTATGTTCCCCAGTTAAGAGCAGGTGATTAAGTTATCGCATAAAAAGTAGGTAAAAATAAAAGTAACATTTTTTGCTAGCATTATGACGTCATTCCTTTAACCATCTCATTTAATCATTTCTCCTTTTAAATTATTTAAACATCGTCCGCATTATTTTCATACTTTTTATCCCTGAACTATGATATGATGTAAATCATTTTCTTTTATATTTGGATTAAATAATACATTGGGTACATATGTGATCATTTTAAATTTGATTATGGATTATTTTTGGTTGCAATGAAAATTTTATCATCGGTATTAACAACAAATTCTTTTCATAAAAGTCTAGGAGTCTATTTCAAGGACTAATAAATATCTAACGTTTAAGTTATATCTCTGGAGTTTGTTCATTTGTGTGTTTGTTTTTTATACATAACCACACAGTTTGCAATCGATTCTCTAAATTTTGAACATCCTTCATATATACCCCGAAATAATTACTGTCAATATTAAAACATCTGTAGTCCTTAATATGACAAGATAATTTAAAGTTGGCTACTAACATGCGGTCAGTAAAGATAATCGAATTATTGAGCGTGTACCAGATAATTCTCAGCCAAAAAACAAATCATTTTACTACCTGCATTATGACTTTTTCCATTTCTACCATTTTTTAAAGCTTTCGTCACAAACCTGGACACATTCTCTGTAAAAAAAATTTTCTTCAACTTTTATAAAAAGTATGCTTTTCAAAAAGTATGTTTCCTTTCAACTTAAAAATTTCGCTTACTTAGAGTGTTTCATACAGTGACATGATAAAAACTTTTAAAACGTTTTTCGTATTGCATGGTTGTGTATTTTTCACAGGCCTATTTACCATTTCTTATTTCACTAGATGTATGTTTTAAACTTAAAAATGGTTTACTACGTAAAAGAAATTGTAAGTTCAAAATTTTAGAATATAAACTTTTGAACTAAAAGGGATTAATCGCTAAGCTTTCATGGCTTGACAAGAGATAAATGAAATACCCAGGATTGATATACAGCTAGTCTTAAAACACACTTTTAAGTACCATATGACTAAGTATTTTACACTGTATAAGCATTAATCCTCTAATACTTTCTTTTAAAGTCAGTACTTTTTTCTGCGCTAAAATATTTTTTTGATTATAGTTTAGTATCAAAAGTTTAATCTTAATCGAAAATGTGGAAAAACGGGTGAAAGCATAAGATATATATTTTACGGTTTCCTTTTATGGTTAAAAAGTTTAGAAATTTTTTACGTGGTTAGATGAAATCGCTTAAGGGTATTTAGGTCTATAAAACTAAAAGAATTTTAGTAAGGAAGTTACTTTATATTTCATAAAAACATTTCGGAATTTCTTGTAGATGTCATATCTTATAGATCAGAACTTTCAATGCGTAGGGGGAGTTTTATTTGTTGAAATAAAAAATTTAATTGATATGCGAGACAAATTGTGATTGTTATCTCCTGTAGTCGTATACACACACACACAAACATGTTATATATTAAAAATTTATAATGAGTAACAAAATTATTTCTGTAGTAAAAATTTCACATCGTGCTCAAAAGAGCTTCATTTACTTCAGTTCTTCAAGAATAAACTTTCATTTTGCATTTTTCTATGCATTTCTTACAATACTAGCATATAACCCGTCATATGACGGGATTAGTAAAATTTTTAATTTTCCAGAATTAAAAAGTACCCTACGAAATAGGTAAAAAAATAATTTGTTTTTTGGTTGAGAATTATTTGGTATACTCTCAGTAATTTATCTTTATACTCCTCTAAAGTCTGCCGATAATAGAATGTATTGGGTTGTTCGGAAAGTAATTTCGTTTTTTCCCTCAGAGGATTTAATTGTATTTTTTTCACCCAACTTCACATTTAAGCCGTATAATTTTTATATGCTTTGATAGCTCATATAGCAAGGCTTGTGTGTGAAAAATTCCAATTAATTCTACGCAGTAGTTTTTGGTTGGTACCCTCTTAAATATGGAGAGCGATAAGCAGCATTATTGACATATCTTACTGCTTTACTACAGAAATGGTAAAAATGCTGTTCAAGACAGAAAGAAATTGACCGATGTGTATGGAAAAGGTGTGTTGACAGTACGCCAGTGCCAGAACTGGTTCGCTAAATTTCGATCCGGCAATTTTGATGTCGAAGCTGCACCATGTTCGGGAAGTCCGGTGGAAGCTGATAAAGACGCGATAAAGGCATTAGTTGATGCGAACCGGCGAATAACAACACGTGAGATCAGATTGAGGTTAAATTTATCAAATTCAACAGTTTATGACCACTTGAAAGGCCTGGTATTATCCTCGAAGCTCGATGTATGGGTTCCCTATATTCTCACAGAGAGAAATCTGTGTCGCCGCATTGACGTCTGCGATTCGCTTCTCAAACGTCACTAAAATGATCCGTTTTTGAAGCACATCATCACTGGGGACAAAAAATGGGTTATACAACAACGTCAAACGCAAGAGGTCATGGAGTAAAAAAGATGGACCGGCTCAAACCATTTCCAAAGTCGATATTCACCAAAAAAAGGTGATGCTGTCTGTTTGGTGGGATTTTAAAGGAATCGTTGTTTTTAAGCTTTTACCGGATAACACAACGATTAATTCGGAAGTCTACTGTCATCAGCTGGACAAAATGAATGATGAACTTCAACAGAAAAGGTCAGAACTAATCAACAGGAAAGGTGTACTGTTTCACCAAGACAACGCGAAACCTCACACAAGTTTGGTCACTCACCAAAAGCTTTTACAGCTTAAATGGGATACAATACCACACCCACCAAATTCTCCAGACCAGGCACCATCGGATTATTATTTGTTTCGGTCATTCCAAAAATTTTTAGACGGTAAAACCTGCACCTCAAATGAGGAGGTCAAAAACCACCTCGATCAGTTTTTTTGCCAGCAAAGACCAAAAATTTTATGAGCGTGGAATTATGCTACTACCAGAAAGATGGCAAAAGGTGTTGGACCAGAATGGCCAATATATAATTTAATAAAATATTTATTCATTATACGAAAACTGTCTTTCATGTTCCCCAAAAAAAACGAAATGACTTTCCGAACAACCCAATAGTTTAGAATCACGTTGAATTCATTTAGTCAAACCGTATGCTTATGTATAACGCAAACGAACAAATTTAATTTTCAAGGATATATGAATTAAACGAATTTTATGAACAGAATTTGTTAATACCGGTGATAACATTTTCATTCCAACAAAAAATAATCTATGATTAAATTTAAAATTATCCCATATGTACCTAACATTATTTAAATCAAATATAAAAGAAAATTTACGTAATATTTAAGTTCAGCGATAAAATGAATGAAATATCATGCAGATGATATTTAAATAATTTAAAATAAATTATCAAACGAGAGGGTTAACCCTCTAAGCGGTTTGCACGTACAATTCTGCCAGCTGTCACAGACAATTTTCGACCTCCAAAAACGTTCCAAAAATAGATGTATTGTACATTTCTGACAGTGCTTTCCCCCCATGAAATTATGAGGTAGGAGGGTCAGATCGATTGTTTAGGAACTTCACCCCTCTTTGACTGACATTTATTGAGGGATGCACCCCTACTCCCTGAGGAACAAAGGCGCTGATATCTTCTCATGGCTTTGTCAATCTCTATTTCGAGGTATTTCTTTTGCGGTAACATATATATCTCTAATTGCACCACTGAAATATCTTGGATAATTTTAGTAAAAAAATATAAATTATTCTCAAAAAAAGTTTTTATTCGACTTTTAGAATACATTATTTCTTATGTGATGATCTTCGAGACTTGACGAGCTTTATGTGTATTAAAAATTAACAATCAATAATGTCTATTTATATATCTATTTATAACCGGAAGTAAAGGGACAATAACGAGGGTGGAGCAAAGGGTGAAGTAAAAAATCATAGAACACTTTGGTCACTGACACAATATAGCTTTAGCGTATTTTTTGGAGACTTTTCCCCGATGTGTTCCACTCGGAGGGTTAAAGGAATGACATCAAAATGCTAAAAAAAAAATGTTATTTTCATCTACTTATGTGATAAATTGATAAATTTAATCGCCTGCTCATAACCTGGGGAAATAGGTCTTGAGAAAGAAGGGCATTAAACGCTCGAAAATGGAGGAAGGGGTGGATTTCGAACAATTTAATGAAGACAGTATTTTTCGCTATGATATGAAGCACATTTATATCATTTTAGAATTGGATCGACTGTTTAGGAGAAGATAAAATTTTACTCGCTTTGAATTTTGCTAACGTTAATTCATCCCGAATCCAATATGCATGTCTTTATCCATTCCAGTACCAACCACTTCATAAATTTCGAGGACAGACGGACAGATAACTTGGGCTATTGTTATATAGGGGATAGTGTGTTATCATTTAATATAGTCACAAAAAACATTTAGTAGTATGGCCACTTACAGTGTAGCACTATTAAAAGAGAAGGTACAAGCCTTAACGGATTTTTTTTTTACTTCTTGGCATACTCTGTCCATTCTCTTACCTTGACTTTAAAAGGCTCTTTGAAAGAGAAGTGAAAGAAAACTCAAACAAGTGCAAGAGATAACGAAGCTTTTACAGTCTTGTATGAATGCTTAATCTAGTACAAGGACATTTAAAACACCCAGTAAACTAAACATTTTTCCTCTTTACGTCCCAGAAATTGCTTTCAAACTGTTTGCTCTAAAAGTATAAAAAGAGTAAGCTTTTAAATGTGTTAACCTCTTAAGGTGGCTGTAAACCAGTTTTAATGAATTACTCTAGATGTTTTAACACATTGTGTACGGGTACATTTCGCAGCGGAATTGCACCAGGAGCGGACGTTTTGCGCGTAAGTTTATTCAGTTAAATCTCAATAGATAAAAAATTATTTAAATTTTTAACCAACTTCTCGTATTTTATTTATATATATATAATATATATATGTGTGTGTGTGTATATATGTGTATATATATATATATATATATATATAATATATATATATATAATATATATATATATTATATATATATATATAATATATATATAATATAATATATAATATATATCATATATATATATATATATATTATATATAATATATATATATAATATATATATGATATATATATATAATATATAATATAATATATAATATATATATATATATCCAGGATCTCTGTAGTAGACAAGAATATTCGACTTCATATTCCTGTATATACCGTTATTTTTGTACCCACAAACAAATCATGTTGTTATACTAGTACGTAACCCGTGCTCAAGTATTAATCGTCAGAAAACTTACTAGTACATGTCCTACATGCAATGTGTTAATTCAATTACCTTTATTAATATGATAGTCCTTAAAAGATTTTTGTAAACAAAAAATAAACTTTTTAGTGGATAAATTTATAATAGTATCGTAAATATGAAAAATCAAATAGAAATAGTAGTATATAGTTTTAATTTTTCCCCGTTCTGTAGTTCCGTATCGACTGATATAAAATCTAGCTTTTATTTGTCTAAATTTTTCCAGAATCTATGTACTAGTCAAGAATATTCGGCTTCGTTTTAATGTATATACTGTATTTTTTGTACCCACAAACAAACCATGTTGTTACACTAACCCGCACTAGTCCGTGACCCGCGCTCAAGTATCAATCGTCAGAAAACATATTAGTACATGTCCCGCATACAATATGTTAACATCTGGAGAAATATATGGAGTTTCCGGGAGATTTGATTGACAGATTTCTTTTATTTTGCCACAGGATAGCTAAACATTCTACTGGGTTATGATTAACCCTATGTAATCTATACATCTAGAAATGTTATTTGCGATGAAAAAATAGACAATATTTTCCCAAATAATTCACAGTTTTTCAACTTTTTTTAAAAGTATTGAGTTTTGCACCACTATGAAGAATTTTCCTCTATATCAAGTGGTATCATTTGTTCAACCCTCTGACAGTTTCATTTTTTTCCTGAATTCGATCAAAAAGATGTCATTTTTTATTGCATTTTTTTGTTCATTTTACATTTTTAAGTAAAGATATGTCATTAAAATTAACATTTCTAATATTTTTAAGCATTTATTACAACTTTCTTTCTTTCTATGAAAGAATCATAGAACTGAAGTTTACCTTTAGTCTCATCGATATCCAAGTTAATTTTTGGAATTACAGTGAAAATAAATATAAGGGGCGAATCCGAAGGACTTGACTGCTTGACTGATTCCATCTGTACTACTATCAGAGTCACTACTATCCAGGTCTTCTAGTAAACTTTCGCTGCTATCATTTACAGATAATTTAGTTTCTGATTCCGAGTCAAAGTTCGAATCACAAGAAACTAGCTCCATACGCTCTGAATAATGTATTATTTAAAAAAAATATATTACTCAATTCTTACATCAATAAAATTATCAGGCGGTTAGTAAAATATAACCAGAAAGCTACACACTGAAAAATTACAATTCGTCTTCTAATACAAAACATGCTAAAAAACCCGCGCTTTTGAACCAGTCAGAGTATAAAATACAATAAACTGCAAACTATCATTTACTGGATATCTATACAAATAATTTGATACTAAAATTGGAAAAAATACGTCCGAAACAGTGCAAGCGAAATAGAAATCAGACTGCCCGTACGCCGTAAGGGCAAATCAGTAAAGGCCCGAAAACTGTACCCGTACGGCGTACGGGCAAAACAGGGAAGGTGTTAAAGAAACGTTTAAATACAAAACACATTAAAACCAAACCATTTTCTCCATTGATTAACATAGAATTAGAGGACTAAAACATGGCCGGTACCTAATCGACTTACGGTTTCACTACCTTTGATCAAGATCTAAGAAAAATCTAATAGTTTTTCTCTTGTTATGTCTCCTAAAATATGCATCAAATAGATTATTTTTTTTGCATATTTAGATGCAAATAATACTTTACTCTGGAAACTAAAAGCAAACTAAATCGGGAAACTAACGTAGGTATTTTGCATAAAACCATAAAGAAGGCCCCAATAGGGCATAATAGGGTTAATTACGCGTTAGTATATACATTTCCGTGTGATCGTAAAATTCCATTCTCATTTAGAAAATATATAATTTGCTCTCCCGGAAAGCTTAATACTCCGAAAATGAGCTCCCGGTTCACAAAGAACAGTTATTCTAGAATAATTTGCTATTATTTAATGTAGTCAAAAAAAGCATTAAATGGTATGGCGCTTTACAGAATAGCTCTATTAAAAGATAAAGTACAAGCATTAAAGGGATTTTTTACTTCTTGGGCACTCTTTCCATTCTCTGACAGTGACTTTAAAAGACTCTTTGAAGAGAAATAAAAGAAAAACAGGTGCAATAGAAAGAATGTTTTATAGTCTTGTATGAAAGCTTAATCTAGTACCAGGATATTCAAAACACGCAGTAAACTATACATTTTTCCTCTTTAAGTCCCGGAAATTTGCTATCCAAATTGTTGCTCTAAAAGTATAAGGGTAGCTTTTAAATGTGTTAACCTCTTAAGGCGGCTGTGTTTGGTTCGTCTGGTCTGGCTTGGAGTGCTACGGTCTACTTTCTTGCAACACGAAGCTAATGAGACCGGGACCTACAGCTTAAAGCCGATTCTGAAAGGCTACGAACATCCATGCCACAGTGGAATTCGAGCCAACGAATTCCAAAGGTAGGGGGGGGGGAATCAGTCATTAAATGACTCTAGATCTTTTAACACCTGGAGAAATATATGAAGCTACTGAGAAGTTTAAATTGAAAGATTTCTTAAATTTTGCCACAGGATAGCTAAAGATTCTCCTGGGTTATGATTTGCCCTTTGTAATCTATACAGCTAGAAATGTTATTCACGATGAAACAATAGACAAAATTTTCCCAAATAATTCAAACGCTTTTTCAACTTTTTAAAAAAATGTCGAGTTATGCATTACCGTGAAGAATTTTCCTCGATATGAAGTGGTATCATCTGTTCAAAGAAACGTTTAAATACAAAACACATTAAAACCAAACCATTTTCTCCATGGGTTAATATGGAATTAGAGGAATCAAACATGTCCGGTACCTAATCGATTTAAGGTTTCACTACCTTTAATAAAGATCAAGAAAAATCTTCAATAGTTTTTCCCTCGTTATGTCTCCCCCCCCCCCAAATTTTTTTTTTTTTTGCATATTTAGATGAAAATGATACTTTTTTTCTACAAACTAAAAGCAAACTAAATCGGGAAACTAACGTAGGAATTTTGTATAAAACCACAAAGAAGGCCCCTTAGGGCCTAATAGGGTTAGTATCGCGTTAGTATATATATATTTCCTAGTGATGGTAAAATGCCATTCTCATTTAGAAACTATATAATTTGCTCTCCCGGAAACCATAATGCTCCGAAAATGAGCTCCCGGTTCACAAAGCATAGTTATTTTAGAATAATTTGCTATCATTTAATGTAGTCACAAAAAGCATTTAGTGGTATGGCCGCTTACAGAATAGCTCTATTAAAAATAAAGTACAAGCTTTAACGGATTTTTTGCTTCTGAGTCATACTCTTTTCATTCTCCTACCATGACTTTAACACATTGTATGCGGGACACGTACTAGTACGTTTTCTAACGATTGATACTTGAGCACGGGTCATGTACTAGAACGGGTTAGTGTAACAACATGGTTTGTTTGTGAGCACAAAAATAAAAATATATACAGGAAAAACGTGTATTACATAGATTCTGGAAATATTTAGACAAATAAAAACTAGTTTTTACATCAGTCGATGCTGAACCACAGAACGGGAAGGTTCATTAAAAAAATCAATTTAGATTTAAAATTAACATTTTATTTATCCTTGCGAAAACGATATATATATATATATATATATTATTATACATATATTTGTATTTATATATATTTGTTTATTTATATATTTGTTTATATATTTCAATATAAAATACGAAAAGTTGGTTAGAAAATTAAATAATTTTTGATTTAATGAGTTTTAACTGAATAGCTAAATTTACACGCAAAACGCCAGCTCCCGGTACAATTCCGCTGCGAAATGAACCCACGCACAATCCGTTAAAAGGCTCTTTGATAGAGAAATGAAAGAAAAATCAAATGCAAGAAATAATGTGTTTTACAGTCTTGTATGGAAGCTTAATCTAGTACCAGGACATTTAAAATATGTAGCAAACTACATTTTTCCTGTTTAAGTCCGGAAACTGCCATCCAAACTGTTGTTCTAAAAGTATAAGAAGAATAGCTTTTAAATGTGTTAACCTCTTAAAGTGGCCGGGAGGCACTCGTATTGAATCACTCTAGATCTTTTAAAATCTGGAGACATGTATGGAGCTTCTGGGAGGTTTGAATTTAAAGATTTCTTAAATGCAATTTTACCTCAGGATAGAGCCAACTCTTCTCCAGGGTTATGAATCGCCCTTTAAAATCTATATCGCTTAAAATGTTATTTACCATGAAAGATTACGTAAAATAATTTCTCAAATAATTCAAACTTTTTAATATTGATTTTTACTTTATCATGGAGAATTATCCTTTATATCATGTAGTATCATCCCCTATATAATAATAGCCTAAGTTATCTGTACGTCTGTCTTCCAATTTATGAAGCATTTGGACCTGGAATGGATAGAGGCATCCATTCAAAACAAATAAAGTTTATCTTCTCCTAAACTATCGATCCGATTCTAAAATAAATTTGTATAAATATGCTTCATATCACAGCAAAAAATACTGTCGTCTTTAAAACGTTCGAAATCTAACCCTTCCCCCCTTTTCGAGAGTTTAATGCCATTATTTCGAGCCCTATTTTCCCCGGTTAAGAGCAGCCGATTAAATTTATCCATTTATCACTTAATAAATAGGTAAAAATAACAATCTTTTCTAGCATTGTGACGTCATTCCTTTAAACATCTCATTTAATCATTTCATATTTTAAACTATTTAAATATCGTCTACACTATTTTAATATGTTTTATCACTGAACTTAGATATTACGTAAATGATTTTCTTTTATATTTGGCTTAAATAATAGATTAGGTACATACGTGATCATTTTAAATTTAATCATCGATTATTTTTTGTTGCAATGAAACTTACCACCGGTATTAATAAATTCTTTTCATATAAATCTAGGAGTCTATTTCACGGACTAATAAATATCTAACTTTTAATTTATATATATTTGGAAATTAAGAAGTTTGTTTTTTTGTGTGTTTGTTTATTATACATAACCACACGGTTTGACTAAATGAATTCAATGTGATTCTAAACTGCATTTCAGGATCGGGAGACTCTAGAGGAGTATGACGATAAATAAAGTATTGAGAGTGAACCAGATAGTTCTCAGCAAAAAAAAACCATTTTTTACCTGCTTCATTGGGTATTTAACAGATCTGGAATATTAAAAATTTTACTAATCCCGTCATATGATGGGCTATATGCTATTCATTTAAAGAAATGTTTAAATACAAAACACATTAAAACCGAACCTTTTCTCCATGGCTTAACATAGAATTAGAGGAATCCAACATAGCTGTTACCTAATCGACTTAAGAGGTTTCACTACTTATCAATACTTACCTTATACTTTCACTACTATCAAGATCCCCTATATAATAATAGCCTAAGTTATCTGTCCGTCTGTCCTCGAATTTATGAAGCTGTTAAAACTGAAATGGTAGAGTCATCCATATTGAATTCTTGATGAGTTAAGTTTAGCATTGTTTGATATCCATCCCTTCCCCCTTTTGTAGAATTTAATGCCCTTATTTCGAGCCCTATTTTCCCCGGTTAAGATCAGCCTATTAAATTTATCAATTTGTCACATAACAGGTAGAAATAACATGTTTTTCTATCATTATGACGTTATTCCTTTAACCATCTCATTTAATCATTCCTTATTTTAAATTACTTAAATATCGTCTGCCTTATTTTCATACGTTTTATCACTGAACATAGATATTACGTAAATAATTTTTTTTTATATTTGGCTTAAATAATAGATTAGATACATATGTGATAATTTTAAATTTAATCACCCATTTTTTTAATGTAATATTTGTCACTGGTATTAACAACAAATTCTATCTACCTCCAGGGTGTAAAGGAAAAAATAGTTCCTTTACTTCTCATAATTACTGTGGTAAAAATAAAAATGGGAAGAATTAACGATAATTTCGACGTAGCTTAAACTTCGAATGATCTTTCTAAAGGAATTTAACGTGATTCTAAACTGCAATCACAGTATCAGGAGACTTTCAAGAAGTATCAAGATAAACAAATTATTGCTCGTGTACCAGATAATTCTCAGCCAAAAAACAAACCATTTTCTATCTGCCTCAAAGGTTACTTTACAATTCTGGAGAATTAAAAATATTATTGGTCCCGTCATGACTGTGTGTGTGTGAGAGAGAGAGAGAAAGGGAGTGAAAGAATGAGAAAGAGAGAGAAAGAGAAAGCAAGAGAGAAAAAAGAGAGAAAGAGAAAGAAAAAGAGAGAAAGAAAGAGAAAGAGAAAGAAAAAGAGAGAAAGAAAAAGATAGAGAAAGAAAAGAGAAAAAGAAAAAGAGAAAAGAGAAAAAGAAAAAAGAAAAAGAGAAAAGAAAGAGAGAAAAAAAGAGAGAAAGAGAAAGAAAGAGAGAAAGAAAAAGAGAGAAAAAGAGAGAAAGAGAAAGAAAAGGAGAGAAAAAGAGAGAAAGAAAAGGAGTGAAAAGAGAGAAAGAAAAGGAGAGAAAAAGAGAGAAAGAAAAGGAGATAAAAAAGAGAGGGAGAAAAAAAAGAGAGCAAAAGAGAAAGAGAAAAAAAGAGAGAGAGAAAGAAGAGAGAAAGAAAGAGAGAGAAAGAAAGAAATATATATATATATATATATATATATAGATAGATAGATAGATATAAAGAGATAGATATATAGATAGATATATATAGATAGATATATATATATAGATTCATATATATATATATATATATATATATATATATATATATATATATATATAGAGAGAAGAGAGAGAGAGAGAGAGATATATATATATATATAGAGAGATATATATATATATATATATATATATATATATATATATATATATATATATATATATATATATATATATATATATATATATAGATAGATATACATATATATAGAGAGGGGGAGATATATATATATATATATATATATATATATATATATATCAAGAGACATATATAGATATATAAATATATATATATATATATATATATATATATATATATAAATATATATATATATATATATAAAGAGAGAGAGAAAGATAGAGAGAGAGATAGAGAGAGAGACCGGCATTAACAACAAATTCATTTCCAAAAAGTCTAGGAGTCTATTTCAAGGACTAATAAATATCGTTTAAGTTATATATCTCTGAAAATAAAGAATTTTGTTCGTTTGTGTTTGTTTTTTATACATAACCACATGGTTTGACTAAATAAATTCAACTTGGTTCCTAAATGAATTCACAGTATCGGGAGGCTTTATAGGAGTATGAAAATAAACAAATTTCTGAGCGTGTAACTTAATTCTCAGATATAAAACAAACCATTTTTTATCTCCCTCATAGGCTACTTTACAATTCTGGAAAATTAAAAAATTTTTTATTATCCCATCATATGGCGGGCTATATGCTAGTATATACATATATATATATATATATATATATATATATATATATATATATTATATATATATATATATATATATATATATATATATATATATATATATATATATATATGTGTAGGAATGTACATCTCAACTAAACAAACCTTATAGTTCATGGGGAATAAAATTCTTATAAAAAAAAATCAAATACTAGATGACCTAAGTTCAACCTTTTCCAAGCATTTGTCGATCGTCGATGCATGCAAAATTCTCTAACTATACCAGCATCCTATCTATAAACTATCAAGATTCGGGTATAAATATGCAATAACATACTTTCCTGTGCTTTGAATATCTTTAATAAATTTGGGTTTAAAACAAGCTTATTTCGTGCTATTTTCTTCAAAGAAATCGTATCTTTCTTGGTTTTCGTTTTTAAAATGATCTTGTTTCACTGTAAAAACACAAGATTACGTTTTCCAGAAAATTCTTTTCTTAAAACCTCGCCCTTTCTTTTTACGTTTATCCTCTAAGATAAAAAATAAAAATAGCAACCGGCTTGTGGAATGTTTATTTTTTTATGAGAGATCAGTTTAAAATGAAAAATAAAGTGGTACCATAGTTTTAAGGATTGAATGTTTATGTAAAAACAAACTGACACGAAAAACAAACATTAAAGAAAACTTCATGTCCTCAGGGAATACGAGTTCAGCCTTTCAAACTGAAGGTTTGAGTACGTTTTCAATATTACTAAAGATATTTAAAGCATATTTAAGCACATCATTAAAAAAAAAGATTGATACATGCTTCTTAACCTGCATAGTGACGAAAATGTTTCACAGAAAATAAACTTAATTTAGATTTGCATAATGTATGTATTCATTATTGCATAATATATATGTATACCAGACTATCCGACAGACGTTGTCCTGTTATAACGCTGTAAGTCCTGAAATTGTAAAATGTTTTTAACTATATTATAAATTGGACCGTTTTGATAGAAAAGAAAAAAGTATTTTAAAAATATTTGACGCCACCACGCGTACAATCGTCACAAACATAATTAGATTAAATTAAAATTCCCACGTCGCCCGTACTGGGCTTCGATCCTTGGACTTCTCGTACTGAAGTCCGCTGCGCTGACCACTGCGCCACAGATACTGTTGAGCCCATCAATGGTGTTAATATCGGTTTTGAAAAAATTATTAGTTTGTCATTAACTTTAATTTTTCTGCGCTGACTCAGTTCTGGTAACCTGTCATAATAATTTAAGATTTATTTTGTTTTAACTTAAAATCATTTCGCTTTCTGGATTCAATATCTACAAGCTGATAGCGAGCAAGGCATAAAATGTAAATACGCTTCTTCTCAGTTCCAATAAGAATGTTGCCTTCCGTTTATCTGACACTCACTGACCAGCAGCAGGATGTGCGTATTTATGAAAAATTCCAGGAACGTGCATTTCCCACTCCTTTGGTCATTCTTCATATCCTTGGGCTGAAGAGGAGAATTATCAAATTCAAACAACAGCGAAGGGAACGAAAATAATGGTTTTCTTTTGAATACGTTGTGAATATTCTTTGTGAGTATTCTTTCCTGTGAAATATTTATTAAGCAGTGTAAGTTAATGAAGTGTAACGTTTATGTTATGCGTATATCTGTGTGTGAAATGGACTTTTTTGACCTACTACAAAACTAGAATTGTATCTGTTTTGAGTAGCGTATGGATTAGGCCATAAATATAAAAATTTGGAAATAACAATGTTCAGTTTGTTCTAACAGCCCATCTTTGCCAATACGTTTACATTCATTTATATAGGGCTGTTGGGGCTCAGGTAAACTATCCAATGAGGATTTTAATAGCTCGTTACGTTGGAAACGCTGGTTATGAAACATAGTTATGTAATGGAGTTATAGTTGAGCTAAGCAGAAATTTCGGTGTTCTCAAAGTCGTCAAAGGTTTTCGGGATAGAATCAAGAGAAATTTTATAATTAGGTAGCTTAATTTGATTAAGGTAATAGACCACGTTTAGAGAGAGATTTTCGTGAAAAAATATCGAAAAAATATTCGTTTATTTTAAAGATCAGTCCTTTAGCTTTCGAAAATAGGTTTCAGCTTGTTTCTAGAGTCATTAGAAGTTATGATACAGCTGTTTAATTATCACCGAAAGTGTCGAAAAGATACCGGAAGTGAACAGTTAAAGGGTTTGACTTTCAGTGTTAACATGAAAAACGTGGTAAATAGCGTAGTATAGCTCCTAAATAAATAAATTACTTCAGCATATTTCTGAATGTTTATCAAATTCTAAAACCCTTAATGAATTTATCCAATAAAATCTTTAAACTGAATTTCTGAAAAACTGATTTCTGCTGCACAACCACACCTCAAGTCATAACTACTAAAATAATTTTTAGAATTTAATTAGAACTTAACTGTAGGTTTTTGATAATGTTATGTATGCATTGAACATCGGGATTATAAATATATTCATTTTTTTTGTTCTGGGTATTTGTTAGAAACTTCATTATTTTTTTCTTGAATTTTTGCTCTAAATTACTTGATTGGATTTAACTCATTTATACTTTAGAATATTTTTATTCTGGGGGTTCAATGCATACATAATGGATGTATGTCTACATTTATCCAAGTAAAAGGGATATGTTTTGCATATTGTTTAGTTGGGAATGTTGGCGTAAAGTTAAATAAATGCTTGTTATTTTTCTATTTTTGCCAATTTTTAAGACAATATATATGTATTTACGTTTATTTTCATATTTTTTTATGTTTTATAACCTATTACTGCAATAACTAAAAATTATTTCCATAAAAGCCTTATTTAAAAATTTTGACTCCAAACGTGATCGGTTACCTTAAAATATCTGTATATGTTACATAAATGCATGTACAAATATCACATATACAGGTAGCAATCGAAAATTTTCTGTTTGAGAGCGTAACTGTCGAGTATATGCAGATTAGTGCATAGCTAGTGGGGACATGTATGGCTCGATATCAAGGCATCTGATTATTACGGCATTACTTTATTTTCAAACTTCCCACGTATATCTGTATTATAAATCAACGCAACAGTTACACTAAAGTGCGAGAATTAGAGCACTCTTCTTATATTGATCTTTCTAAGCAATTTTAACTCCTTTCTCTAAAAATATTCTTGAAACATAAACAATTTATATCGAATGAAGCAATTGCGGACTTCATCAAATTTACTAAAATCGTATATTCAACTTGTTTAAACAAAGGGCTCATTGCCTTAATGCTCGAGGCCATTTTTCAAGACGGACTTTCCAGATTTGTACTGTAGAAACTTCAATTGGAAAGTGACAGTCTCATATGCATAAAATTATATAAGTTATACAAATAAGGAAATCTAAAGGCAGAATCTAACTTTAAAAATAATGCACCTGATGTATGACAGTGGAATCATTGCAATGGATACTTTTCTTATATAGTTGGTGAATTGATACTCCAATTTCAGTTTAAAACGTTTTTATTTGCGCACAATCCTCACCCTTGGTACAACTATAGTATATATGTATGCATACACATAGATAACTATAATCGTGTATGTATATATAATCATATACACATACACAATAAAAACTCAATGTAAGACTCAATGTAAATCCTACTCAATGTAAATCCTACTCAACGTATGACTCAATGTAAATCCTAAATCCTACTCAACGTATGACTCAATGTAAATCCTACTCAACGTATGACTCAATGTAAATCCTACTCAACGTATGACTCAATGTAAATCCTACTCAACGTATGACTCATTGTAAATCCTACTCAACGTATGACTCTGTAAATCCTACTCAATGTATGACTCATGACTCATTGTAAATCCTACTCAATGTATGACTCATTGTAAATCCTACTCAATGTATGACTCATTGTAAATCCTACTCAATGTATAACTCAATCCCTTAGTTCAATATTTTCCAAGCACTTCTTTAAAATATTTATTTACCGTCGATGCAAGCAAACTACTCTATTTTTCAATATACCAGCACATCTAATCTGACAGTATTCGAATATAAATGCGTAATAAAATACATTCCTAAGCTTTCTAAGTATCCTTAGTTATTTTCGAATTCAAAGAGACTTATTCTTGCATTTTTCTCAAAATAAACTGCATCCATGCACAATTTTCCACGCGATGGTCTCGCTTCAGAGTACTGTATAAATACCAGATTGTTTCCCCCAAAAAATGCTTTTCCTAACATATCCCGTTGTTCATAAAAGCTTTCATCTTTGTTCTCCTTTGAGTAAAATAAAAACAGCTACAAGCTCAAGGGATCTTTTTTATGGGAATTGTTTAAAATGAAGAATAAAGTGGTTTCGTATTTTTAGAAGCTAGGGTTATTAGATGTAAAAACATGAAAGAAACGCATAAAAATATGTACAAAGGAAAGCTTAAAGTTAAGGGAAAAGGATAAAGCTATCGTGAATTGGAGGATTTGGGACGTATGCTTTATTGATAAACGGATTTAAAGTATGTCAACTCTAAAGTCCATTGGCAAACTAAAAAGTAAAACGAAACTTAAACTTAAAAAATATACTACCACGTATTGAATAAAACAAAATTACAAAGAATAAACATAGTTTAGTTTTGCTTCGTAATAAATTAGATGCAACAAAAACTATATACTAACATATAGCCCGTCATATGACGGGATCAGTAAAATTTAATTTTTCAGAATTGTAAAGTACCCTATGTGGCAGGTAAATAAAAAGTGATAAGGATAGATAAAAATGTTAATTTTACCTATAGAGCAATTTGTCGCAACGTCACGAACTACTATAATGCCCTTCCCATTCATTTTCATGTTTACAACAGCCAATAGACAAACAGCCCTTCCTTTTGAAACTAAAAACCAGAATTGTAAGTTGAGATGTGCACTACTGTGTTAAATCGCCTTATTTATTATATGATAAATTGATAAATTTAATCGCCTGCTGTTAACCGAGAAAATTAAGGCTTGAAATAATGACATTAAACGCTCGAAAAGGGGGAAGAGGTGGATTTCGAACGTATTAAAGAGGACAGAATTTTGGGCTGTGATACATATAGACCAGGGGTAGGCAACGCGGAGCCCCCGATCGATTTTTAATGCGCCCTCGCTGAAATAATGTAAATGTATGATAGCCAGAGAGATTTATTTACTCTTGTCAAACGGCGATATACAGCAAGTAGTCAGTTGAGTTTAGGATTGTACTCCAGTTTGCTCCCCTTGAGTGCATCTAATTTGCGTATTTTTTGTTAGTGTGTGATCGTATTTCGAATAGACCACGCGTAGACCGTGTTTTTAAAACTACCAAGTAATCCGAAATAATTCTTTTCTTTCAAAACCCTTCATGGATAAATGTAAAAGAAAAAGAACATATTATTTTAACGATTAATGGGAATATCTATATTGTTTCGTTGATTATAAATAATAGTGCTGCGATTCCCAAGAAAAGTAATATTGAACGACATTTTAAGACCGTTCATACCAATTTAGATAGTAACTATCCAATGAACTCTGAAATTAGAGGAAAAAAATTCAAAATCTTCAATAACTAACCAGCAAAGTAATGAAAATAAGTATCCTATTTTAAGAAATGCGCTCTAAAAATTTATTCATATTGTGCAACATACAATTGCGAGTCTTTGTTCTCAAATATGAAATATTTGAAATCAAAATACCGAACAAAGCTTAATGACTCACATTTAGATAATTGTTTAAGGACCGGGAACTCTAAATATATTCCCAATTATAAGAAATTAGCTGCAAATATGGACACACAAGCTTCACACTGAATTATATGTATATAATTATGTATAACACCACAAAATAAAGTTATAAAAAATCTGTTTTTTATGCCTATTTATACCTTTTGATTATCTGTAAAATATGAGCCCTCGGTGATTTTCAAATTTAGTATTGCGCCCTTAAGGACAAACAGGTTGCCTACCCCTGATATAGACACTTCTGATTACAAATATAATTCAAAGTAGTTAACCCCTTTACGTGCATGCTCGAGTTAACTTGAGCGCGCTAATCTGGCCAATTTATTTATTTATTTATTTATTTAAAGTTTTTTGGCACAAAATCCTCGGGGGAGCTAATCTGGCCAAAATGTGCACACTCGAGGTAATCAGATAATTAAATAATTTTGTTATATTTGGCTTAAATAATAGATTGGGTACATATGCGATAATTTTAAATTTAATCATTGATTGTTTTTTGCTGCAATGAAAATTTTATCACTGGTATTAATAAAAAATTTTATATGCTTCCAGGGTAGTGGAAATGATAGTTTCATTTCTTTACTTCCATTAACTACTGTGGCAAAAATGGAAGAACTTAACGATAATTTCGATGTAGCTAAGAAAACTTTGAATTATCTTTCTAAATGAATTCAACGTGATTCTAAACTGAATTTAGAGCATCGGGAAACTTAAGAGAAGTGTGAAGATAAATTATTGAGCGTGTACCAGATAATTCTCACCCAAAAAACAAACAATTTATTTTATCTGCTGTATAGGTCACTTTACAATTCTGGAAAATGAAAAGTTTTACTAATCCCGACATATGCTATTTATGCCATTTTTATGCTATTTATGTATATAATGACACAATTCCTTAGAATTTTGTACAACTTTTTGTACAATGTATAAATGCGTTTATTAATATGCTGTACCAAAAGTCACAAAATTCTAAGAAATTTTCATATGCATAATTGTTTTTCTACTTTGAAATTAAAAAACAGTCAAAATGTCTTCCTTGGGCAATCTAGTGTTAAATACCTGTAAATTTTTGTGACAGAAATATGGAACTTACGTTACATGTCAGTGGCGTGCAGTGATGTGCAGGGTGTGCACTGCACACCTTGGCAAAATTATGAGGGACAATAATTTTCTGCACCTATGTCTACCTATCTTTATATGGTATATAATAAATATTATTTATAATATATTCAAATATGTTGATTTGCTTGCTTGTATTCCCGCAGTGCGTGCGGTACTAGGTGCTGCACCACGTAGCGCGCAAACGAACATAGGAAGTTCTGATGTGTACGCACTGCGCACTAAACTGAAAATCACGCTTTATATGTATGGGCTACTGGAGAAGAAGAGCATACTATGGCACTGAGGCAAGTGCAGCTATTTTTCCTGCACTTGGCATTCAGAATCATCCGAAGGTACGGTTTATTAAGCGTTGTATTAGAGCGGGGACTTACGTGCTGAAGCGATTTTGATTTTTTAACTGATTAACTGGCCATACGATTTTGCAGACGGTTAATGTTTAAATTTATATATTGTAAGATTTTGTTTTCATGGAAATATAAAAGAAGTATTTCATCAATATAAAGTGAAATGTTTTAGTGTGGCAAAGTAATTTCGGTGACGTATTATATTTATTGAAATAATTAACTGAAAAACAATGTTGCTTTGTTTTAAAGAAACGAATTTTAACAGAACAGTCCAAATTTTACCATTCATTGTGTCTTACAGACAGAATATATGTTATATCTGCAACACCACATCCCTGGTTTTGTTTTTAAAAATTGTCAAGATGTTTTTCGCAGAATATATGATTTCCAAATGTTAAAAAGAATTAATAAATATAATTTAATCCACTGACCGAACAAGAAACAGGTCTCTCTATTGTGCCAGCGTGCAGTGAAATAGACGTTCGGTTTGTCGGTACCAATGAGAATCCGGATGAGGCACCGCAGTGGCGGGCGCCATGTGGTGCTACTTTTGCTGAACATTTAAGTTTTTCTTGGAAGCTCAAAGCATTGCTTTTTTGAAGCCGATATGACACCGTACAGCAAAAGACATGATTTTTGCTTCAGTGCTAGTAGAATTCTCATAAGTTTAGCTGTTTTTATAGTTATAACTCGACTACTCGTAGGTAAATAATTTATTGTAGTCTTTAATTTATATTCATAATAAATAACCCGTTTCAGAATGGATAACTCAGATGTCTGAATAATTAAAGATTTATTGGAAAATCCATTTCTCTGCACACCCTGCATGAAAACCTACCGCACGCTACTGGTTACAGTTCTTCAAATTTTACAATGCAGAATGAAAGAGGAGTGTAAAAATTTTGGTATTGCAATTTTTGCAAAATTGAATTTCTTAATTTAAAAATTTATTTTAGTTGAAATACCTTAACTGGAAATATGTATATGATCAACGGTTATGGAGAAAAAATCAGTTAAGGACTTTACAATTATGATGAAGAGTCGGGGCTTCATGTAGAGGAAGAGAGCTGTATGTAGGTTGTCAGGACAGCACTAGTGTAGTACAATTGCACACCTTGGCTACCAAACCCATTTGGTGTAAAAACGGGGCGTTTTCTGCCAAAGGAAACGGCGCGGGGCGTGGCTTGCGCGACTTTGGCTACCTCGAAATCGTAGAATTGATAATCTCACTCAATCTTTCATTTTAACCATTATAATTCTTCCGTTTTACATAATCTACTACTATAAAAGTTTAGGCTGATTCGAGAAGTTAATTACAAACAAAATAATTATCACAAAAATGTCGCCAACCGTGCCAACCTAGGAAAGTGGCACACTAATCCTACACAATCTCCGTCAGGACCAGCAGTAAAGTGAGTTAAGTCAGGTATAGTGAAGGTAGACAAAAATAGACTTATTTGGAGTTCCAACCTTATTATTATTATTATTATATCTTACGTAATTTCTCAATATAGTACAAATAACATAGTTCACTTTTGCCCTGATCTTATAGTAGGTAACGGAGATTTATTTTGTTGCATTATTCAAAACGCAACAAACTTTTTTTTGCTTTATTACTGAGATTCTTTTGCTGATGGAAAAGGTAACTTCAGGAACGTAGCAGTATCGAAGCCAAAAACCGAGGTGGGCTCTTACAGAAAAAGTGTCCTGAGAAAAAAAAAACGCGTCCGCAAAGTTCTTAAAATTTTCTTTTCTCTCTGTTTCTCAAAATTACAAAAACTCCTAGACTGCGCTCACGCCGAAAGAGCCGAAAACACAGCCAGCAAGTGGGTTGCCAGGCACCAAAGAAACTCTGCTTTCTCCAGGACACGTAGGGCTCCCTAGGCTCTGACCAATGAAAAGCCGAGACAAGGAGCTCGGAGAACGAAAAGAAAATCGTAGGGAGGCGCATCAAACACAGTAAAAATTCGCCAAGGACGATGCGGAGCGGAGTTTGGCAACACACCACAAGCCGGCACTTTTTAAAAAGAGTGACTGTCAGAGGAAACCTGAAATATATGCCTTTCGAGTGTCAGAATACCAGACGATGGGCGTAAGTTATGGTCGAAAGGTTTAACCCTTTCTGCGTTTTGCCCGTACGCCGTAAGGGCATAGCTTTCGGTCCTTTACTGATTTGCCCTGTACGGTGTAAGGGCTATCTGATTTCTATTTCGCTTGCACTATTTCGGCCGTATTTTTTTCCAATTTTAGTATCAAATTATTCGTATAGATGGTGATAATTGTCCAGTAAATGGTAGTTTGCAGTTAATTGCATTCTCTACTTTGATTAGTTCAAAAGAGTGGGTTTTTTCGCATGTTCTGTATCAGAAGACGAATTGTTATCTTTCAATGTATAGCTTTCTGGTTATATTTTACTAACCGCCTGATAATTTTTTTGTGATTTAAGAGTTGAATAATATATTTTTACTTTTAAATTATGGAATAATGGTCCGAAATTTAATCTCAGATCGAGGGCGGCTCTGTTTGAAGAGATAGGCTGCTATCATGAGAAAACAGAGCTGCATCTACAAGGGGCAATATGCTAAAAGAAAGACGCAAAATGTAGGTTCAAATTTGCAATACACGAGGGAAATATGTAATGAAGGAACATGAAAAAATCTTCATTACAGCAATGTATCTTGTACATATACATTTATACAAGTATTTATGTAATTTAATATTTATTCTAAATTAACCCTTTCGTGGGCCATTTATTTCTCCATCCACGTTTCCGAACAGAACTGCTAATTTTATTCAATCGATCGAACAATAGATGACAGCGAAAAACCGAAGCGGGAATTAGTCTTCCCGTCATTCCAATAGCAAGACCAATATATTAGAATGGGTTTTGCCCTTTTCACGGGTGTGTTTTGGAAGATCGTGTGGGAAGTAATCTTCCCACGGCCCACGAAAGGGTTAAGCAAACTTAACGTACAAATTTTAGTTCAATTTATGTTATATCTCCTTAATTCGGTATCTTCTAAACTGTTTTTTTTTTATCTTTGATACCTGAAAGACATTACTTTTCCTACCTTATCAAATTCCCACCTTTGAATCTGGCAAAATTCTGTTATAAAGTTAAAATACATTTTCCCATTCTTTTTCTGTTATTACAATTATGGCTCAAACTATTTTTTTTTTCTTTATAGAAACTGTAATCTTGCACAGTTTTTATTCGTAAAATGATTTTATTTCATTGTAAACATACAAGATTACTTTTTAAGGAAGTCTTAAAATCCTAAAATTAGGTTGTCTTAAAGTTTTAAAATAAGGTTGTCCTAAAATCCTCTTTGTTCATAGAAGATTCATCTTTATTCTCTAGGGAGAAAAATGAAAATAGAAACAAACGTAGCATGTGTTATATTTTTGTATGTTCTACACTTTATAAGGCATGTCTAAAATCAAGTATAAAGTAGTATCGTATTTTTAGATGCTAAGATTGACAAAGGTAGAAACAAAGTATATAGTAACATGAAGGTATCTTTAAAGAAACGCTTAAATCCTTATGGATAAAAATTTAGCCGTTGCAAATATAATATTTACTATGTATTATTGATAAAATTTTATGTATTTTATTGGAAATCCATCACTTAACTGAAATAAGATACATGTCTAAAAATATTCATCCTGATAAAATAACTGCCCCTAGATTAAAAGGCAATTCACGGAAGAATGTGTATGTACTATATATGAATGTTATTTACATCAGCAACAGTTACAAAACTAAATTTATAGATAAAACAAATTAATACTTATAGGTATTTGCAAATACATGCACACAGGTATGTCTGATGGGACTCGAACCCTGTATACAAGCAGGTGTACAAAAATAAATATCTACATTCACATATCTGTGTGAATATACCATTACGTAAAGATCTATTCAAAAATATAACTAAAGATACGTATAAGAATTAAGACTAAATAAAATTAAGCAAATGCAGTTTCGAGTGCCCTCTTTATTTGGCGATATGTTTGACGTCAATAGTGCCTACATATCAAATAAAATGCCGGTGATAAATACCTGAGAGCAATAAAAATGTAATAAAAACCATAAGATATTAAAATAATAAACACAGTATAGATAAAATTTATACACAGATTGTACCACATTTTAAAGTATCCAAACGTATATTGAAAATTTTTTCAAATTTTCTAAATCATATTGAAACTTTACAAAAAATATGGGAACTTATAGAAAAGCAATGAAAATTCAATTAAAAGCAAACTAAATGCTAAAGTATTTAAAACGGTAAATAAAATTGTATACACAATTGCAGTCGGAAAACACCATATATGTCGGTTGCCATGTGTGAAAAAACTCACATACTTCGCGATTATAAATATAAAAAGAATAAAATTCCGGGGGCACCCAAAACTGAAGTGAAACCACAACAAAATAGTAGATGCAAACGTACTAAAGATTTGGCTAACATATAATGAAAGATATACAAAAATATGCAATTAAAGAGAGGTATATAATTATACAATTAAACAGGTGTATACAAATATGCGACTAAAGAGGGACGATCAGAGACAGGCAACTAAAGAGGGGCGATCAGAGGCAGGCAGCTAAAGAGGGGCGATCAGAGGCAGGCAGCTAAAGAGGGGCGATCAGAGGCAGGCAGCTAAGAGGGGCGATCAGAGGCAGGCAGCTAAGGAGGGGCGATCAGAGGCAGGCAGCTAAAGAGGGGCGATCAGAGGCAGGCAGCTAAAGAGGGGCGATCAGAGGCAGGCAGCTAAAGAGGGGCGATCAGAGGCAGGCAGCTAAAGAGGGGCGATCAGAGGCAGGCAGCTAAAGAGGGGCGATCAGAGGCAGGCAGCTAAAGAGGGGATCAGAGGCAGGAGCTAAGAGGGCGATCAGAGGCAGGCAGCTAAAGAGGGGCGATCAGAGGCAGGCAGCTAAAGAGGGCGATCAGAGGCAGGACAGCTAAAGAGAGCGATCAGAGGCAGGCAGCTAAGAGGGGCGATCAGAGGCAGGCAGCTAAAGACGATCAGACAACAGCTAAAGACATCAGAGGCAGCAGCTAAAGAGGAGATCAGACAGCTAAAAGATCAGAGGCAGCAGCTAAAGAGGGAGATCAGAGGCAGGCAGCTAAAGAAGATCAGAGGCAGGCAGCTAAAGAAGATCAGAGGCAACTAAAGAAGACAGACAGAAAAGATCAGAGGCAACTAAAGAAACAGAGGCAGGCATAAAATGATCAGACAGACATATAAAGAAGACGATCAGAAGCAGACAACTAGAGAGCAGAAGCAGACAACTAATAGAGGCAACAGAAACATACAACTAAATAGAGACATGCATAAAAATACAACTAAATAGAGAATGATACATATATAAACTAGAGACTAATACATATACAACTAGAGACACGAATAAGCATACAACTAAATAGAGATCAGAAACATAACTAAAAATGCAAACTAACAGTAATGTAAATACGAGAAAATAGAATTGTATGCAACTAAATATAGAACTGACTAAATAAACTAAATAGAGTAATAATACTAAAAAAAGAATAACTAAATAGAGTATAAAAACTAAATAAAGAATAACTAGAGTATATAATGCTAAATAGAGTATATAATGCTAAATAGAGTATATAATGCTAAATAGAGTATAACTAAATAGGGGATGTAATACTAAATAACTAAACAGAGAAATATGTGATCATGCATCTAGATTATGGTGTACGCATACATCTACATGCACACAGTCTACAAATACAGAAGGGAGAGTACATAAATGTACAGTTGAAAGTACAATGATACAGGTAAATTTGCATAAAAATTGTGAAATAAAGCAAGAATGGTCCAAGAAACACTAAGAATATTAGAATAATTTCTGCCTTCAAAATTTTTCAATTATTTGTAGTCTGTAAAGTAACATCTTTAAGCGCTATGGAAAGAAATGCAACTAAACTGATATTTTTTCGGGTAAATATATTGAGAACAGGATATATATTGAAAGTCATCAGCTGCACTGCATTTTTAAAGAAAGTAGCATTAAATGTAAAGCCATAAAAAGGATACGAAAAGGTTTTATGTATACTTAAAAGCATAAAATCCTTCAGGAATGCGACGTTAGCTATTCAAAACTGAATATTTGAGTACATTTGAATTTTAATGAGGTAACTTGCAAGTATCAACTAAAGAGCATATTAATGCATAAATCAGTTCATGAACTAAAATAAGATTGAATATATAAGTAAAAAACTTACATTAGCTCGTTAAAAAATGCATACAAAGTATAAAAGCTAAACCACTGGAGATTAAGTTTTCTTTAGTTTTATTTAATATTTTTTCAGTAGAGATGTAATAATGGGCAGGATCAAAATTGCTTTCCCGCATACTGATAAAAAATATTCAAAAATTAAGATAAAAATAGTTATGTAATGAATTTTATGCATATATTTAGTTCTTTAGAAGCAGAAGGTTACAGAAATAAAACAGGAAAAATAAAAAGAACTGTACAACTCATTCAGATTTTGATATTATTAGTAGAGATTCTAATGTCAGTTAACCAGGAAATTGCCTAATATACCCTGAGAATTTTTGTCGAAAAAAACATATTGAGTTTCAACTCTTGACAAGTTTAAAATTTTGTTTTGTTTTGAAAAGTAGTTTGATTTAAAGTTGTCATGATAAAAGTCAACCTGAATTAATATAAATGGGTTACGTCGAAAATTTTTCAACCAAAGAAATCTGCCCAGTATACCAAATATCTCGATATAACCCAAGAAATCTACACAGTACACCTAAATATTCGATGTAATCCAAGAAATCTGCATAGTAGACCAAGATTTTCGATATAGCTGAAGAAATAGGCACAGTACTCCAAAATTTTCGATATAACCCAAGACATCTGCCCAATACACCAAATTTTTCGATATAACCCAAGAAATCTGCACAGTACACCAAATTTTTCGATATAAAACACAAAAATTCTGCACTTTACACCAGAATTTACTATATAACCCTAGAAATCTCCACAGTACACCAAAATATTCGATATAACCCAAGAAATCTCCACAGTACACCAAAATATTCGATATTACCCAAGAAATCTGCACAGTACACCAAAATGTTTGATATTACCCTAACGTACAAATTTTAGTTCAATTTATGTTATATCTCCTTAATTCGGTATCTTCTAAACTGTTTTTTTTTTATCTTTGATACCTGAAAGACATTACTTTTCCTACCTTATCAAATTCCCACCTTTGAATCTGGAAAAATTCTGTTATAAAGTTAAACTACATTTCCCATGCTTTCTGTGTTATTACAATAACTCAAACTGATTTTTGTCTCTTTATAGAAACCGTAATCTTACACGGTTTTTATTCGTAAATTGATTTTATTTCATTGTAAACATACAAGATTACTTTTTAAGGAAGTCTTAAAATCCTAAAATTAGGTTGTCTTAAAGTTTTAAAATAAGGTTGTCCTAAAATCCTCTTTGTTCATAGAAGATTCATCTTTATTCTCTAGGGAGAAAAATGAAAATAGAAACAAACGTAGCATGTGTTATATTTTTGTATGTTCTACATTTTATAAGGCATGTCTAAAATCAAGTATAAAGTAGTATCGTATTTTTAGATGCTAAGATTGGCAAATTTAGAAACAAAGTATATAGTAACATGAAGGTATATGTAAAGAAACGCTTAAATCCATATGGATAAAAATTCAGCTGTTGCAGATATAATATTTACTACGTATTACTGATAAAATTTTATGTATTTTATTGGAAATCCATCACTTAACTGAAATAACGCATGTCTAAAAATATTCATCCTGATAAAATAACTGCCCCTAGATTAAAAGGCAATTCACGGAAGAATGTGTATGTATTATATATGAATGTTTTTACATCAGCAACAGTTACAAAACTAAATTTATAGATAAAACAAATTAATACTTATAGGTATTTGCAAATACATGCACACAGGTATGTCTGATGGGACTCGAACCCTGTATACAAGCAGGTGTACAAAAATATACATCTACATGTATGAATATACCATTAAGTAAAGATCTATTCCAAAATACAACTAAAAAAATAAGTATAAAAATTAAGACTAAATAAAATGAAGAAAATGCAGTTTCGGGTGCCCTCTTTATTTGGCGATATTTTTGACGTCAATAGTGCCGACATGTCAAATAAAATATCGGAGATAAATATGAGAGCAATAAAAATGCATTAAAAATCATAAGATATTAAAAACACAGTATAGATAAAATTTATACACAGATTGTACCACATTTTAAAGTATTCAAACGTATATTGAAAATTTTTTCAAATTTTCTAAATCATATTGAAACTTTACAAAAAATATGGGAATTTATAGAACAGCAATGAAAATTCAATTAAAAGCATAATCTATAAATACTAAAGTATTTAAAATAGTAAATAAAATTTTATACACAATTGCAGTCCGTAAAGACCATATATGTCGGTTGGCCTGTGTGAAAAAACTCATACTTGGCAATTAAAAATAGATAAAGAATAAAATTCCGCGGGCACCCAAAACTGAAGTGAAACCACAAAAAAATAGTGAATGCAAACGTACTAAAGATTTGGCTAACATATAATGAAAGATATTCAAAAATATGCAATTAAAGAGAGGTATATAATTATACAATTAAACAGGTGTATACAAATATGTGACTACAGAGGGATGATCAGAGGGACAACTAAAGAGGGGCGATCAGTGACAGACAACTAAAGTATGGCTTGGAGTACTATGGTCTACCTTTTGCAACACGAGGGCTAATGAGACCGGGACCTACAGCTTAAAGCTGATTCCAAACGGCTACGAACATCCATGCCACTGTGGGATTCGAACCCACGAACTCCGGTACAGACAAATAAAGAGAGGCGATCAGAGGCAGGCAACTAAATAGAGGCCATCCGAGGCAGGCAACTAAATAGAGGCCATCCGAGGAAGGCAAGTAAATAGAGGCGAGCAGAGGCAGGCAAGTAAATAGAGGCGAGCAGAGGCAGGCAAGTAAATAGAGGCGAGCAGAGGCAGGCAAGTAAATAGAGACGTGCATAAATATACAACTAAATAGAGACATGCATAAATATACAACTAAATAGAGACATGCATAAATATACAACTAAATAGAGACATGAATAAGCTTACAACTAAATAGATACATGCATAAATATACAACTAAATAGAGACATGCATAAATATACAACTAAATAGAGACATGCATAAATATACAACTAAATAGAGACATGAATAAGCTTACAACTAAATAGATACATGAATAAGCATACAACTAAATAGAGACATGAATAAGCATACAACTAAATAGAGACATGAATAAGCATACAACTAAATAGAGACATGAATAAGCATACAACTAAATAGAGACATGAATAAGCATACAACTAAATAGAGGTGATCAGAAACATAACTAAAAAATGCAAACTACACATCAGTAAATGTGCGCATACGAGAAAATAGAATTGTATGCAACTAAATATAGAACTGACTAAATAACAAACTAAATAGAGTATATAATGCTAAATAAAGAATAACTAGAGTATATAATACTAAATAGAGAATAACTAAATAGAGTATATAATACTAAATAGAGTATAACTAAATAGGGGATGTAATACTAAATAACTAAACAGAGAAGTATGTGATCATGCATCTAGATTATGGTGTACGCATACACCTACATGCACACAATTTACAAACACAGAATAGAGAGTACATATATGTACAGTTGAAAGTACAATGATACAGGCATAAATTTGCATAAACATTGTGAAATGAAGCAAGAATGGTCTAAGAAACACTAAGAATATTAGAATAATTTCTGCCTTCAAAATTTTTCAATTATTTGTAGTCTGTAAAGTAACATCTTTAAGCGTTATGGAAAAAAACGCAACTAAACTGATATTTTTTCGGGTAAATATATTGAAAACAGGATATATATTGAAAGTCATCAGCTGCACTGCATTTTTAAAGAAAGTAGCATTAAATGTAAAGCCATAAAAAGGATACGAAAAGGTTTTATGTATACTTAAAAGCATAAAATCCTTCAGGAATGCGACGTTAGCTATTCAAAACTGAATATTTGAGTACATTTGAATTTTAATGAGGTAACTTGCAAGAATCAACTAAAGAGCATATTAATGAATAAATCAGTTCATGAACTAAAATAAGATTGAATACATAAGTAAAAAACTTACATTAGCTTGTTAAAAAATGCATACAAAGTATAAAAGCTAAACCACTGGAGATTAAGTTTTCTTTAGTTTTATTTAATATATTTTTAGTATAGATGTAATAATGGGCAGAATCAAAATTGCTTAACTGCATATTGATAAATATTCAAAAATTAAGTTAAAAATAGTTATGTAATGGATTTTATGCATGTATTTAGTTCTTTAGAAGCAGAAAGAAATGTTTCTGGTTACATTAAAAATAAAACAGGAAAAATAAAAATAATTGTACAACTCATTCAGATTTTGATATTATTAGTAGAGATCCTAATGTCAGTTAACCGGCAAATTGCCTAATATACCCTGAGAATTATCAGAAAAATATATTCGGAATTTTAACTCTTGATAAGTTTAAAATTTTGTTTTGAAAAGTAGTTTGATTTAAAGTTGTCATGATAAAAATCAACCTGAATTAATATAAATGGGTTACGTCGAACATTTTTCAACAAAAAACTGCACAGTACACAAAAAAAATCTTCGATATAACCAAAAATATCTGCACAGTACACCAAAATCGTCGATATAACCCAAGAAATCTGCACAATACACCAAAATCGTCGATATAACCCAAGAAATATACACAGTAAACAAAATTGCCGATATAGCCCTAGAAATCTGCACACTACACCAAAATTTACAATGTAAAGAAGTAAACTGCACAGTACACCAAAATTTACTATGTAAACAAGAAATCTGCATTGTACACCAAATTTTTCGATATAACCCAAGAAATCTGCACAGTACACAAAAGTTTTCGATGTAACTCAAGAAATCAGCACAGTACACCAAAATTTTCTATAACCCAAGAAATCTGCACAGTAGACCAAAATTTTAGATATAGCCTAAGAAATCTGCACAGTACGCCAAAATTTACGATATAACCCAAGAAATCTCCACAGTACACCAATATTTTCGATATTACCCAAGAAATCTGCACAGTACACCAAAATGTTTGATATAACCCAAGAAATTACACAGTTCACCAAAAATATTTACGTAACCCAAGAAATCTGCTCAGTACACGAAAATTTTCGATACAGCCCAAGAAATATGCACAGTACACGAAAATTTTCTATATTACCCAAAAAATATACACAGTACACCAAAATTTTCTATGTAATCCAAGAAATATGTACAGTACACCAAAACTATCTATATAACCCAAGAAATATGCACAATACACCAAAATTTTCGATAAAACCCAAAAAACCTGCTCAGTTCACCAAAATTTTCGATGTAACCCAAGAACTCTTCACAGTACCAGTAAACAAACCAGTAAAATGAATCAAACACGTACATGTTCATGTGTGATAAGGTTATAAGTTGTTTGCTATTTAAGTTTTACGGGTGATAAAATATAGAGCATGTTTCAAAGTTAGATTGCATAATAATAAACAATAAAATCATCCCTAGAGTCCAGAATATGCTAAGCACAATAGAAATAATTTCGCTGTGGTTAACGTGCTATTTTTTTAACTGAAACCTTTATCGATAGCTTTGACAAATCATGAAATTTTACACAGTTGGCATTTTTCCGTAACAACAGACATTTCAAAAGTATTCCAAAAATTCGTTTTAAGAAACTTTTCTTCTAAATTACTGCAGTTTTCACATACCGCCACTTTAAACTCGGGAAAAATATACGATTCCAGCATTCTTTCTTTAACTATACTTAGTTCATTAGAAAACACATTCAGTATAGTGATGTATTATAGAAGTAAGATTTGGTGATTGGTAATCGAAATTAAAGTATTTTAACCAAATTATTCCAAATGGTAGGGTAGTAGAAAATATATATCATGCACAAACTCTGACTGTCCTGCCACTTGCATGTGAGTAATATTTCTAACATGCCGTACATGTAAAAAAGTGTAAAAAATTCCCTAGAATCATCCACGCTTACAAGCGGCAAGTAAAAAATTCTTTATTTCAACAAATAAGTTCCAGTCTACAACAGCTGCCCTTAAGGGTTAGCAACATCATTTTTTTCACTTCTGAGCAACATAATTTCATTTCACTCATTTCATTCTCAAGGCACTTTGTATATGTGTGACATTTATTTGGACTACTTGGTAAAAATTTCGCCTTTTCAAAGCATTTGTTTGGGTTTGGAGAGCTACGGTTTACTGTTTTACAACACGAGGGCTAATAAGACCGGAACTTACTGCTTAAAGCCGATTCCAAACGGTTACGAATAACCATGCCAGAGGGATTCGAACCCGCGAACTCCAGTACCGAAGAGCAGCGCTTGAACTATTCGGCCATTGTTTAGTTTGAAATCATTTGCAATGGTGGTATACATACTATGGCCAGTTATTCACCATTCCAGTACTATTCCTGATGATTTTGGATGATGGTTCATGGGTTGCATCCACACACTGGGCCACTAAATGAGCAGAGCGGGTGGATGCGTCCATAGTCGACTGCGCACTTTGGAAGCGCATGCTGGCTTCTTTGACCTTTGGAGAAAAACTGCTTCCTAAGCCATCCTCCAAAAAGGCCATCGTTTGCCATCGTCGACCTCGATAACCCATTCTCTCCCCCCCCCCACACACACACACCAATACAATGGTAATGGATTGCAATGCATAGTGTGGAGGGCCCTTAATATTATTCTATTATATATAATAGTATTAAACTCTAAAACCAGGGTTCATTGAAAAAGTTTGCGAAATGCAAAGTTTATAACCATTCTACAAAAAGCTAAAGATTCTAGAGGCTATTTGGTCAAAACGCTATTTTATTTTACTTTGCTTTTAATTGATGCTGCTTTCAGTTTTGTTTTTGGCTTAGGGGAGAAAGTCATTTTTTTGTTATCACTCGCCCCAAAAATAAATGCTTTGCCTATTGTTGCTTCCTCTATTTTACATAAGTTTAAACAAAACCTCCAATTTTCTAAAAATACCTATTATTCTACAGTGAATTATTGCTATAGTTTTAATAAATACTTTTAAACCTAATTATAAAAAAATTTCTTAATGTTTCTGAGAGTTACCATAAAAGGTTGCTTGATTACTAAGATATTTGCTGTTCAATTTTTAAGCGTGATAAAGTATTGTGTGCTTCGGACCTATGGATTGCATAAGAATCAACAATAAATTTATCTCTAGAATTTAGAACATTCTAAGTATAATAGAAATAATTTTTCTGTGTTTAACACTCAATTTTTTAACTAAAACTTTTATCGTTGACTTTCACAAATTCTAGAATTTTTTTCAGCTAGAATTTTTTTAAGACATTTCAAAAGTATTCCTAAAATCCATTTAAAGAGAGCTTTTTATAGACTTCCATAGTTCCATAGTATACCGCCACTCTAAACTTAGGAAAATTTTAGGATCCCCCATTCTTTAACTGTATCTGACGCAGTGGCGTGCTGTCCACAATGAATGGTAAAATTTGGACTGTTCTGTTAATAACTCGTTTCTTTGAAACAAATTTTTTTTCAGCTAATTATTTCAATAATTATAATACATCACCGAAATTACTTTATCCTACTAAAACATTTCACTTTATATTGATGAAATACTTCTTTTATTTAGTGCGCAGTGCGTACACATCAGAACTTCCTATGTTTGTTTGCGCGTTACGTGGTGTAGCACCTAGTACCGCACGCACTGCGGGAATACAAGCAAGCAAATCAACATATTTGAATATATTATAAATGATATTTATTATATACTGTATAAAGATAGGTAGACATAGGTGCAGAAATTATTGTCCCTCGTAATTTTGCCAGGGTGTGCAGGGTGTGCACTGCACGGCAAAATTGTATAGATGTTTTTGCACCTGTATCTTTATATGGTATATAATAAAATATAAATATAATATTTGATATCTTGTATTCCAAGTGCAGTTCAACTATTTGCCACGTAGCAAACTCGCATAGGAAGTTCTCGGTTTGTGCACCGATAAAAGATCAATATAAAGTGACAGTGTGGTGTGGTGAAATTTATTGATGAACATATAAGTTTTTCGTAAAGAAACGTTGTTTTTGACACCGAATGATACCATACAACAAAAGACATGATTTTTGCTTCAGTGCTAGTAGAATTCTCATATTAGATGTTTTTATAATTATAACTGACTACTCGTAGGTAAATATTTTATTGTATTCTTTAAATTTCTATGCGTAATAAATAACCCGTTTCAGAATGGAGAACTCAGATGTCTCAATAGAAAGATTTATTGAAAATCCATGTTCTCTGACACCCTGCATGAAAAACTTACCGCACGCTACTGAGACGCATTAGATAATAGCACATTCATACAGTGAGCTATAAATTTTCGTTCTAAAATTGATATATAATTTAGTGAAACACGCATTCACGATTGGTAATAAGATAAACTAATTTAACCAAATTCATTGCTAGTAATCCAAAACGGATGTACAAATTATACTTGATTGCCGTGTCATGTGCATTTTGGTAACAGCAATATTTTCTAACAGGCCACGCAATTTTCATGTGACATTTTATTGGACTACTGACCAAAACTTTGCTTTTTTTTAAAGAATTTGCAAGATTATCAATTTATCTATAGTAATTTTAAACTATAAAAACAGTATTTATTCAAAAAAATTCGAAATGCACAGTTTTAAATCCTAAAATACAAAGCTGTGGTTTGAGAAAATTTGGATTTTTTTTTTTTTTGGAGGGGGGGCGGTATTTGATTTATGCAATTTTCTCTTGAGTTTGGTTTGTGGAGAAATTTAAATATATACATTACCCCTCGTCCATAGATTAAACTTAGGATTTGTCAATATGTTCTAATAATTGCTTCCTCTATCATACGTAAGTTTGAACATAAACCTTCCGTTTTATAAAAATCAACTGGTTCATTATTATACAATAAAAACTATCGTTACGATCAAAGACTTTTCAATTTTTAAGATAAAAACTATTTTAAAAAATTTTAAAACCCAAATACTTAATGAAATTTTTATTAATGAATGGCACTTCCAAATTTTTATCTAAGTTACGAAAATTTCTCGGCAAAAGATTTATATTTTTCCAACTTCGTTTCCATGCTTTGCCTGAAAGTTTGTTTTTCCGGTTATGCTTAAGCTCCTTAAAGCTTCACAAATACTTTCCAAGTCAGCGTAATAACTTCATTATAAATGATTGTTTTGATTAAAAAAAATCAAGGTCTTCCATAAGCTCAAGTGTTCTGATTAAAGATTCTTAAACGTTATCAAACGTTGGTGTCCTAATTTCGACAACTATAAATCCAACATTTCCGATTTACGTGACAAAAATAAATTTCAAATTATGGCTGCAATGTATAAGACCACATTCATATAGCAAGTATACAATACACTGTAATATCGTACATATTTCTAACTGTATAACATAAAATAAGATCATTTTAAATTTATCAGCATTATAGATCACAATCTATAAATTTGGAAGCTTCTCCCTTCTGGTTTTATCATTTTAACGTAAATAAAGATTTTTTAAATAAACATTTAGGTAAATAGATAAAAGTAGCTTTACAATTATTCGAATATAATTTCGTTTGGAAATTTTTAAAAAGTTTGCCGAAACCGAAAACGATAACTCCCAGAGATTTGTAAACAAGATGCTACGGAAAGAACAACCCCCAAACACGTAATTACAGTTCAAATAGCGAACTAAACTATCTCTAGCATGCTCTAGGAATAAACTCTCAGTATTTTAAAAATCAAATATATGTTAGAAAGTTTTCACTTTATGGTTTATCGAAGTTTGACAGATAGGAATTCACAAACTTATCGTTCCAGATGAAAGAGGGTTCATAAGAATTTCAGGAAAATAAAGATTTTTTTTACTTAATGTTTTTTACAGTTACCATAAAGGGTTGCTTGGTTACTAAGATGTTTACTTTGCTATTTAATTTTAAAGCGTTATAAAACGTATTTCAGAATTATGGATTGAATTACGATCAACAATAAAACTTCTAGAATCTAGAACATTCTAAGCACTATAGGAAGAATTTCAGTCTAATAATTTTTTAAAGATAAAACCTTTATCGCTGGCTTTCACAATCCCAAAAATTTACGCAGTTGCAATTTTTCGCAATGACAGAATTTTAAAAAGTATTCCAAAAATCTGTTTAATGAAACCTCTTTTCTGTATTTCCACAGTTTTCAAATACCACCATTTTTAACTTGGGAAAATTTAGAATTCCAGCATTCTTTCCTCAACTATATCTGGTGCATTATGAAACAGGGAATTTAGTACATTAAGCTTTAACTTTTCGCTGTAAAATTTATGCATTAAACTATTCTTTATGTAAAAATACGCTTTGGGAATTGGTACTCTAAGGTAAATTAGTTTAACGAAATTCTGCAGGTGAGTAGAAAAATTAAAGTAATGTCATGCATAAATGAACATAGACTGCCATGTCACATTATTCAGGTAACATTTCTAGCAGGCTACACAGTTCGTATATGTGTAACATCTATATGGAATACTTACGAAAAAGTTTGCTTTCAGATAGCCCTTATAAAACTATTAAACTATTTATAATAGAGTTAAACTAGGAAAGCCCTACAATAGCAGGATCTATTCAAAACATTCGAAATGCAAAGTTTTAAATCATTCTATACAAAGCTGAGGTTTGTAGAGAATAGTTGGACAAAATGTTACCTTTTTGTTTTACTTTCTTTTGCTTTTGATTGATGCAACTTTTGCTTTTCTTTTATGCTTAGGAGAAATATAGCTATCACTTTGCTAGTCCATCCTAATTGTTGAATATACATAAATTTTATAAAAATCTTCCATAGTCTCAAAAAACCTATACTAGGAACTATGTTTTTGTTTATTAGTTATTGTAAAAACTTTTCAACGTTATCAAAAAGCAGAAAAATATCTCTAAAGCAAAAAATATTTATTTTTTTACTTAAGGTTTCTAATAGCTACCATAAAGGATGCTCAATTATTAAGATGTCTAATTAGCCGTTTAATTAATATAAAATATAGAGAGTATGTTTCGTACTTAGGGATTGGATTGTGATGAGATGATTTAGATCAGTAATATAATTCATAAGAGAAGTAAAATGCTTAGGATCTAAATCTGACCTCATCACATCTTTTGTACAGGGGAGAGAACCATAAAAATTATTTCAACTTTCTTTTTTTTTTTTTGGTCTTGTGCGGGATTTTTGAGCGGGGTTCTGATTCTAGTCCTAAATTAGAATCGCGTCTTCGTACATGACACTAAGTAAGAATGTACCTTTGTGGAGTTTATAAGTCCCTAATGGACAGTGCCCAATTTCAAGGGATAAGGTTTTTCCACGTTGGCGGTTTCAACGCGGGATTAAGAAAACCAATAAAATTTTTACAACTGTCCCGAGTGAACGAACAGAAGGAAGAGGGAACAAAGATAAAATTAATATAAAATAAGAATAGTCTAGAAAGAAAGAAGGAGAGGTTCGAGAGCAGAGCAGTCGAGTGGAGTTGAAGTCAGAGTTCGGAGGTCGACAGTTCGACGGCAAGTGTTCAGTACTCGAGGACAGAGTACGGGGATTAAAAGAGTTGGGCCCAAGGAACACCTCGATATCTCTCAACGACCAAAAGTTTCCAGCTCATCCGCTTTTCAGTATCACCCCGAGTTATATTAGAAGGCCCCATACCAGCGGTGATACGGAGTCCACATTATCATCACATCAATCGAAAGGTATCTACAAGAGCTCCCAAGAGTACAGCCTTGGCACACCCAAAAGATCCACAAAGGTACGCATTATTATACATATTTGAAATTGAGATTGGGTCCTCTCTCCTATATACATAGAGTTAGCTAAGTGATAGGAACTTATTAGTATCATATCTTAATTGGTGCGGTACCTATTTTGATTATATTAAAAAGTAAATCGTATGAAACTTAATCTAAATCTTGTATATTAATAATGTATATATAAATGTAATAAATTGACTTATTCAACTCCTCTTCTTAGCCCACTCTCCTGTTTCTAATCATGGATCTTGTTGGTGCTTCAACCACATTTGGCGAAATTGGCGTGCTTGCAGCTTGCGTGCGTGGCGTGCTTGCAGCGTGGCGTTTGAAATCTGGCGAGGGGATCGTAACTCAACAAATTGATTCTTAATCAAAAACAACATTTTGAGGAAAAAATTTTCAAAATTTGATTATTTTAAATACTTTTAATAATAAATTTTTAATAAATTAAATTAAATTAAATAATAAATTTTTAGATACTTGGTAAATTCTTTTTCCAATTTTTAAGTAAATCGACCGATCTTTGCAGAACACGTTAGATACTTATTTTTTATTTCAATTTTTCAAGTAAATCGACCGATCTTTGCAGAACACGTATTTTGAGTGGAGGTTGAAGAGGAGTTGTAAAATTGAAATTTTTTTTCAAATCTCTTTTATTTTAAGTCTGTAGTCTCTCAGAGACCGTGGTTGAATTTAAACTTAAAATATCTACACAACGCAACCCAAATAATATTTAGTCTTTGTGACCAAAAGAAATAAATAGCCACTATAAATTTGATCATAGGTGAATACCTAATTATAAACGAGAACTACACGACGTGGATTATGATCAACAATCAAACCTTTGCCAATCTAGAATATTCTAAATACAATAGAAATCATTTATGTGCTTAACTCTCATTTTTTAGTTATCATTCACTTTGAGAAATCATAATTTTTATACTGTTAGCATTTATCGTAAAGGTAAAGTATTTCAAAATTATTCCAAAAATCCGTTTAAAGAAACCTTTCTTGTAGATTCTATATCTGCAATAACACCACTTTAAACTTGAAATATTTAGGATTCCCGCATTCTTTCTTGAACTATATCCTGACACATTAGGAAATGTAACATGCAGTTAAATTATCTTTAAATTTGTCGTTTTAAAACTAGTGCTTCAGAGATATAAGCTTTGGGTGTTTGGTAACGGAAGTGGTTTAAATAAATTCTTTAGTTGTGTGATCCAAGTTAAAATGTCATGTACAAACGAACATTGACTCCCGTGTCAACTACATTTATATAGAAATTGGTTGCGTCTACAGATACTGCCTTTTACTTATAAAACCGCGGAAAAAATATCTTAAACATGGCTTGGTTTGGGAGGAAAACAAAAATTTTGTAGATGTCAAATAGTAACCTAGTGTAATTTGAGATCATAACACATCTAAATAAGAGTTTTAAGACTGCTTTAAAATATGAATGTTCAGGTGTAAAAAAGACGAGAAATAGTCGATACAAGATTAAATTTGGTTTGAAACTTTAATATCAGCTTTTTGCTGCATGTGATCAGTTTAAAGCAGATTCCGAAAGACTAACTATGTATTTAATTTAGGAGTAATTTAAATCACAATTTAAACGTAAGTGTAAATAATTACTGGTGTTTCAGTAATTCTAGTTGTTATGTAATTTTTGTAAAACTTGTGCTTTTTGTTGTTGGTATCAATTTATTCATTATTATTAGAAATTTCTAAAAACCAAACTAGAATTGGGTTACGAGACAGCTGAAAACGTGTTGCATATGATTTTGTGGCTGTATTCATTTCTAATCAAGCATCGTTGAATTTTGCATACATCTTTTATTGTTATTCCAAATAGCAAACTACAAGGCACTAACATCCTTGATGCAGTAAAATTGATTCGAAATCAGGATTTCCGCTACCAGAAATGCATCACTAGCTATAAGACTTCCACATCTGCTACAAATTAGCTAGAGATTCTGACAATTTTAGTAAATATTTTGACTGTAAACACCATATAAAGTCTGATTATTTTAGCTCCATACCATCAGATAATCTTGAATGTATCGTAATTCTAGCACGCTATTAAATATATCTTGTCAAACATTGTAACAATTGTTTTGTCTAAAAGACAACTTTTAAAATTTTAAAGCAAGGAAAAGCACTGATTAATCTTTAATTTTTAAGATTGATTTATTAATTGCTAAAGTTCCTTTTTATTTTTAACAGTTAATTTTAAAACGTCTCCATGACGTAATTGTTTTAGTTTTACTCGTGAATCAATTACTTTTATCAGAATATGGCAAATGCAATAATTAAGTTATCACAATCACACTTTTTGCATTAATCTATAACTATAGAGGTATTTGAAATAAAACTCCAGATAATCATTCCGATATTCAATAGACTTCCATCTACGTAAGTGAATTTTAAATCACGCTATAGGGCGATTTCATGCAGTAGGGTAAATTCGCAAATTAAGACAATTCTGACTTTAGTTTCAAATGGAAGGCAGTTTATAGTTTATCTATTGGCTGTTGTAAACATGAAAATGAATGGGAAGGGCATAGTAGTTCGTTACGTTGCGACAAATTGCCTTATATTACGATATTGAGAAAGTTATGGATGAGCTGTGATTTAAATCGCGTTGACGTGTGCCGGGCCCCTGAGACCAAACGTTATAAAAATTTGCCCACAAAGTCACTAAATAGAAATAAACTTTGTAAATTTTCAGTAGCTTGTGACATTATGACGTCGAATTTGCCTGTGACATCTCCACCGCAATATGTTAACCTTTTTACTGAGTATAAGGTTAAAAAAAAGGTCAGTTCAATTGATCCTGTCGACTAGATATATTTCTTTTTGGGGAGATGATCGCTCTAAAAACAAAATGAAGTTCAGATACATGTCATTTGGTAAAGGTTAGATTAATAACTAAGTATGAAGACGTTTTGGTCCGCATTTGGTGAAAACGAGGATAAAATGCACTCAAATACATTCAGCTTGTTTAGATACATAAATTCGTAACAATTACCCATAATCACTGTTTGAGAAATAATTGATGTGAAATTTAATAAAAGAAAAATTAATCAGTTTAGCTTACTGAAAATTAAGATTTCTATGAAAAGCTGTTACATTCCGTTGAGTTATTAGCTTTTTCTATTAGTTATATTTTTTAACTTAAAATGTATTGAAAACTTAAAATATTCTTTAAAAATATATGCATTAAAAATGCCAATAATTATTTTGGTAATGGATAGAATAATAACTTAGTATGAAGACGTTTTGGTCAGTATTTGGTGAAAACGAGAATAAAATGCACTTAAATACATTCAGCTTGTTTAGATATATAAATTCGTAACAATTACCCATAATCACTATTTGAGAAATAATTGATGTGAAATTTAATAAAAGAAAAATTGATCAGTTTAACTTACTGGACATTAAAATATTTCTGTGAAGAGCGGTTACATGCTGTTCAGTTATTAGCTTTTTGCTATTAGTTATATTTTATAACTTAAAATGTATTGAAAAGTTAAAATATTCTTTAAAAATCTATGCATTAAAAATGCCAATAATTATTTTGGTAATGGATAGATTAATAACTTAGTATGAAGACGTTTTGGTCGGCATTTGGTGAAAATGAGAATAAAATACACCTAAATACATTCAGCTTGTTTAGATATATAAATTCGTAACAATTACCCATAATCACTGTATGAGAAATAATTGGAGTGAAATTTAATAAAAGAAAAATTTATCAGTTTAATTTACTAGAAATTAACATTTTTCTATGAAAAGCGGTTACATTTCGATCAGTTATTAACTTTTTATCATTAGTTATATTTTTTAACTTAAAATGTATTGAACACTTAAAATATTCTTTAAAAATCTATGCATTAAAATGCCGATAGTTGTTTTGGTAATGGATAGATTAATAACTCAGTATGAAGACGTTTTGGTCCGCATTTGGTGAAAATGAGAATAAAATACACCTAAATACATTCAGCTTGTTTAGATATATAAATTCGTAACAATTACCCATAATCACTATTTAAGAAATAATTGGAGTGAAATTTAATAACAGAAAAATTAATCAGTTTAACTTATTGGAAATTAAGATTTTCCATGAAAAGCGGTTACATGCGGTTCAGTTATTAGCTTTTCCCTATTAGTTATAATTTTTAACTCATAGAATGTATTAAAAACTTAAAATACTCTTTAAAAATCTATGCATTAAAAATTCCAATAATTATTTATCGGAGGCCGAAGAGAATTTCATTTAATGAGAATCTATTACAATGCCTTGCGTAATTTAAAATCAATAACAAAACTGTATAGAATTTAAACTAAATAAAAACGAGAGCAGGGATTATAATTATGTAAATGATACAAAATTCTAATTTTCAATAACCTTAAAAAATACCTCCTTGCCCAAAGTAAAATTCTTTACTTAGTGATTTCAAAAGAAAATTTATTTAACTTTCTTTAAAAGCTTTTATGTACAATATAAAATAAAGAATCCATTCATTAAGAAGGTAATTTAATATTTCATCTTAAAATTGCAATTAATTTTACATATTGCAGAGTCTGATTTCAAACTTTTATAATACTGTAACAAATTAATATCTCGCATTGAGTTGTTACTTACTAAATTATGTCTCAATATTTTATATAAATCAATTTGAGATCAAAATGAAGATCAAAATACCTCACACCAAAAATTCGGGAGTTTTTAATAATATCCTTGCTTTAGTTATCGCAGTCTAACTGTTGTAGTCATACCATTTCAGTGCAGTTGATACATTAAAGTTAAAATTTGAATGCATTCACATAAATGTACATAGTATATAGTAACACTGATAACAGTGCATTCAGACATGTGAATACACATGTATATGCACACATCATTACAGTCGTACTCAAGTATAAAGCATAAACACATCCCATTACGAACACTAAATATTTGTTCTTTTAAAAGATTTGGTTTTGCTTAGAAGCACTAAGGTCTACTGTCATGCACCACGAGGGTAATAAGACCTGGACCTAATGTTTAACCTCTTCGCAACCAAACGTCTCGTATACGCGACGCAGCGATTTCACTCTTATCAGTCCAGCGTCGCCTTCACGCGATGATCTACGGTTGATATTGAGAGACCAGCTTCGCGTATGCGTAATAAGATATCTGGATGTTTTATTTTAACTTTTAAAAGCTAGATTTAATTACTAGATGGCTTAAACGGCAACGGTTTTCACAAAGGTCGATGCGTATAGCTTTTACTTGCTGGTCCCCAAGGGGTTAAGACCGATTCAGAACGGCTTTGAACATCCATACCACTGTGAGATTCGAACCCAAAAACATAACTGCATCAGTAGTAGTGTACAACTATTAGGCATATAGTTGTGTTCTTGACTGTCCACAACTACGTAAACACAACTTCATACATAATTATTTACATACACAACTACATAAATGTACAATTCTGTATACACACACTCTACCCTCGGCAATGAGTATACATTCAGAGAATGACTAATTTATTATTTTGGTGTATCATTCAAACAATAATAAGAATCAAATACTTGGTACGTTACAAATTAACAAGGTTAACAATTTGCAATGTACCAACACACACACACAGTAATACGGTTATGCACAGTAATACCAGACTTTAGTGAAAGCTTTTAGAAATTCTCTATTAAAAACATTAACTTTAGTTATAATCGGAGGCGTAGAGAAGGGGAAAGTGGACTTATAACCCCTATACATTTTGCTGTATACATATATTATACCTATATTATATACTGGAAATCGAGGAATATTGCATTAATTTTGAGAACACACAGTAATACCAGACTTTAGTAAAAAAGTTTAGAAATAATTCTCTATTAACAAACAGTAACTTTGTCCTCAGAGGTGCAAGAGAAGGGGGAAGTGGACTTATAACCTTTATACATTTTGCCGTATACATATATTATACCTATATTATATACTTGAAATCGAGGAAGGTTGCATTAATTTTGAGAACACACAGTAATACCAGACTTTAGTGAAAAATTTTAGAAATAATTCTCTATTAACAAACAGTAACTTTATTTGTCATCAGAGGTGCAAGAGAAGGGGGAAGTGGACTTATAACCTCTATACATTTTGCTGTATACATATATTATACCTATATTATATACTGGAAATCGAGGAATGTTGCATTAATTTTGAGAACACACAGTAATACCAGACTTTAGTGAAAAATTTTAGAAATAATTCTCTATTAACAAACAGTAACTTTATTTGTCATCAGAGGTGTAAGAAAAGGGGGAAGTGGACTTATAACCCCTATACATTTTGCTGTATACATATATTATACCTATATTATATACTGGAAATCGAGGAAGGTTGCATTAATTTTGAGAACACACAGTAATACCAGACTTTAGTGAAAAATTTTAGAAATAATTCTCTATTAACAAACAGTAACTTTATTTGTCAGCAGAGGTGCAAGAGAAGGGGGAAGTGGAATTATAACCTCTATACATTTTGCTGTATACATATATTATACCTATATTATATACTGAAAATCGAGGAAGGTTGCATTAATTTTGAGAACACACAGTAATACCAGACTTTAGTGAAAAATTTTAGAAATAATTCTCTATTAACAAACATTGACTTTAGTTATCAGAGGTGTAGAGAAGGGAGAAGTGGACTTGTAACCCCCATAAATTTTGTTGTATACATATATTATACCTATATTATATACTGAAATCGAGGAAGGTTGCATTAATTTTGAGAAACAAGTAATACAGACTTTATAGAAAATTTTTATGTCATTTATACATAATTTGCTAATAAGCAACCAATATTTAATTAAAATACATTAAGAAGAACTAATAATCATTTAATTAACATACCTATTAGTTCTGTGCTAGTGAGATCCAATTTCTTGGTCCATTATTTAAAATCCAGCTATCATATTCTGACAGTAAATAAAAGTCTTTGCTTCTTCCATATTAAATTTCAGGCATTATTTAAAATCCAGCTATCATATTCTGACAGTAAATAAAAGTCTTTGCTTCTTCCATATTAAATTTCAGGCATTATTTAAAATCCAGCTCTCATATTTTGACAGTAAATAAAAGTCTTTGCTTCTTCAATATTAAATTTCACTCATTATTTAAAATCCAGCTATCATATTCTGACAGTAAATAAAAGTCTTTGCTTCTTCCATATTAAATTTCAGGCATTATTTAAAATCCAGCTGTCATATTCTGACAATAAATAAAAGTCTTTGCTTCTTCCATATTAAATCTCAGGCATTGACCAAAGATTTCAATTTCATTTGCACTAATAAATTTTACTGATAAGGGATATTTCTGCAAAACTTCACTAAACATCACACTGCTTTTCTTCATAAGAACACAATCAAATTTCACATTTTCTAAATGCTTTGAAACGAAAAATATAACAGCTGTCATTAAAAGCCTCAAAACGAAAAACCATTTCTTTCTGGAGATTACATTGAACAACCATTGCAATGAAATGGCTGTGAAAGAATGCAGTTACGGTTGTAAATCGGAAGCTTACTGATGCCATATTTTGTTTCTGAAATATTTTAAATGAATGCTTCTAAGAGCTCCTAACTTGTTATGTGAAGATATATTTTTATCTTTTGTCTATATTTCGTTACAATAAAATGTTTCGGCAAACGAAACTGAAAAAGAATAAATTTTGTTGCACATATTTGCGAAATGACAAAAGATTCACAAATGTATTTCTGATGACGTCACCCTTTTATGTTCTAAGGCATTAAGCATCATCGGCAATTTTCAAATAAAGATCAGTCATTACAGTTTTTATATTTATTTCTTTTTTCTTTACTTCAACATATGCTATTTTGCTAAATTATCTATACTAATCGACGCAATATTTTTTCGAGATGGGTTTGTATAATGGTTAAAATTGACAAAAGAAAAGACTTTGTGAACCCTACGTGGTGTCTCAATGACGTCATTTTTACTGTATAAAAATTATTTTTATCGTCTGATTTTGAAATTAATTTTATGCCAAACCAAAAAACGCTTCTTATGATAAGTATTTTTCTAAATTGCTTAAGGAGGAGCCCAAGATTAATGGAAAGTCACAAACTGGATAAAAATGAGCTTTTTGAGAATTTTTTAAAAAAGAATTGCTTGCTTCAGAGTTAGTATTTTTTAGATTGATATGTAATTTAGATATCTACTTTTCAGCAAAAAGTAGATAATGATACTTACTTGAAAAATAATGCATAATGAGTTTTTTAATCTCTGTATTAGAATGCGCAAATAAAGCAGCAGGACACATCTCAACTTATGACATTTCTGGCTTTAGTTTCAAAGGGAAGGGCAGTTTATTGTTTGTCTGTTGTAAACATGAGAATGAATAGGAAGGGATTAAAGTAGTCCTTGACGTTCTGCGAAATTGCTCTATTTGTAAAATTCTTGCATGCAGTATATCAGAAAGTATTTTACCTTCCCAAATCAATCTTTCTCGCAAAACAATACAGACTGTTGCAAATCTAAAAGTGACAATTATAAAGGGTAAGAAAACTTGCCAGCAAAAAACTTTCATCACAGAATGTAAGGTCTAAAGCAAAATGAACGCCACCAGAGGGCATATTGTCTTAAATGGATGGAACAATGATTTCGGTAAAAACCTGTCATTCAGATGCTATTCGTGGTGAGATATGCAGCAATCTTTGACTGTCCAACAGGCTGATATGTAATATAAGTACAGAGCTACTATCAACGGCAAAGTCTCAATCTATGGAACTTAATCAGGAACGATTAAGGGCCAGTCTCACCAAAGTCGTTTAACGGCTAACCACGATTAACACATGGAGCCAACCAATGATAGAACGTAATTCTCCGTTTAAACAGAGATAAATCGTTGTTAGCAGTTAAACGACATTGGTCAGACCGGCCCTAAATGTAATGTGATTAAATAGATAAAAAATTATATTTTTTCCTTCTTTTTGTATAAGAAGTAAGAAGAAAATTTTAATAATAAACGTTTTGATCTTCAGTTTGATGAATATTGTCACTTTAGGCCGGTAGTTGCCACATTACGATCTGCTCGATTACATCAAATGGGGTATGCAACAAAGATATTGTGATTTCCATTAAACTGGGTTTAAAATAACGACAAGTCACAACTGTAATATCAGAACTCAATTGGAAGAGCTATAGAAAGTTAGGATCTATATGAAAGTCACAGTAAAGATAAAAATAAGAAATAAAGAATCTTTATTATTGAGAACGTTGCAAATAATCCCTTATATAATAATAGTCTAAGTTATATGTCCATTTGTACTCGAATTTATGAAGCGGTTGGACCTGGAATGAATAGAGACATCCATATTGAATTCTTGATGGGTTAGGGTTAGCAAAATTCAAAGCAAGTAGAGTTTTGAGGACTTTGGTGAAATCGACCCTTATAAGGGCCTGTGCTTGATCGGAGAATATTTCAAAAGTTACATCAACAGCTTTTGGAGACAAGCTTGTTCTTGAGACAAAGGCAAGACACAGGTCGCCTAAAGAGCGCTTAAAGATGAGGATACGAATACATATATCATTCTCTACCGGGTTTTATCTAGGTTTTCCTGACTAGAAACTATTATCCAACTCTTGCAAGAACCACATAATTGCTTAAGTCTTATTTTGTCCAACTTATTTGGTATCTTTGTTTTTCATCTCGAGTGAACTCTTGCGGAAGTTCTCTCAGATATCAAAATTCATTGCTCGTTCTAAACAAATTAATGAGTTTTTAAAAGTTCCCTTTTCTTTTGAAGCTTATTTCAATGAGTAATTTTCTCATGCTCAAATCAGGCTATTTACTGTCCATTACAATAAAACTGAATACAAACATTGTCTGAATGCAATGGGATTGCATGTTTTTATCAGTTATTGGTAATGATTTTATAAAGTAAGAGATCATACAAATAAAAACAAATAAATCATATTTATTTGAGGTTATTTACCCACATTTGCTTCACCTTCCATGTTTTAACACGTTGTATTAAGAATCCTTGACACGTGCTCACGATTATTTAAATAGGTTTTTAGTTAATAGATAGCGCCAGTGAGCCAAGCAATTTTTCTACTGGAAGTGTAAGCACCCACAATTGGCTGTCCCGATCCACTCGTCTTTTGCGGACGTTCATAAAATGCCAGTAATCTAATGCCAGTATGTGCGTGACTCACTCTGTCATCAATGTGAAGCCTGTGTCATCGCTCATTTAAGAACTAGCATATGGCGCATCATATGACGGATCAGTAAAATTTTTAATTTTCCAGAATTGTAAAGTACCCTATGAGGCAGGTAAAAAAAATGGTTTGTTTTTTGACTGAGAATTATCAGGTACACTCTCAATAATTTGTTTATCCTCAAACTCTTCTTCTCAAGTCTCCCGAATCTATGAATGCAGTTTAGAATCACTTTGAATTCATTTAGAAAGATAATTCAAAATTTTCTTAGTTACGTTAAAATGAGCTTTGAGTTCTTCCCTATTTTTTGCCAGATTAATTAATGGAAGTAAAGGAATGAAACCTTCATTTCCACTACACCTTGGAGGTAGATAGAATTTGTTGTTTTATCGGTGATAAAATTTGTTGTTAATACCGGCAAAAAATAATCGATAATTAAATTTAAAATTATCCCATATGTACCTAATCAATTATTTAAGCCAAGAAAATTATTTACATAATATCTACGTTCAGTGTTAAAACGTACGTAAATAATGCTGTGTATATTTACATAATTTAAAATAAGAAATGAACAAATGAAATGGTTAAAAGAAGGACGTCATAATGCTAGAAAAAAATAATCGATAATTAAATTTTAAAAAATAATCGATAATTAAATTTAAAATTATCCCATATGTACCGAATCTATTATTTAAGCCAAGAAAATTATTTACATAATATCTACGTTCAGTGTTAAAACGTATGTAAATAATGCTGTCTATATTTAAATAATTTAAAATAAGAAATGAACAAATGAAATGGTTAAAGGAATAACGTCATAATGCTAGAAAAAAAATGTTATTTTTGAAGGGTCGGATTTCATACATTTTGAAGACGATAGTATTTTTTGCTGTGACACGAAGCATATTTTACCAATTTATTTTCAGCCATCTAAAATCAACATTACACTGCTGTACCCTTTAATCAGCCATTCATCGTGAAAATCCTCTAAGTACAAAATTTTCACCTCTTTAATGGGCAGTAATATGTCATTGCATTTGGACAGTCTGTCTTGGAAGACAGTAGCAGCTGGTATAGTCTAGAAGCCTTCCACGGTTGGCAGACGGCCAAGAATGTTCCATTCCTAGTACTTCTACCTAAAGAGTTTCCATTATAGAATCCTACTTTATTAGCCCTGTACCGAGGTACTTTCTCACGGTGAGTTGCACGCGCATGCATAGCCGTGGGAGGATTTTCCTTGACGAATTTAAGACTCCAATTATTTACGTCAAGTTTAGGGACCCCTGCAGAGAGGATACTTCACGGAATGGCAGCATAACGGTCAAGCTCGCACAGAACTGTAAGCTTGAATTATGGGAGCAGGGGCTAAAATGTAATGTCAGTTTGAACAGAAAGGGGCTACTTTAATGAGCCCACTTGCACTCCCGAAGGGCATTTGATGTGGGAAAATTTCCCAAAGAGATTGGATGACAAGAAAAGGAGGGGCGTTGGGACCTAGGTGAAGTTTTTTGGAGTGAGAGCTGAGAGCTGGGAGTTAGAAGTGGGCAGTCGAGAGAAAGTGGAACAAGGATCCACTAGCACCAGCTCGTCCCGTGAGCCCGGACCGACACCGCCCCGCTCACCATCACCAACTCGTCCCGTATGCCCGTGAGGAAAGTCCCTGCCTGCTCCCCTGTGACTTGAATGGAGGTAATTTATAAATAGTATTTACAGTCCTTTGACCTAGGCCTCTGTTAATAATAATAATTCCTTATAAAGAGTTGTGGGATAATAACCGTGTAAATAGAAGATATAAATGATTGATGATTATGTTAACCAAGTAATTTTGTAAATAAATGTATAGAATAAATGTCTGAATCTATATAAGGTATTATATTCATTCTGTGTTTCCCCCTTGTAACGAACACTGGTGTATAGGTTGTATGTACATTACAACAAGCCCATTACATGGTTACTTTGAACACATTCTTATATGGTAGTCTAAGTCACGCCAAATATTTAAATGTTCAGTGCTAAAACTTTGGGCATGATTTTAAAGTTATAACTATCTAGCGTATCAATGTGGAAACTCTCGCATCTTGAAATATTACTGTCACTTCTTTCACATCAGTATGAGATGCTAGAAATGTATTTATTTAGGTAAAATACTACATTCTGTTCCATAAGAGTGTTTCGTCTATTTCTCTGAAAATACAAACGAATTAGTTAAAAATACATTTTTAACTAATTCGTTTCCAGTCCCCATTATTATCGATTATGCAAGAATCACTTTATCACTCGATTTGGACGTCGAGCGGCGTTTACCACTTTCCGGTAGGTCGTCAACATTTTGTACCGTTTTATAACTTGATACCCACTTCTTGACGAACGACTCCGACTTTCTCATACTGCAGCTGCACAAAACATTCTTGGTCCTTTTGGATGGTGACACAGAAACACTGCTCAAACGGATCGCATACGCTCATCATTTTGGCATTGTTGATTGAAACACGGCAAAACAAATCGAACAATAATATAACCATAAATTTTTTCTAATGTTTCAATGACACGTGCATTTAACCCATCCACCGACCACCCACCCCACCTTTTTCCTTTTCAAAACAGTCACCTTTTCGTAAATTCCAGACGGAACTTACCGTACCATACTAGAGTTGCCGGGTTTAAAAGATGTCAGGCTACTTTTAAATTATTTTCCCTGCAATGTTGGAGTTCGTTACTCAAAATTAGTTTCTTTCATTATCGATTATCGCTTTGCAATATCCCTCAAAAGTGTGCGATACAGTTATACAAGTCGAGACGTGAAGGGGTCGACAGGTCCGTTTTCGAACAGGAATTCGCTGTCGAAGTCGACTCTTCCGTTCAGTGGGAAGTGTTCCTGCACTATCTAAATAGCATGAGCGACAAGCTCTTATGGGACAGACTGTAAATAAACAGACTTTAAATTTACTTATGTAAAAAAAGCATCAGACACGTTGCATTTAGAAAATGTTTCTTTTTATTAAAATATTATTTGATTTGGAAAGTTTTTCCTTTGTGGTATCATCCCCTATATAATAATAGCCTAAGTTATCTCTCGGTCTGCCCTCGAATTTATGAAGTAGTTGCACCTGGAATGGATAGAGGCATCCATATTGGATTTTTTATGAGTTAGGGTTAGCAATGTTCAAAACCACCCCTTCACCCCTTTTCTAGCATTTAATGTCATTATTTCAAACCCTCGTGCTGATATGTTTCCAAGGTAGTGAGTGATATGTTCGTATTGAGCTGTATGAACCCATGTATTATCTTTAATCTTTATCTTTACCATACTACAGATAAAGATAAACAGATGGCGGAGGGGTTGGCGTGTGTAATGTATCTGTTCTGGAGCTTTCAGAATAAAATAATTATCTAAACAAATAAAAGAAAAGTTGCTTGCAATAACATATTACAGATAAATACTGCATTTTGCTGTTAACAATTTTGCTTACCAGCCCCAACACAATTTTGGAAAACAAGCACAAATTTTCAGTTGTGACCATTTGCTTCCAAGGTAGTGACATGTTCATATTGAGCTGTATGAACCCAAGACATTATCTTTTATCCTTTATCTGGTGACCATAAACATTTAAAGATAAACAGATGGCGGCGTCTATTTGCATCTGTTGAGTTCCAGAATAAAATAGACAAACAAATAACAGAAAAAAATTGTTTGCAAGAACATATACAGATTAAGGTGATATCTGCGCTTTGCTGTCAACATTTTTGCATTTCAGTCCCAAAACAATTTTGAAAAAAAATACAAATTTTCATTTGTGATGATTTTCTTATAAGGTAGTGATATGTTCATATTGAGCTGTATGAACCAATGTTTATCTGTTATCTGTATCTTTACCATACTACAAATAAATATAAACAAATGAAGTTATAATGCATCTTTTCCGGAGCCTCCAGAATAAAATAGTTATCTAAACAAATAACAGAAACAAATAAAAGAAAAAATTGTTTGCAAGAACATATTACAAATAAATACTGCGTTTTGCTGTTAACAGTTTTGCTTTCCAGCCCCCACACAATTTTGAAAAAAAATACAAATTTTCATTTGTGAGGATCTGTTTCCAAGGTTGTGATATGTTCATATTGAGCTGTATGAACCCATGTATTATCTTTTATCTTTATCTTTACCAGAGTATAGATAAAGATAAACACATGGCGGACAGAGCCGGCGTCTATAATGCATCTGATCCGGATATTCCAGAATAAAATAATTATCTAAACAAATAACAGAAAGAAATAAAAGAAAAACTTGCTTGCAATAACATATTACAGATAAATACTGCGTTTTGCTGTTAACAAATTTGCTTTTCAGTCCCAACACAATTTTGAAAAAAAAATTTTTTTTTTTTAAGTTGTGATTATTTGCTTCCAAGGTAGTGACATGTTCATATTGAGCTGTATGAACCCATGTATTATCTTTTATCTTTATCTTTACCATAGTACATTTAAAGATAAACAGATGGCGGATGTAGCCGGCATCTATAATGCGTCTGTTCTAGAGCTTCCAGAATAAAATAGTTATCTAAACAAATAACAGAAAAAATTGTTTGCAATAACATATTACAGAAAAATACTGCATTTTGCTGTTAACAATTTTGCCTACCAGTCCCAACACAATTTTGAAAAACAAGCACAAATTTTCAGTTGTGACCATTTGCTTCCAAGGTAGTGACATGTTCATATTGAGCTGTATGACACCATGTATTATCTTTTATCTTTATCTTTACCATAGTACATTTAAAGATAAACAGATGGCGGATGGGGCAGGCGTCTATAATGCATCTGTTCTAGAGCTTCCAGAATAAAATAGTTATCTAAACAAATAACAGAAAAAATTGTTTGCAATAACATATTACAGAAAAATACTGCATTTTGCTGTTAACAATTTTGCCTACCAGTCCCAACACAATTTTGAAAAACAAGCACAAATTTTCAGTTGTGACCATTTGCTTCCAAGGTAGTGATATGTTCGTATTGAGCTGTATGAACCCATGTATTATCTGTTATCTGTATCTTTACCATACTACAAATAAAGATGAACAAATGGCGGACGGGGCCGGCGTCTATAATGCATCTTTTCCGGAGCCTCCAGAATAAAATAGTTATCTAAACAAATAACAGAAAAAATTGTTTGCAAGAACATATTACAAATAAATACTGCGTTTTGCTGTTAACAGTTTTGCTTTCCAGCCCCCACACAATTTTGAAAAAAAATACAAATTTTCATTTGTGAGGATCTGTTTCCAAGGTTGTGATATGTTCATATTGAGCTGTATGAACCCATGTATTATCTTTTATTTTTATCTTTACCAGAGTATAGATAAAGATAAACACATGGTCTATAATGCATCTGATCCGGATATTCCAGAATAAAATAATTATCTAAACAAATAACAGAAAGAAATAAAAGAAAAACTTGTTTGCAATAACATATTACAGATAAATACTGCGTTTTG
>CM063507.1:38689609-38704609 GCA_032207245.1 Pardosa pseudoannulata
GTGTGTAAGTAAAAATAAAATTCTATTAAAGTAAAATCATAACTTAAATGTTTTCGGTTTTCCATTGAAAATCTAGATTGCCTATTGACAATTTGTGATTTCACATTTTTCATAATAATGTCGGCAAACACTCATTTCCTGGCATCTAGAATTTAGAATCGCAGTCCCTTTGATTCCTTTTACCCGAGCATTGTAGAGGTACTATATCTTCTAGAATAAATCAGAAGTAACTAAAGAGACGTGATTGGTTACAGGAATGACATCATTCCTGGAACCACACCCTTTCCAATAGTCAATAAAAGTGCTGGCACACAGATTTGGTAGCTTTTTTTCTTTAAGATTGCGATGTAAACGGTATCATAAAAATATTTCTCTGTTTTGTGTTCTTGCCGGTCACATAAAATTAAGACCGTTTTAATTTTAATTGCTCGGGATTACTGAGCAATGACAAACCTAAGAAATAATCCTAAGGAATAAGCAAGGAATGGCTCTATAAAAAAACAGCAAGTCTGACTTGGAACTTTACTTTATTTAAGATTAGGTAACAGACAACTTTCTCGGGTGAGATCAGAATAAATAATGATACATCGAAAACACCTTCGATTGTAGAGTTGGTTCCACACCTAGAGAACATTCCCAGAAGAGAGCACCTTAGTCAGTGAATTTAATAATGCGAAAAAAAATTAGATCAGAGGAAAAATGGACCATTCACCTGGGATAACTAGAGAATATAGTGAGTGGACAGAAAATTAGCATTTATTTCAGAGCTAGCTTACGGAAATTACAAAATTAATTACCAGTCAGCTTACATTCCTTTTGATAAGATATTAGACGACTGGGAAAAGAGATTCGAAGGAATGAGAAAATGAGAATCTTAACCCTCCGAGTGGAACACATCTAGGATAAAATTCTCCAAAATACGCTAATGTCAGTGGCCAAAGAGTTCTATGATTTTTACCTTCCCCCTTTGTCGACAAGATTGGAATATGGAAAACCCACCCTCGTTATTATCCCTTTACTCCCGGTTATATATAGATATATAAATAGATATTATAGATTTTTTAATTTTTAATACACATAAAGCTCTTCAAGTCTGGAGTTTTATCCCATAAGAAATAATAGATTCTAAAAGTACAAATAGAAATATTCTTTTGGAGACTTATTTATATTTTTTTACGAAAGTCATCCAAAAATATTAAGTGTGCAATTAGAGATACATCTGTTACCGCAAACGAAATACTTCGAAATAGAGATTTAAAAAGCCATGAAAAGCTATCAGCTTCTCTATGCCTCAGAAGTTTTTGTGTTTCCCTCAAGAAATGTCAGTGAAAGAGGAGTGCAGTTCCTAAACAATAGACCTCACGTCCTATAAAACTCCAAGAAAAGCACTGGCAAAAATTGTACATTACATCAATTTTTCGGAACGTTTTTGGAGGTCGAAAATTGTACGTTTTGAAGTCATCATCGTTTGGCGGAATTGTACGTGCAAACCGCTTAGAGGGTTAAAGAGATATTTATTTTGATATATTACTTTTATATATATATACATAAATGTATATAATATTATATATACATATATATGTATGTATATGTATGCATGTATATATATAAATATATATATATATATATAAGATATATTATATATTATATATATATATATATATGCATATATGTTATATATATTATATTATAATATTAATATATATTTACTTATAATAGTATATATGTGTATATATTAAATATTGTATTCTATGAATATGTATATTATATATATATATTTTTTCGTTAAAAATATATATTTTTTCTGCAATAAGCTTGCAGAGAAAAAGTCAAATATACTATTTCATCAAAGATATCTGCATTTGTTCTCAGCTTCAACCTCTAATGGAAAAAGCAAGTAAACAAAATAATTACTTTGAATAGTCAATAATTTTTTAATTAAGAAGACATCTTTCAAAGTGTTACTATTGTAATAAACAAAGATTTTACCGTTTAGCTAAATACAGAAATGGGAGAAATCTGCTGGATGTGGTTGTTTTTACTATATTTAAAGAGTTCTTCAGGATTTACTTGCGAACACAAAATACGTTTATTGCGAATCAGTATTTTGGTATTTTTATTCTAAGTTTCACATAAGTTTCGGATTAAGATATATTTGAATTTAGTATATATTCATATTGCATAGTAAAATCTTCGGCCTTATTCTTCTCAACCATTGGTGTAAGACAGTGGTAGCAAAGTGTGGCTCCAGAGCCGCATGTGGCTCTCTGGCTCCTTAAGTGCGGCTCTGGCACAAATATCCACGGGAGGCGCAATAATATTTTCATTTAAAAACAAACTTGGTAAGAAAAAAATTGCATAGTAAAATCTTCGGCCTTATTCTTCTCAACCATTGGTGTAAGACAGTGGTAGCAAAGTGTGGCTCCAGAGCCGCATGTGGCTCTCTGGCTCCTTAAGTGCGGCTCTGGCACAAATATCCACGGGAGGCGCAATAATATTTTCATTTAAAAACAAACTTGGTAAGAAAAAAATTACTGATAGTCAATCTAATTTAGTCAAACTAAAAATTAAACAGTCTTAAATTGTGAAAACAAATGGAATTGTAAAAGTTATCGTTGCAGAGTATCAGCAATGTGTTTTAAATTTAAATGAACATAAACAAACTTTCAAAAATAAAACTAACGTTTAATTTACTTAAAACATACAAAGAAAAGGTTTAAGGCAAATAAACATAGTATAGAATCTTTTAAACTGGTAACTTAAACTGTTAAACAATATTACTACTAGTAAAAAAAAAAAACATTGAAAACGATTACAAAAATGAATACATTTGACCTTACTAAACCTTAGGCTAACCCAGAACCAGGCACGAGCAGAACCTCATAAAGCGAAGTTGTTTTGCACTCCTCATTACGCAGATCGACTTCTCAAGCAACAAACAAGTTAAAATGAGCCGCTTAAGTAAGAACTTGTATTATTAAATTCGTTGGGATAAATTTCCCTTACCCAATTAGAAGCTGACTATTTTATGGAGTTGAGAAGTCGGCCTGGCCAAAGGTTAGATTAAGACACGTACTTTTGACTAGTATTTTGTGTATGAGTGAACAAACCAAGGTGTTTCATTTGACAACAATTACATCCTATTTTCATAAATTAAAATTCTTCTATAAATTTAGAACATGTATAATTTTAAGTTAAAACATAGATAGGTAATTAAAATTGTATATTGTTGTAAAAATACGTAACGGACATCAAGTTTAATTTTATTAGTTTTCGTAAACATAAACACAAACCATGTACAAGCTGCCGGCTGAAATTGTTCGTATGTTTTCAGCGTACTCCGGTGTCATACAAAGGTACCACAAGCATGCGCGCGCATACTTTTCCTAAAGTAGTGGAGGATACAAATTGGCATCACAGACCAGCAGTTGCAGTGTGAACAGTTTTGTCTTATCTACCGTTAATAAATATCATTAATAAATATTTATTAAGTATGAAATTTAGTTTTATTTGGTGTACTACTTAGTGTAATAAAAGTTTACTAAACAAGCAGATTTGGCTCCTAATTGTTTTTTAAACTGTTGTAATGTTCATATTTGGCGCTTTGGCTAATAAGTTTGCCGACCACTGATGTAAGATAAAACTTCCAATTACAAAAACGTTTCAAATATAAGAAATAGTTATATTATTGTGAGCCTCAATATTATCTCAATAACAAGGTTACCCGTGCTTCGCTAAGGTGACCTTTATATATTACCATTAACCCTCTAAGTGGTTCGCACGTGTAATTCCACCAAACCGATGATGTCTTCAAAGCGGTTGTCATGTACAATTTTCGACCTCCAAAACGTTCCGAAAATGGATGTAATGTACATTTATGCCAGTGTTTACCCCAATGGAGTTTTGAGGTAGGAGGGTCATGTCGATTGTTTAGGAACTGCACACCTACTCTCTGAGGCGCAAAGACGCTGATAGCTTTTTATGGCTTTGTAAATCTCTATTTCGAAGTATTTCGTTTGCTGTAACAGATGTATCTTTAATTGTACCACTTAAATAGCTTGGATGACTTTCGTAAAAAAGATAGAAATCATTCTATTAAAGAATAATTTTATTTGTACTTTTAGAACCCATTATTTCTTATGGTATGATCTTCGAGACTTGACGAGCTTTATGTGTATTAAAAATTAACAATCTATAATGTCTATTTATATATCTATTTAAAACCGGAAGTAAACGGACAGTAACGAGGGTGGGTTTCCCGTATTCCAATCTAGTCGACAAAGGGTGAAGTAAAAAATCATAGAACATTTTGGTCATTGACACAATGAAAATTTAGCGTATTTTTGGAGACTTCTTTTCCTCGGTGTGTACCACTCGGAGGGTTAAACAAATTTTTTTTCGATTATTGATCTGTAAAGTCTGCACAAAGCAGTTCACGTCATTGGCGAATAACCAAACATAGTCATTTATAAATATAGTCATATTCAATTCTTATGATACATTAATTTGCACTACACACTTAAATAAGACTTAAAAGCATTTCCCTGTTAAAATTAATTTTGTAGAAAAGAAAAATATTTTAAAAGTTTAAAAATTAACTACTAAACTCGCCGTTTGTAATACGGTAAAATATGCAGTAAAAGAACAGTTGACTGCAACGAATAATCATTTTCATATCAGGAATTTAGTAAAAAAATATTTGATTTGGCAATAAATATGAATTGGCGAGAACAACTCTATATTTAAGCCAATGAACAATTCTGATGAACTCTAAATTTTCAATATCAGTCACGTATGTGTAATTTTTTTTATTTCTCCGTATGAAGGAATGCTCATAAGATTTATTTACACTACTAGCAAGTGTACCCGTGCTTCGCTACGGTAAACTTAATATATTACTTTTAAACAAAGATTTTTTTTCCTGAATAACTCTCTAAATTCGTCACAGTGCAGTTCGAGTCATTGGCTACGGTAAACTTAATATATTACTTTTAAACAAAGATTTTTTTTTCCTGAATAACTCTCTAAATTCGTCACAGTGCAGTTCGAGTCATTGGCTACGGTAAACTTAATATATTACTTTTAAACAAAGATTTTTTTTTCCTGAATAACTCTCTAAATTCGTCACAGTGCAGTTCGAGTCATTGGCTACGGTAAACTTAATATATTACTTTTAAACAAAGATTTTTTTTTTCCTGAATAACTCTCTAAATTCGTCACAGTGCAGTTCGAGTCATTGGCTACGGTAAACTTAATATATTACTTTTAAACAAAGATTTTTTTTTCCTGAATAACTCTCTAAATTCGTCACAGTGCAGTTCGAGTCATTGGCTACGGTAAACTTAATATATTACTTTTAAACAAAGATTTTTTTTCCTGAATAACTCTCTAAATTCGTCACAGTGCAGTTCGAGTCATTGGCTACGGTAAACTTAATATATTACTTTTAAACGAAGATTTTTTTCCTGAATAACTCTCTAAATTCGTCACAGTGCAGTTCGAGTCATTGACATATTTATATATTTCTATTATAAGCTTATTATAACAATATTCAGTTTTTATACTTCAGTTTCCATTAAACCTGAGTTGTACATCAATAAGATGTGTAAGTGTGCAAAATAAGAGTGCAAAAGTTTGACAATATTTTCGAAGAACTTCTCCTGGTTACTAAACAGTCCGGACTACATGGAAGCTGATCAACTATTGTCCAATTCTCCGAAATGATCAAGGATCAAGCGTCGTTTTCCCGTCATTCAAAATTTTTATATAATTTTTTTCCGAATCAAAGCTGAATGGGTATGGATGTTCGTAGCCGTTCGGATTCAAACAGAGGATACTGGCCTCAGTAGCCAATAATAACGCAAAGCGGTAAATTGTAGCACTCCAAAACAAACCAAAATTTTTTCCCACGAAAATCTTTATTTTCAGTACTGTTAGCAATCAACATTGGTTATGACTAAAAACCAAAATCATCAGTCCATTCCTATATCACACGATTTTAATACATTTCTATGTTAGACCAATACAAAAGCAAACATGCAGAAATTAGAGTTTAGAGATTTTTCAATCGTCATTAAGACTATTTACTTATTCTATTTTACACAATCCTTACAAGAGTTCTTTTTCTCTAATATATCCATTCATTCCGTACTCCACAGCCTCTAATCCTGGATTTTTTGTGTATTCAACCTTCTTTTTATATAACTGTCTTTCTAGTAATATCTTAGAAAATAAAAAGGTATTAAACATAGTATAAAATTATTTTCTATGCAGGCCATTTCTAATATACTAAAAATATGCAATGCTACAACTGCCAATGTCGCGGAAAATGTGTGGAGGAAGTTACATAAAACCATAGACGGTTTATAAAGTTGTCCAATTAGCCAGATTTTTCAATAACGTGATCCGCTTTGATCCCGATAGTATCAGATAATCAAAGCTCAATTATATTTTGTTTCGGCTGAAATATAATTTCCTTGTCATAAATTTGCTTTGGTTGAAAACGTATATTGGCGAGAATGCTTCTTTCCATCTTTTGACGCCAATAAATTATTTTGAGGTACTCTAAATATACAATAACAGCCAACTATATGAAAAATCTTTTTTGTTATATTATCTTGTCACATGCTAAGGTGAACAGAAGATGTATTAATATCGAATATGTTCATTTGGCTTTATCAAGGATTTCTGTCCAAAGTTATTTACTCTATGTCTTATCGGGTAGATTTGTATAAAAAAACATACAAATAAAAACTGTTCTTAATATCAATAAATAAAAATAACAAAATATATATTTACATGCTAGCGATAAAATCTGTATCGAATTTGTGTGTTATATTAAATTTGCTCAAACTTTTTTATGGTAAAATATATGTTTAACCCTAAATTATATTACTGTATTACTACTGTACTTTGATTAGTAACGTTAACAGATCTCACCATATTACGTGAATAGAATAGGAAGTAGAGGTTTTGACAGCAACAGTGCTAATTTTGGTGGTATTAATAAATGTTGTCCACAATTAAGGAAATTCATGACAAACGGCAAACTTTTGTGGGAAACAAAAACACACATTCATATTGACAACTATATGAATATAAAGATAACTATATAAAATGATAGGTTTTTATTTGCCTATGAGAGTCACTGAAATTTGTACTTTTTGTAGTTAGAATATTGTTAATAAACATTTCATTGTAACGTAAAAATTAACCAAGAATTAAATTTAAAATTAGTTATATAAAAATGCTATAATTTGCACCACATAGAAATGAAAGTGAATCCTTTTATATCTCAATTTCCAGGTCAAATCGAATGGATACTACGCAGATGATGTTTAAATAATATAAAATTAGAAATGAATAAATGAGATAATTAAAGGGATGACGTCATAATGATAAAAAAAATATCATTTTCACCTATTTAATATGTGATAAATTGAAAATTTTAATCTCCTGCTTTTAACCGATTAAAACTGCGCTTAAAAGAATTACATGGGATGACGTCACATTGCTAGAAATATTACTTCTTTCACTTAGTTATGATGCAATAAATTAAAAAGTTAATCATTTGCGTTTAACCGGGGGAAATGCTTGGAATAAAGACATGAAACGCTCGAAAAAGGGGGAAGGAATGGATTTCGAACGTTAAAAACTTATAAAACCCTTCCTAGGGATATACCTAATAATTTCCCAAATTTTCACGGCGATTGGATGTATGGTTTTTGAGTCTATCGAGTACAGACAGACACAAATTCATTTATATATATATATATATATATATATATATATATATAGATATATATATATATATATATATATATATATATATATATATATATATAATTATATATATATATAGATAGATGACAGACCATTCATATCTGAATAATAACAAAATAAACATATAATTTCTTGATGTACATAAATAAGATATATACGTATTTGCCTGTGACTTTATCTATCTCGAACTTGTATTAAAAGTTTCAACACAGTAAAATATGAAAACACTAAAAATGACTTAGTTGACTAGTTTGTACATTAATTACCAAGTATAATATATCTTGTCATAATAGGTGATAGGATGGTCATCAGATGTTTTTATTTGGCGGTATACATGAAACTGTCAAAATTTCGGGAATAAATGGCAGACCATATGATTATGTATAAAAAACAAACACACAAAGGAACAAACTTCTTAATTTACAAAGATATAACATGTGGTACAGATATTCCAAAGGTGGCCATAATTAAACTGACAGTGTTCACAGTGTTCTGTAGCGCAATCTATTTGCTAGAATGACGCCACATTTTGTAGGAAGATTAAACAAGACGGGGGAAGAAGGATTCCGAGAAAAAACAAATTAGTTCCAAAAGTCACCGCTAGGGGAATATTTGGCGCTGTGTAATAGAAAATAGAGTGCTAACAAATGCAAATCAATACGGAAATTAATTTCTTAACTGTGCCAATGGATGTAACGTGAAATTTAAATAAAGAACTTCTTCTTCTGCTCAGCGTACGTGATATTGCAGATCACGAGACTTTATCGGTGTTTATGTAGATTTTACGCTTTTTTAAAAGTGTTGCCATATTGCACTTGAACTAAATCAGAAAATGTGCATAATAAAAGGTAATTTTATTCCATATTAATTTGCATTTGTTAACACTCTATTTTCTATAACACAGCGCCAAATATTCCCCTAGTGGTGACTTTTGGAACTATTATTTTTTTTACGGAATCCTTCGTCCCCCGTCTTGTTTAATCTTCCTACAAAATGTGGCGTCATTCTCGCAAATAGATCGCGCTACAGAACACTGTGAGCACTGTCAGTTTAATTATGGCCACCCGGTATATAAAAGCGCTAGATATTTATTAACCCGTGAAATACACTTACTGAAATTTAGACTTTAAGAAAAGAATTTGTTGTTAATACCAAATACCGGTGATAAAATTTTCATTGCAACAAAAAATAATCAATGATTAAATTTAAAATTATCACATATGTACCTAATCTATTATTTAAGTGAAATATAAAAGAAAATTAATTACATAATATCTAAATTCAGAGATAAAATGGGTGAAAAACTTGCAGACGATATTTAAATAATATAAAATAAGAAATGAATAAATGAGATGTTTAAAGGAATGACGTCATAAGGCTAGAAAAAATGTTATTTTCATCTACTTATTATGTGATAAATTGATTAATTTAATCGCCTGCTCTTAACCGGGGAAAATAATGCTTGAAATAATGACATTAAAAGCTTAAAAAGGGGCTTGTCAGAGTGAGGTTGGGATCGAACGAAGCCTGTTTAAGAACCTTCCCCATGTAATTTTGTGTATGTGTAGCAAATTTCACGTTATTTGGTTGTCTGGATCTTGAGTTATAAGGGAACAGACAAACAGACAACAACTGTGTCTTATATGTATAGAGATATTTTCATTTTTTACTTATAGTGTATAATTTCATTGCTTTCTGAGTGTTATATGTATTTGTTCATCCGTCAAATTGACGCGCGTTCGTAGAGATAGGTATATAAGAAATGTCCGTAAATGCAGTGTTTATATTAAGTTCAAATTTGTTACTCTAAACTTTACACTTGATATTTTTACAAAATCCCCTATATAATAATAGCCTAAGTTATCTGTACGTCTGTCCTCCAATTTATGAAGCGGTTGGACCTGGAATGGATAGAAGCACACATTCAAAGCGAATAAAGTTTATTTTCTCCTAAACTATCGATCCGATTCTAAAATAGATTTGTATAAATATGCTTCATATCACAGCAAAAAAATACTGTCGTCTTTAAAACGTTCGAAATCCAACCCTTCTTTCTGTTTTGAGCGTTTAAGGCCATTATTTCAAGCCTTATTTTCCCGGGTTAAGAGCAGGCGATTAAATTTATCCATTTATCACTTAATAAATAGGTAAAAATAACAATTTTTTCTAGCATTGTGACGTCATTATTTAAAAAATCTCATTTAATCATTTCATATTTTAAACTATTTAAATATCGTCTACACTATTTTAATATCTTTTATCACTGAACTTAGATATTACGTAAATGATTTTCTTTTATATTTGGCTTAAATAATAGATTAGGTACATACGTGATAATTTAAAATTTAATCCTCGATTATTTTTTGTTGCAATAAAACTTTTAACACTGGTATTCACAATAAATTATTTTCATATAAGTCTACGAGTCTATTCCACGGACTAATAAATATCTAACTTTTAATTTATATATATTTGGAAATTAAGAAGTTTGTTCGTTTGTGTGTTTGTTTATTATACATAACCACACGGTTTGACTAAATGAATTCAATGTGATTCTAAACTGCATTACAGGATCGGGAGACTCTTGAGGAGTATGAAGTTAAATTATTGAGAGTGAACCAGATACTTCTCAGCCAAAAAACAAACCATTTTCACCTGCCTCATTGGGTACTTAACAGTTCTGGAATATTAAAAATTTTACTAATCCCGTCATATGATGGGCTATATGCTAGTAAAGTATAATAGGACGCATAAATCTATATTGTAAACATGACATTTTAAATGCAATATCTAATTCTCATTACATTTCCTTAATTTATTTTTCATTTCCTACTCGTACACTAGCATGTTTCAAAAACACAGATATTTTTACCCTTAATAGAAAATACTATAAATTCAATCCATATTTTGGAACATATAACAAGCTAAATACGATTTATAACTTTTCTTCCATTTCGTGTTTAACAGTAGTGGAACCCTAAAAATCTAAACATAGAGTATAAACAGTTATTAAAACAACTTTATGCTAATATTTAGAAAATAAACTTCTTTTTTCTGAACCCTGACATTTGAGAAGACAAAATAGGCAAAACAATGCTCTACCACACGTGTAACCCATTTCAAAATGTCGATTGTGTCTTGCACTGACCAAGCCATTGATTGCAATAGTAAATAAAATGAATTTCCAGGCAGTGATTTGAGAATATCCGATATATTTTTCCTTTTCTGTTACTTAAAAGAAGGAAATGTGATTTAAAAAGTGCAATGAAAATATGAGTGTAGTGAAAGAAGGTATAAATATATACCGGGTGACCAAAAGTCCAGATGAACTTTAAAAATAAATAATTCAAAAACGAATGAAGATACAAAGATACGGTTTGCATCAAATGGATGAAAAAGATACTGGATTTTGTGTGGCAACGAAAGAAAAATAGTTGTGTTAGCGACAAACAGACGGCGCTATAGCGTTTTATAGTGTGATGAGGCGATTTAGATCAGTAATATAATTAATTCACTCATACAAGAAGTAAAATGCTCGGGATCTAAATCTGACCTCATCACATCTTTTGAAAAGGACAGAGGACCATAAAATTATATTCACCGGGTATTGTTGTCTTGTACGGTAGTCTCGGGTGGGGTTCTGATCCCAGTCCCAGATTAGAATCCCGTCTCCGTACTTGACACTAAATAAGGATTACCTTCGTGGAGTTGTTTATGAGTCCCTAAAGGAAGGTGCCCAATTTGAATTGATAAGGTTTTTCCACGTTTGTGGTTTCAAGGCGGGGTTAAGGCAGACCAATTAGATTTTTACAACGATACCGATTAGCACGATGAGAAGGTGTTCGGAAGTCTAGTGGAGGAGACAAGTCCGACGGAAGGTGTTCGGGAGTCCAGTCGAGGAGACAATCCGACGGAACGTGTTGGAGAGTCCAAGGAGAATAGCCTTGAGTTCGTCAGACACTCCGGAAACGTTGAGAACATCTATCGAATACCAGCAGTATTCTTGTATCATATATTACGGCCTCACCCCAAACACTCAGAAGGAAGCCCTTGACCAGACCGACGAAAGATCCATACATACCCAATCCTTATCAGCCCTCAACCAGCAGTGTTCCGGGCACACCATATTAACTCACAAAGGTATCCCCTTTTACATATATTTGAAATTGAGATTAGGTCCTCTCTCTGATATTTACATATTTACTTAAGTGATGACAAATTATTGTCCGAACTAAATTACAGTGGCACCTAATTTAATTAAATTTCATAAATAACCAAATAAAATTCTGCAATAAATTGTATAAATAGCTATTTTTAATAACATTAGTTCAATGTTATTACCTTCTCCTCAACAAATATTTCGTTTTTAATTATTGATTTCATGCATACAAATCTCATGCTTTCATGTAATTCCAAAATGCCATCGGAGGATGTGACACATGCACATTATCATTAATGTATAATGAAAACTATGGCACGGAATAAAACTTGCTCGCCAAAATGACGCCAAAAGCTCGAGAGTTAATCATCTTAAAAATCTCTCATTAATTAGCTAAATTCAAGGGTACTCCACTGAGTACTTGATGTATTGACAAATGCCACGGGAAGGAAGGAATAAATCACAGTTGTTTCCTGTTCCTACTTTAAATTGATTGGCTCTTGATATAAGCGGGGTGAGTTTTCTTTTTATGCAATAATATGTTTTAATGGGGTCTCATCTTTTAAAAGAAAAGGCCATTTTGCAGCAAAGGCGTAATGTTAATATCAAGATCGGAAAGTTTCGAGATATGAAAGGTTTATAATTTTAACTTGTATTTCATTCCAAAAGTGAAAATTTTTCAAGACATCTTTATTAAAGAAAATAATGAAATAATACTATAAATCTAATTCATTGACCAACTTCATCACTTGTAAAGTCATAACTTCTCCATGGCTTGGATTTTGTGATTTTTGGTAGTCAAATTGTATTTCATTCCTAAATTGAGAATTTTCCGAGCCATGATTACTACATCTTTATTATGGAAATAATGATGTAATACAATAAATCTAATACTGTTACAAAAATGTTTTTTCTAAAGGCATAACTTCCCCTAGCTTGGGAGTTTTAGAGATTTTTTGTTGACAAAATTGTATTTCAATCCAAAAGTGAGAATTTTTCAAGATATAACTACATCTTTATTAAAGAAAATAATGATATAATACAATACATCTGATTCATTTACAAACTTCATCACTTGTAAAGTCATAACTTCTCCATGGCTTCGGTTTTGTAATTTTTGGTGGTCAAATTGTATTTCATTCCGAAATTGAGAATATTCCAAACCGTGATTATTACATATTTATTATATAAATAATAATATAGTATAATAAATCTAATACTTTTACAAAAATGTTTTTATTTTTCTAAAGCCATAACTTCCCCTAGCTTGAGATTTTTTCAGATTTTTTTATCGACCAAATTGTATTTCATTACAAGTGAGAATTTTTCAAGCCATAATTACATCTTCATTAAAGAAAATAATAAAATAATACATTAAATCTAATTCATTTACCAACTTCATCACTTGTAAAATCATAACTTCTCCATGGCTTCGGTTTTGTGATTTTTGGTGGTCAAATTGTATTTCATTCCTAAATTGAGAATTTTCCAAGCCATGATTACTACATTTTTATTATGGAAATAATGATGTAATACAATAAATCTAATACTTTTACAGATATGTTTTTCTGAAGGTATAACTTTCCCTAGCTTGGGAGTTTTTGAGATTTTTTTGTCGACAAAATTGTATTTCATTCCAAAAGTGAGAATTTTTCAAGACATAACTACATCTTTATTAAAGAAAATAATAAAATAATACATTAAATCTAATTCATTTACCAACTTCATCACTTGTAAAATCATAACTTCTCCATGGCTTCGGTTTTGTGATTTTTGGTGGTCAAATTGTATTTCATTCCTAAATTGAGAATTTTCCAAGCCATGATTACTACATCTTTATTATATAAATAATAATTTAATACAATAAATCTAATACTTTTACAAAAAATGTTTTTTCCTGAAAGGCATAACTTCCTAGCTTAGGAAAGTTTCGAGATTTTTTGTTGACAAAACTTGTATTTCATTCCAAAAGTGAAAATTTTTCAAGACATCTTTATTAAAGAAAATAATGGAATAATACTATAAATCTAATTCATTTACCAACTTCATCACTTGTAAAGTCATAACTTCTCCATGGCTTCGGTTTTGTGATTTTTGGTGGTCAAATTGTATTTCATTCCGAAATTGAGAATTTTCCAAGCCATGATTACTACATTTTTATTATGGAAATAATGATGTAATACAATAAATCTAATACTTTTACAGATATGTTTTTTCTGAAGGTATAACTTTCAATAGCTTGGGAGTTTTTGAGTTTTTTTGTCGACAAAATTGTATTTCATTTCAAAAGTGAGAATTTTTTAAGACATAATTACATCTTTATTAAAGAAAACAATGAAATAATACAATAAATCTAATTCACTTACAAACCTCATCACTTGTAAAGTCATAACTTCTCCATGGCTTCAATTTTGTGATTTTTGGTGGTAAAATTGTATTTCATTCCGAAATTGAGAATTTTCCGAGCCATGATTACTACATCTTTATTATATAAATAATAATATAATACAATAAATCTAATACTTTTACAAAAATGTTTTTTCCTGAAACCATAACTTCTCCTAGCTTAGGAGTTTTTGAGATTTTTTGTCGACAAAATTGTATTTCATTCCAAAAGTGAGAATTTTTCAAGACATAACTACATCTTTATTAAAGAAAACAATGAAATAATACAATAAATCTAATTCACTTACAAACCTCATCACTTGTAAAGTCATAACTTCTCCATGGCTTCAATTTTGTAATTTTTGGTGGTGAAATTGTATATCATTCCGAAATTGAAAATTTTCCAAGCCCTGATTACTACATCTTTATTATATAAATAATAATATAATACAATAAATCTAATACTTTTACAAAAAATTTTTTTCCTAAAACCATAACTTCCCCTAGCTTGGGATTTTTTGAGATTTTTTGTCGACAAAATTGTAATTCATTCCAAAAGTGAGAATTTTTCAAGACATAACTACATCTTTATTAAAGAAAATAATGAAATAATACAGTAAATCTAATTCATTTACAAACCTCATCACTTGTAAAGTCATAACTTCCTCATGGCT
>CM063507.1:38727109-38732109 GCA_032207245.1 Pardosa pseudoannulata
CAGAATATAACTATTAGCAAAATCACTAATTCAAGATGGTATTACAGAAATAACAAGATACACAGATACGCAGATAAATCTCCCAAATTTGTATCAAAATTTTACACTAATATTAGCATTGACCATCTTTTAACGCGGCCGTTAGCCGTTCTCAAGGAAAATTGAGTTATTGTTGCTGTTTCTTAAGCACTTGGACAAACCAAGCATGATTGAGCTTGCAGAATACTCGTATTATGTCCAAGGTGTGCCCCTTTCGTTTTAATGAGCACCATTAAGGTGAAAGAACGACTTCGCTCAAGTAGTTCCACATAATTTTTAAGCAGGGACCAAGCAGCAGACCCATAGACTTGGCTTGCCACCCCAAGAGGTATTAATTGAGAACTAGGAGGACATTATTACCATGAACCTATTTTACTTGCCCTGGTCACCTTTAACGAATACGGAGAATCTTAGGCATGCTCGGATTCCAAACCCGCAACTTGTCACTTTCGAGATCATTGCCTTTTGCCGAAAGAGCTACCGCGGCTCAGGAAACATGAGTAAATTTCATTAGCTCTCAACAGCTAATCAAATTGCTTACAGCATTCCACTGAATACTTCAATTTTTAAAACTGATGGACTTAGTTTTTCTCTTGTATATTTTCTGGTACTCTGCAAAAATCAACTAGAAACTCAGTCTAAATATCATTGGTTTCTAAAAGCCAATCAAACTCCTACCAGCATTTTGCTGGATCCCTTCAATTCTTACTGATGGAACTTCTTTCCTGTTGTGATTTTATAATAATAATTTAATAAATAAATAATAAAAAAATTTAATATTTTGTTCTTGAATTATAATGTGTTTGAAGCCTTTAACTCAACTTAATATTGCATTAATTAAAAGGTTGTATTCTGTACTTCCCTCACTGAACTCGTGGATTCTAATTTCATTTTTTTTTCAGAACTGTCATTTATGTTAGTAAATGTCTAAATGTATATAAATACACATTTACATAAATACAAATATAAATATATATATATATATATGCATTTACATACACACATATACATGTGTATATATGAATAAATGTGTATACGTGTGTATATAAGTCTGTCTGAGTGAATAAATTTATATACATATGTATATAGATATATAAGTGCATACATATATTTATATTTCTATACATACACAACAATACATATGTAATTATATATGTGTAATATATATACATATATATATATATATATATATATATATATATATATATATAATATGTATATATATAATATACATATATATGCATATATATACATATTACTCATTATTGTATCTAATACCCGCTAATTTCTTATTGCATCAACAATATCTCTGATCTAGAGGTTTAGGCCCAGTTTGATCAAAATCAACCTTCGTGTGACAGTCCTGTGCAACAGCTCAGGACTGTCTCTCTGTGATTAAGTATCCTCATATTCTATGAGCTATTGTCTGTTAGTTTATTATATTCTGAAAACTTTTCATCTTTTTTTATGTATTTAATAATGAAACTGCATTTTATCTGGGAAAAATAATGCGGATCCCCTGGCAATGGCAATTAGGCTTAACTTCCAATATTACTTTCCGTGAAACTTTCACGTCCTGCTATAAATTAATTTACTACCACATTTTTAACCATTCTTCACATGAGGGAATTTTCCATCGTAACATTTTGTGGGAACTCAAAACAGGCTTACTGTAAATTGGTTGTTGATGGCAACTTTTATCAGGACTATTGCGTAATAAAGAAAGTAATTGTAAAAAAAAATAATCAAATGTCATTATCATTATATCAATTTTGAACTTGTAGATAAGTAGATAGATAAATGGATACAGAGACTGATAGATAGGTAGATAGATAGATAGATAGATTAATATTTAGGTGGGAAGATAGATAAATAAATAAATATTTTGGTTTGGTTTCAAGCGTTACGTTCTAATGTTTTGCAACACGAGGGGCACGATGGAAATTTATAGACAGACAGATAGATAGATAGGTAGGTAGATAGACAGAGAGGGGGAGAAATAGGTGAATATATAAATGGATAGACATATAAAGAGATAGATATTTAGGCAGGTAGGAAAAAGATATATGGATAGATAGATAGATAGGTAGATAAATAGTTTGGCTTCTTTTCAAGCTTTACGGTCCAGTCTCTTGCAACACGAGGATTAAGCAGACCGGGTCCTACATCTTAAAGCTGATTCAAATGGCTATGAGTATCCATATCTGCAGTGGGATTCATAATATATGAAGAAAAATATTTTTACATTCTTTGTGGGGAGGAGGTGCGAGATTTAGAGAGGATAATTTAACTGTGAAACGCTCCCCTTGTACACCAGGAGACTATTTCTTTCTTAAAAGTTTAGTTACTTTAGAAGTGAATAATTACCCTTAAAATTATGTAATTAATAAATAGCTAAACAATTTATAAGTAATATTTTAGGTAAGTATTTTCGTATGAGATAATGAAGAAAATCGAACTCTTGATTCTTCCATGTGAAGCAAATTCAAAAAAGTATATTTCAAAGAGAAATAAATTAATTGTAGTAATACCATCTATTTATATTTTAAAGTGTCAAAAACAAAAAGAAAATTAATATGTTTAAAACAGAGTAAATGTATTAACAGGTGGTTTCACTGTGAAACCACTGTCCTTAAAAGAGTTAACCTAACTTTATATTGTACTAATTAAAATGTTTCATTCTGTACTTCCCTCACTGAACTCGCGAATCCTAATTTTATTTTCTTTCGGCATTGTAATTTATATTAGTAAAAGTCTCAGTACTCATTATCGTACTCAATACCCGATAATTCATCATTACATCAACAGTATTTCAACAGTATTGCGTAATAAGGAAAGTAATTGTAAAAAAAATCAAATGTCACAATCATTATATCGGTTTTGAACTTGTAAATAGATAAATGGTAGATAGATAAATGGATAGACAGATAGATAGATAGATAGATAGACAAAGTGAAGATAGATAAATAAATAAATGTTTTGGCTTCGTTTCAAGTGTTACGGAGCCGAACGATGGCCGATTGGCTAGGGTGCTGGCCTTCGGTACCGGAGTTCGTGGGTACGAATCCCACAGATGCATGGTTGTTCGTAGCCGTTCGGAATCGGTTTTAAGCTGTAGGTCCCGGTCTCATTAGCCCTCGTGTTGCAAAAGGTAGACCGTAGCACTCACAACCAAACCAATCAAGTGTTACGGTCTAATGTTTTGTAACACAAGGGACACTGGAAATGAATAGGCAGATAGAAAAGTGGATAGACAGATAGACAGATAGACAGATATATAGATAACTAGAGAGAGAGATAGATAGATAGAAATAGCTAAATAGATAAATAGATAAATGGATAGACAGATAAATAGGTAGATAGATAGATAAGTAGGTAGGTAGATAGGTAGAAAATATATAAAAATACATAGATATATAGATAGATAAATAAATAAAGTTTGGTTTCGTTTCAAGCTTTAGAGTCTAATCTTTTGCAACATGAGGATTAAGTGGACCGGGTCCTACATCTTAAAGCTGATTCAAATGGTCATGAGCATCCATGTCTGCAGTAGGATTCAAACACGATACCAAATATCAGCGCCATACTCATTAAACAATGAATAGATAAATAAATAGACAAAATAAATAGACAGATACACATTACAGATATAAATAAATGCATAAATACATTATATATAAACAAATAAGTATGTGAATACATGTGTATGTGTATTATGTATAATATACATATATACTAAAAATAACAATTACAAAATAATTTTTATTTTCCTTTCTTATGTATTAAGTGAGAAAGAAGGTCAAGTCTTACATATTCTGCTCAGTTATAGTCTATATATAAATATATATATATATATATATATATATATATATATATATATATATATATAATATATATTATATATATATATAAATATATATATATAATTATATATATATATATTATATAATATATATAAATATTATATATATATAATATATATGTATCTATATATATATATTAAATATATGTAATAAATATATGTATATATATATATATGTTATATATGTATATAATATATTTATATATATATATATAATATAAATAGATATTATATAGATATGATATATATACATATAACAATACATACATATAAATGTGTGTATAAGTATATATATGTATTAATTGAATATAAATATAACATATATATAATATATATATATATACATATATAAATATATATATATATATATAAATATATATATTATATATATACATATGTATACAATATATAAAATATATATAATATTATTTATACATATATATAATATATATATATTAAATAAATATTATATATATATAATATATATACATATAGGTATTTTATAAACATAATTGCTTCTAGTTTAAAGTAGTTTAGTGCATCCATTAAGTGTTTTAATATTAATACTACAATGCTGAAAATTTCTTTTTGAATAATCTAACAATGAACAAAACAATTTTTACTTTCATTTGTTATGCATTAAGTGAGAGAAAGGGTCAACTCTCACATATTCTGCTCAGTTACATGAAGCAAATAAATGAGTACGAAGTAAATAGTCACTCAGGGAAAAATATTAGTTTCTGAGATAAAAAAGGATGGTATTCCCTGAAAGCAAAAATAAAATGGCCAAACAGAGTGAAAGAAAGTTAAAAGCAATTAGAGATGCTGAGGCAAGCTCTTCCTGCAAATGATTGCTTTGCTTCTCTAGTTTCAGTAAAAGAGGGCTGGTAAATTTATTTCCCGTGTTTCTCCAACATAGTGGCAATATAAAAGGAAAAATTAAAGACAGACTTCTATTAACGACCAGGTAATCGATTTATAAAATACTTTTCATTGTTTTAATCCCCTTTCACTCAATTTGCTTTTACTCTCAACATTAAACGGGAATTCTTGTAAGTTTCCAAAGGAAAAGCGGAATTTTCAAGACAAATAATTTTAT
>CM063507.1:38744609-38752109 GCA_032207245.1 Pardosa pseudoannulata
AAAACCAAAACGTTTTTTATTAAAAGTTAAGAAAGTTTAAAGCAATAACTAAGGTACAAAAATTGTAGTTCTTGTTGTCTTACGCCACTTGGTCAATCCAAGCATGATTTGAGCTATACGTTAATCATATTAAGGCAAAAGGGTGCGCCTTTAGTTTTAAAGAGCACTTAGTGTCCTAATAATATCAGAAGGCACCAAAGATAGGAATTTGCCTCTCTTCTCTGTCGTCATCATGATGCGGAAGTCGCCTGTGACATATCTCGACCACAATATACCTCAATTTGGTAAAACCCCTCGGTTACTACCATATTGCCGTCGAGATACAGGCTACTTCCCCGTTATAATGATGTCAGAAGTCAACAAAGATAGAATTCTGGTACCCCTCACCAACGTCCTTGAAATTCGGAGGTCACCTGTGATATATCATTACAGCAATATGCCGCAGTATGGTACCATTTCTTGTTACTACCGTGTTGGGGTTGGGATATGTCACAGGCAAATTCCATGTTATAATGATGCCAAAGTCACCAAAGAGAGAAATTTGGTTCCCCTCTCTAGTGTCATTAAGATGCTGGAATCGCCTGTGACATATCTCGACCGCAATATGGTAAGTACTCCTTGTTACTCCCGTGTTGCGGTTGAGATATATCACAGGCGACTTCCGCGTCATAATGATGTCAGAAGTAGTCAAAGATAGGAATTTGGTTCCCCTCATTAACGTAACTCTTTCATTAGTCACCTGTGATTTATCTCAACCGCAATATACCGCAATATGGTAAAATACCTTGTTACTATCATGCTGCGGTCGAGATATTTCACAGGCGACTTCCACATCATAATGATGTCAGAAGTCACTAAAGATAAGAATTTTGTTCCCCTCCCTGATGTTATGAAGATGCCGAAATCGCCTGTCACATATCTCGACCGAAATATACCGCAATAGGATATTACCCCTTGGTTACTACTATATTGCTGTCGAGATATGTCACAGACGAATTCCCCGTTACAATGATGTCTGAAGTCGCCAAAGATGGGAATAAGGTACCCATCACTAACGTTATTAAGATTCGGAAGTCATCTGTGATTTATCTCAACCGCAATATACCGCAATGCGGTAGTACTCCTTGTTACTACCGTGTTACGGTTGAGATATGTTCACTTCATAATGATGCCAAAGTAGCCAAAGATAGGAATTTAGTTCCCCTCATTGATGTCATTAAGATGCAAAAATCGCATGTGACATATCTTGACCGCAATATGCCACAATATGGTAGGACAACTTGGTTACTACCATATTGTGGTCCAGATATGTTAAAAGAGAATTTCATGCCATAATGACGTCAAAAGTTTCCAGAGGTAGGAGTTTGGTACCATATATTCTGTCTGGTGGAAGCATGGTAGTAGCCTAGGTCTCCACTCTTACCATTCAGGATATATATATACATGAAAAGATGTTTTATTACGATTTCAGGCATACAGATTACTATCATCGGTCAGAAATAAAACCATTCATTCTGAAAAATAACTGCTGATTTCTTCAAAATAATTTGACCTCCATGAAATTCAAAGCAAAACCCTGGTCAATGTAAAAAACACCAATGTAAAAGAAAAAGATAAATTTTACCTCAGAGATTAGTTTTATTTGGCATCATCGTTTTTGTTTTCATCTCTCGCGCGCCTATATTGTGTGATCAAATCTTCTGGTTTTCCAGCAATCACACAAAAAACTTATCACTTCTTAAAACCAAGACTTGTATAATATCCGAAGCATCAGATATTAACGAAATAAACTTCCCAAAATGCCCAAAAGAGAACTCTATGAACCAAAGAACCCTTTCGGAACGCCTGAACCACACGCTAAGCCGGGATACACAGGCTACTTACCCGGATTCGGTCTAAAGAGGGCAATGCAGATGGGGAAGGCCTACGACAGGATGACGTATGACATCATGGTTGCCCATCCTGTGGCTGGACTTCGATGCGGTGCGATACTCAACACCGATGAGGCCTTACAGGTACAGATGCATTATAGCCGCCGGGTTTTTTTCTCGCCAAACTTGGCGATTTTTGGGGCGATGACTAGGTTGCTGTATATGCCCTAACTTTGATAGCGGAATATGGAAGCTATTGGTGCACGTGGTTTTTGACGTCATTACCCGGCTATCTATGCAAATTTTCTGTTCTAAATATTCTTTTCGTCCCATACTTGGATTAGTAGGTTGTCTCGTAGGTAGGAAAGTTATTTTTTGTATTTAGTTATGGCGGATGTCCTTATTTCGGTTTTAACTATTTGTAGCATTGTGAAAAAATATCAGGAAATTCTTAGACCTGAGGTTGGATTTGCATTTCATTCAAATGGATGATGGAATGGGTATTATGGAATCCGAATGGGGATGATGGAATTCCGAATTTGAGTTTTTTTATGTATTTGGTTAGTGGGATTTAGTTAATTTAGTTATGAAAAGTGAAGTTATTTCGGTTTTGAAATTGTTAAAAAATATCAAAATCTTCTAAATCAAACAAGAAGTTTTGGTTTGGAACATTTTGTTTTTGTTGTTATCATTTTCTGGGATTTAATTAATTTAGTTATGACAAGTGAAGTTGTTTCGGTTTTGAAATTATTAAAAAATATGAAAATATTCTAAATCATACAAGATGTTTGGGTTTGGAACATTTTGTTTTTGTTCTCATCATTTTCTGGGATTTAGTTAATTTAGTTATGACGGGTAAGTTATTTCGGTTTTGAAATTGTTAAAAAGTATCAAAATATCTTAAACCAAACAAGATGCTTTGGTTTGGAAGATTTTGTTTTTGTTCTTATCATTTTCTGGGATTTAGTTAAGACGGGTGCAGTTATTTCGGTTTTGAAATAGTTAAAATGTATCAGTATATTCTAAGTTAATTGGTTTGGAACACTTTTATTTTGTTCTTTGCACAAGGGGGGGAACCCCCCCTCACATGTTAGATTCTTCATAATATTAGTGCTTATTAAAATGATATATATTGTGTTTACTCTGTTGACACATATTATAAATATTACTAATCTGTTATTTATTTTTTAAAAAACGTAAAAAATGATGATTATTATGCTAATTTTATTTTAATAATGCTTTAAATTGTTAATCTGTTGTTTCCTTTTAAAGTTTAGTTTTGTTAATGTTGTGTTTCAAATATGCCATGTGACCGCCGCCATGTTTTTTTTTTTTTTTTTGGTGATCTTTCAGAAAACACGCACCACCGCCATGTTTTTCTACTTGGCGACTTTTCAAATCATGCGTTTTTCTGTTGGTCGCCAAAAAAAAAACATGGCAGACGGGACCGGCGACTATAATGCATCTGTTCCGCCTTACAGAGGAAACTGGAGGAAGAGGTGATGGCCTGGAAGCACGAGAGATCAACCCAGAACGTGAAGTACAGGCGGAACATGGTAGTGGGATACACGGGTTATGTTCCAAGAAAGCGATATCTCTGTGGTAAATCGTATTCCGACGAATGCACAATGGCGACGGCCTTGATGGAAAAACTAAAGATCATCAACGGTTAAAACTGCGAAAATATTTCCATAGGACTCAAAACTAGTTATGAGGGAATAATTATGATTCATTCGTTGCCTTTGTATATTTCCTGTACATCGTGGTAATTTCATGCAGTATTACTGAGCTTAAAACAAACTTTGTAGATGTGTCACGCTGTACTACAACTTTAAAAATACAAAAAATACGAAGTAACTTTTTTTTTTGTTAAATCTATAAAATGGTGGCAACCTGACTCCATTTGAAGAAAAGTGTCATAAACTTATTCTTAATTGAATGCACGGTTTGACACAAGAACAGAGTACCCCCGCCAACTTGGCGATAAATCTCTAAGCATGGCAGCCTTGCGTTGACTAAAGAACTAGGTTTCCCTGCCAACTTAGTGATAATGGTTTAAATATGGTCGCCTAACATTTTCTCCTGATCTCACCGTGTCCAAACAATCTGTATCTATATAATAATTTATGTGATATTTGCATCCAACTCTCCTTGTGTCACTTTTTTCTTATATATTAAAATTACGCAATTCTTAAAAAAAAAATAGATATAACAAACCATTAATGGTTCACTATGGCGGATTTTTAATAATTTAGTGCTGTTGCTTTTGTAAACTGTTAAGAGATTAATTGCACATAAATATAAATGTCCGGTTTTCAAGTCGTTTTCTTTAATTAAGAGTACATAATTCTATTACGATGTGCACTGTGCATTAATTAAAGTCGCCAAAAAAAGCAAGAAATACAATGTTTAGATGATTACATTTGAATTTTAGTAAACATCGTCAATAATTTCGCCGAATTTGCCAAGGGGAACCCCATTCTTAAGTAGTCATGTAGCCTTTTCTCCTTATCTCACCATGTCCAGACAGTTTGTATCTATATTTTGATTTGTATTATATTGATATTCAGCTCTCCTTGAGCAACCCTTTTCTTATATATTAAATGCACGTAATGCTTAAAAAATTAGATATAGTGAAGCCTTAATGGTTTCCTATGGCTAATTTATAGTAATTTGGAGTTGTTGGCTTTGTTTAGAGATTAATTACTGAAAAATATAAATGCTTGCTTTATTAGTAGTTTGAGTTAAGTAAGAGTATAAAATTCTATTACAATGGCGCACTGGGCATCTACTAAAGTCGTCAAAAAAAAGGAATACAATGTTCGGATGTAATACCTTTGTGCTTTAGTAAACATCGCCAATAATTTCTCCAAATTTGTCCAGTGGTACCCTATCTATAAGTACCGGGTGACCGTAATTAAACTGACAGTGCTCACAGTGTTCTGTAGCGCGATCTATTTGCAAGAATGACGCCACATTTTGTAGGAAGATTAAACAAGACGGGGGACGAAAAATTCCGCCAAAAAAAACAAATTAATTCCAAAAGTCACCGCTAGGGGAATATTTGGCGCTGTGTAATAGAAAATAGAGTGTTAACAAATGCAAATCAATACGGAAATTACCTTTTATTTTGCATTCAAATGAGGTTCAATGTGGCTGCCGTTGTTGTGGACCACATATTGCATTCTGTGCACAGCAGAAAGTAACATGTCTGCAGGAATCTCCCGTACAGTCCGTGATATGTTATCCTTCAACGTAGCCAGGTCCTGGACCACTCCTTGATAGACCTTGGACTTAAGGTAACCCCATAGCCAGAAGTCGCATGGGGTAAGATCAGACCACCGAGGGGCCATGCAGTTGGAAAGTAGTAGCTAATGAATCTTTCTGTTTTGAATTTCTGTCGTAGCAGCTGTTGCACCCGTTCAGCAACGTGTGGAGAGGCTCCATCTTGCATGAAAATCATTTCCCCCAGGCATTGTCTTTGCCAAAGTTCCGGAATAACAAAGTTGTTCAACATGTGGCAATATTTCTCTCTGGTAACAGAACAGGTTTCCGATTCTGTCGGGGTAATGTTCTCATAGAAGAATGGACCTACGATAAATTCCGCTGTGAACCCACACCAAACAGTTACCTTTGGTGAATGTAAGGGAATTGCTGTGACTGCATGTGGTGATTTGTCATCCCCAATTCGGCAGTTCTGGGTATTCACAGTTCCATTTAGGTAAATGTGGGCCTCATCTCCCCATAAGATTTTCCACGACCAAGCATCATCCACCTCCATTCTGGCAAGGCGAGAGCAAAAGTCAATCGCGTATCATGGTCGGGGTACAGTAACTCCTGTACATGGCTGATCTTGTACGGATAGAAATTGATTATCTTTCTTAAGATTTTCCATACCGTACTGTAAGGCATATCCATATTCCGAGCTACTCCATGAGTACTAGAGGTGGCAGCAATATTGTCTGGTCCTCTGTCGACAATCGCCATGGCAACTGCTTCGATTGTATTCTGTGGTACAGGTTTTCGTTCTCTGCCTGACTGATATTTCAGAGAACGTGTTTTCTCAAACATCGCAACCATTGCTTTTAGCCCATTAACTGACACAGGACCGTTACCTTTACGCTTTTTTGTGTGTTCCAAGAGCACGAAAAGCGGCTGACGCTTTGCACTGGTTGAGGTAAAAGAATTTGACCAGTAAAGCACGCTCGACTAAAGAAGGAGACATTGCACATAAACTTTCAATCCGATTGATTCGAAACGTAGCACATTACCTTTTAAAACCCAAGCAAATTCTACTGTGCCAATGGATGTAACGTGACATTTGAATAAAAAACTTCTTCTGATCAGCGTGTATGTAGATTTTATGCTTTTTTAAAAGTGTTGCCATATTGCACTTGAACTAAATCAGAAAATGTGCATAATAAAAGGTAATTTTATTCCGTATTAATTTGCATTTGTTAACACTCTATTTTCTATTACACAGCGTCAAATATTCCCCTAGCGGTGACTATTGGAACTATTTTGTTTTTTCGCAGAATCCTTCGTTCCCTGTCTTGTTTAATCTTCCTACAAAATGTGCGTCATTCTCACAAATAGATCGCGTTACAGAACACTGTGAGCACTATCAGTTCAATTATGGCCACCCGATATTACCGAATGCATTCACTGCTGTGCTAAATTCAAATAAATGTTATCCTCTTTGACACTATTTGACAGGATCAGCTTCTGATAATTTTGGTGAATTTAATATTTGCCTTTATAGTAAGACAGGTTACCTAAAATATCATTCATTGTATTTGGTTTCATATCAGAATAGGGTGCCTCCTCTAACTTGTAGATAAAACTCTAATCATGGTAGCCTAACATTTTTTCCTGATCTCGCCGTGTCCAAACAATTTACATCAATATTTTGATTTATATTTAATTGGTATCCAGCTCACCTTGTACAATTTTTGCCTTATATATTAAATGCACATAATTGATAAAATATTAGATAAAGTGAACCATTAATATTTCTTTATTGCTTATTTGTAATAATTTGAAGCTGTTGGCTTTGTAAATTGTTGAGGGATTTATTGCCCATAAATATATATGTCCAGTTTTTTAAGTGGCTTTGGTTAATAAAGTAAGAGTATATAATTCTATTACAATGGCGCACTCTGCATCAATTAATGCTGCCAAAGAAAAGCAAGGAATAGAATGTTCGTATTAAATACTTTGTGTTTTATTAAACATCGCAATAATTCGACTAAATTTGCCAATTGTCCCCCTATTTTCAAGTATAACCCTTGTGTTTTATTTTTGTTTTTTACGTACAAAAGGAAATAGTGTATATATATATATATATATATATATATATATATATATATATATATATATATATATATATATATATATACAGTAAAACCTCTCTGAGCGGCCACCCCTCCGTTCTGAGAATATTGGCCACTTAGAGGGGTTGGCTGCTCTGAAGGGTTTTATTTACTATTATAAGATAATTACTATAATGCGTAATATAAACAGGTATGACATATATTCCTTATGTAAAGGAAATTTATAACTTATCTAAAGAGAAAATAGTACTTTATTTCATACTTCTTTACATTTTTTAAAGTAAAATTCTACAATT
>CM063507.1:38762109-38815411 GCA_032207245.1 Pardosa pseudoannulata
GCCTAAGTTATCTATCCGTCTGTCCTCGAATTTATGAAGCGGTTGAATTTAGAATAGATAGAGGCATCTATATTGGATTCTTCATGTGTTAGGGTTAGCAAAATTCAAAGCGAGTAAATTTTATCTTCTCCTAAACTATAGATCCGATTCTAAAATTGGTATAAATGTGCTTCATATTACAGCTAAAAGTACTGTCGTCTTTAAAACGTTCGAAATCTACCCCTTCCATTTTCGAGCGTTTAATGCTATTATTTGAAGCCCTATTTTTTCCCGGTTAAGAGCAGGCGATTCAATTTATCAATTTATCACATAATAAATAGATAAAAATAACTTTTTTTTAGCATTATGACGAGGCATCTATATTAGATTCTTCATGTGTTAGGGGTAGCAAAATTCAAAGATATTAAAGTTTATCTTCTCCTAAACTATCGATCCGATTTTAAAATAAATTGGTATAAAATGCTTCACATCCCAACGTAAAATACTGTCGCCTTTAAATTATTCCATATATAACCTTTCCCCCCTTTTTGAGAGTTTACTGTCATTATTTCAAGCCCTATTTTCCCCAGTTAAGAGCAAGCGATTAAATTTATCACATAATAAATAGCTAAAAAATGAAAAAAAATTCTAGCTTATGACGTCATTCCTTTAATCATCTCATTTAATCAATTTTTATTTTAAATTATTTAAATGTCGTCCGCAATATTTTTATGAGTTTTATCACTGAACTTAGATATTACGTAAATAATTTTCTTTTATATTTGGATTTAAATAATAGATTAGGTACATAAGTGATAATTTTAAATTTGATCATCGATTATTTTTTGTTGCAATGAAAATTTTATCGCCTGTATTAACAACAAATTCTTTTCGTAAAAGTCTAGGAGTCTATTTCATGGACTCATAAATATCTAGCTTTTAAGTTATATATCTTTAAAAATTAAGAAGTTTGTTCGTTTATGTGTTTGTTTTTTTATACATAACCACACAATTTGCAATCAATTCTCTAAATTTTGAACATCCTTCATATATACCGCGAAATAATCACTGTCAATATTAAAACCTAATATGACAAGATAAATTACAGTTGGCAACTAACATGCGGTCAGTAGAGATAAACAAATTATTAAGCGTGTACCAGATAATTCTCAGCCAAAATCAAACCATTTTATTACCTGCCTCACAGGGTACTTTACAATTCTGGAAAATTAAAAATTTTACTGATCCCGTCACATGAAGGGCTATATGCTAGTAAAATGATAAACAAAGGTAAAAAATTATAAATTTCTCCAGGAGATGAATACGAGAAGATATGCATACAAAAAGCATTAACTAAAGCAGTAGTAATATACAGCTGGCACAAGGAAAAAAAACTCATCAAGTAAGCAGCAATATATAACAATTAGAAAAGAGTTAAAATTAGAAAAGAGTTATAATAATAGAAAAGAGTTAAATCTTATTTTCACTTTAGAATTGGTCACAGTAAGTTGATATATTTACTATTACTTTCGGTACTTATTCGTATAACTATAAATATGAATGAAGGTTTGAACAAGCTGGGTTTAAAAGCTAGAAGAATTAATTTACATCCTTCTAAATCTTTTAACTTATAAACTATCGGATGTCTTGGTAAAATCTTATGAACGGTAAATAATTCTCGAGTCCAGTTTTGCTCACATCCTTTCTCAAACTGCATTTTTTCTTTACTAATTCGCACTGTGTCTCCTATTTTTAATTTCGACTTAGCCCTCGATTGTGGCTGATGTTCAAACAATATCTTCCAAACTTCTTGTTGATTTTTTACTGTCATCGAAGCCGGTTCCCTTCGAATACTTCAAGCCAAGTATGGTTATAACTGTTCAAGAATTTATCAATTACATCAATATACTGCTTGGTATTCAGTAAAGTATTTCCACATTTTTGTTTTCAAAGTACGGTTAAAAAGCTCAACTACCGACACTTTTGTATCGTTATGTGTCGTGAAAAGTTTTACATTATTCTTTTTTTAAAAAAGACTGAAAAATTTTATTTGTAAACTCTTTTCCGGCATCCGTTTGTAAATTTTCAGGTGTTCGCTTCCTAAATATTTTTTCAAAAGCTAAAACTACCGTATTGGAATTTTTATCTTTCAAAGGTATGGCCCACGCGTACTTTGATAAGATATCAATACATGTCAATAAGTATTTATACCCATCATTGTAAAAATCTAGAGACTGCATATCTACTAAGTCCGCCTGAAATTGTTCATCAAGACCACCATTACTCTATTTTTAGGAAACTTTTTTCTCAAAGGTTTATGTAAAGTATAAGAATCTTTCGTTTGTAGCCATTTCTTAACCCTCTAAGCGGTTCGCACGTACAATTGTACCAAACCGATGTTGTCTTCCAAACATACAATTTTCGACCTCCAAAAACGCTCCGAAAATGGATGTAGTGTACATTTCTGACAGTGCTTTCCCCCGTGGAGTTCTGCGGTAGGAGGGTCAGGTCGATTGTTTAGGACCTGCACCCCTCTTTGACTAACATTTATTGAGGGATGCACCTCTACCCCTGAAGCACAAAGACGCTGATAGCTTTTCATCCCTTTCTAAATCTCTATTTCGAAGTATTTCGTTTGCGGTAACTTATGTATCTCTAACTGCACCACTTAAATATCTTAGACGACTTTCGTAAAAAATATAAATAATTCTCTCAAAGAATATTTTCATTTGTACTTTTAGAATCCATTATTTCTTATCGAATGATCTTCGAGACTTGACGAGCTTTATGTGCATTAAAAATTAACAATCTATAATATCTATTTATATATCTATTTATAACCGGAAGTAAAGGGACAATAACGAGGGTGGGGTTCGAGTACTAGTCGACTAAGGGTGAAAGAAAAAATCATAGAACGCTTTGGCCACTGACACAGTAAACCTTGAGCGTATTTTTTGGAGACCTTTTTTCCTCGATGTGTTCCACTAGGAGGCTTAATGTCCCTTGCTTTTACGTTCCATTTTAAAGCTCTATGTAAAGCTTTAATACCACCAAAACTAGCGGGGTGTTCAGAATCCCGATACGTTCTAGACAGAAGTTTTTTCATTGTTAGGAAGACAAAAGTATACGTGTTGATACAGCAAATAGTTCATGAATAATGTTAAAATTCAATTAAGCTAACTGATATTTATACTTAATACCCAAACAATAACTATTTCATTAAAAGAAAAAGTGCAATATATGCAATCAGCATAAATTAAAAAAACAATAAATAAAAAAATAACAACAAAACATAGAAACATACAAAAAAAATATAGGCAAAACAATAAATTTTATTATTCAGAAATTATCAGGCCAGTAAAATCACAATCCTTATCACTAGCATACTTGCTTTGAGCATGTAGAATAATGTATTTTAATGTCAGCAACATTAAAAAATTCCGCGAACATTGTATAAATGGTATGCCTTATATATTTTTTAACAAAATCATTAGCAACAGCAAACATATCAATATTACATAGTGCACGCTCAAATTACGTATCAAATTTAATTACACGACCATTCTTGCAGTCGTGCATAACATGGGATCATCAAAAATTTATAAACGGTTGTTTATAAATTTCTGATTATATCACACTGTGTTTGAATTTTGTTGTCATACAATGAGTATAATTTTGTAAGAGAAAAATAAAAAGATATCGGTCATTTCATAGAAACGGGTGTGACACATTGAACTACATTTTATCACTTTCTCTATAAAAAATATAATATTTCAAATATATATTTTTTGTGAATCAATTATATCACCTAAACTAGAATTTGTAAGAGAAAAATAAAAGGATATCGGCCATTTCATAGAAACGGGTGTGACACATTGAACTACATTTTATCACTTTCTCTATAAAAAATATAATATTTCAAATATATATTTTTTGTGAATCAATTATATCACCTAAACTAGAATTTGTAAGAGAAAAATAAAAGGATATCGGCCATTTCATAGAAACGGGTGTGACACATTGAACTACATTTTATCACTTTCTCTATAAAAAATATAATATTTCAAATATATATTTTTTGTGAATCAATTATATCACCTAAACTAGAATTTGTAAGAGAAAAATAAAAGGATATCGGCCATTTCATAGAAACGGGTGTGACACATTGAACTACATTTTATCACTTTCTCTATAAAAAATATAATATTTCAAATATATATTTTTTGTGAATCAATTATATCACCTAAACTAGAATTTGTAAGAGAAAAATAAAAGGATATCGGCCATTTCATAGAAACGGGTGTGACACATTGAACTACATTTTATCACTTTCTCTATAAAAAATATAATATTTCAAATATATATTTTTTGTGAATCAATTATATCACCTAAACTAGAATTTGTAAAAGAAAAATAAAAGGATATCGGCCATTTCATAGAAACTGGTGTGACACATTGAACAAAAATTTATCACTTTCTCTATAAAAAATATAATATTTCAAATATATATATTTTCTGTGAATCAATTATATCACCTAAACTAGAATTTGTAAGAGAAAAATAAAAGGATATCGGCCATTTCATAGAAACGGGTGTGACACATTGAACTACCTTTTATCACTTTCTCTATAAACAATATAATATTTCAAATATATATTTTTTGTGAATCAGTTATATCACCTAAACTAGAATTTGTAAGAGAAAAAGTAAAAGGATATCGGCCATTTCATAGAAACGGGTGTGACACATTGAACTACTTACCACTTTTTCTATAAAAAATATAATATTTCAAATATATATTTTTTGTGAATCAATTATATCACCTAAACTAGAATTTGTAAGAGAAAAATAAAAGGATATCGGCCATTTCATAGAAACGGGTGTGACACATTGAACTACATTTTATCACTTTCTCTATAAAAAATATAATATTTCAAATATATATTTTTTGTGAATCAATTATATCACCTAAACTAGAATTTGTAAGAGAAAAATAAAAGGATATCGGCCATTTCATAGAAACGGGTGTGACACATTGAACTACATTTTATCACTTTCTCTATAAAAAATATAATATTTCAAATATATATTTTTTGTGAATCAATTATATCACCTAAACTAGAATTTGTAAAAGAAAAATAAAAGGATATCGGCCATTTCATAGAAACGGGTGTGACACATTGAACTACATTTTATCACTTTCTCTATAAAAAATATAATATTTCAAATATATATTTTTTGTGAATCAATTATATCACCTAAACTAGAATTTGTAAGAGAAAAATAAAAGGATATCGGCCATTTCATAGAAACGGGTGTGACACATTGAACTACATTTTATCACTTTCTCTATAAAAAATATAATATTTCAAATATATATTTTTTGTGAATCAATTATATCACCTAAACTAGAATTTGTAAAAGAAAAATAAAAGGATATCGGCCATTTCATAGAAACGGGTGTGACACATTGAACTACCTTTTATCACTTTCTCTATAAACAATATAATATTTCAAATATATATTTTTTGTGAATCAATTATATCACCTAAACTAGAATTTGTAAAAGAAAAATAAAAGGATATCGGCCATTTCATAGAAACGGGTGTGACACATTGAACTACATTTTATCCCTTTTTCTATAAAGAATATAATATCTCAAATATATATTTTTTGTGAATCCATTATATCACCTAAACTAGAATTTGTAAGAGAAAAATAAAAGGATATCGGCTATTTCATACAAACGGATGTGACACATTGAACTACATTTTATCACTTTTTCTAAAATAAATATATTTCACATATATATTTTTTGTGAATCAATTATATCACCTAAACTAGAATTTGTAAGAGAAAAATAAAAGGATATCGGCCATTTCATAGAAACGGGTGTGACACATTGAACTATATTTTATCACTTTTTCTATAAAATATATAATATTTCAAATATATATTTTTTGTGAATCAATTATATCACCTAAACTAGAATTTGTAAGAAAAAATAAAAGGATATCGGCCATTTCATAGAAACGGGTGTGACACATTGAACTACTTACCATTTTTTCTATAAAAAATATAATATTTCAAATATATATTTTTTTTCAAATCAATTATATCACCTAAACTAGAATTTGTAAGAGAAAAATAAAAGGATATCGGCCATTTCATAGAAACGGGTGTGACACATTGAACTACATTTTATCACTTTCTCTATAAAAAATATAATATTTCAAATATATATTTTTTGTGAATCAATTATATCACCTAAACTAGAATTTGTAAAAGAAAAATAAAAGGATATCGGCCATTTCATAGAAACGGGTGTGACACATTGAACTACCTTTTATCACTTTCTCTATAAACAATATAATATTTCAAATATATATTTTTTGTGAATCAATTATATCACCTAAACTAGAATTTGTAAAAGAAAAATAAAAGGATATCGGCCATTTCATAGAAACGGGTGTGACACATTGAACTACCTTTTATCACTTTCTCTATAAACAATATAATATTTCAAATATATATTTTTTGTGAATCAGTTATATCACCTAAACTAGCATTTGTAAAAGAAAAATAAAAGGATATCGGCCATTTCATAGAAACGGGTGTGACACATTGAACTACCTTTTATCACTTTCTCTATAAACAATATAATATTTCAAATATATATTTTTTGTGAATCAGTTATATCACCGAAAATAGAATTTGTAAAAGAAAAATAAAAGGATATCGGCCATTTCATAGAAACGGGTGTGACACATTGAACTACCTTTTATCACTTTCTCTATAAACAATATAATATTTCAAATATATATTTTTTGTGAATCAGTTATATCACCGAAAATAGAATTTTGCCACAAATAAAGAATTTGTATTTCTTCTATAAGTGTTTAAAAAATCCTAAATATGCAGTTTCGGATGTGACAGTTATAACTGTCACACCCTTAACAGCATATTCATATTTTTTAAACATGTAAAAAAAACGGAAATTCTTTATTTATTGGTAAAATTCTTCCTTAGGTGTTATAATTTCTTCACCAAAAATATATATTTGAAAAATTATATTCTTTATAGAAAAAGGGATAAAAAGTAGTTCAATGTGTCACACTCGTTTCTATGGAATGACCCTTCCGTCGTAATTGGTATATCAGCCTTTTTTGTTTGCCGAGTTATTCTTAAAATTACTCTAGTTTAAATTCGTCTGGTAAGTAATTGAGATTAAAAGGTAATTAAGTACTTGAGTTTAAAGGTAAGTGTTGTCGGCATTGAGTCTGGTAAGTAATTAAGTAATTGAGATTAAAAGGCAAGTGTGGTGGGTATTGAGTCTGGTAAGTAATTAAGTAATTGAGATTAAAAGGTAAGTGTGGTGGGTATTGAGTCTGGTAAGTAATTAAGTAATTGAGATTAAAAGGTAAGTGTGCTGGGTATTGAATCTGGTAAGTAATTAAGTAATTGAGATTAAAATTTAAGTGTGGTGGGTATTCAGTATGGTAAGTAATTAAGTAATTGAGATTAAAAGGTAAGTGTGGTGGGTATTGAGTCTGGTAAGTAATTAAGTAATTGAGTTTAAAGGTAAATGTTGTCGGCATTGAGTCTGGTAAGTAATTAAGTAATTGAGATTAAAAGGTAAGTGTGGTGGGTGCTGAGTCTGGTAAGTAATTAAGTAATCGAGATTAAAAGGTAAGTGTGGTGGATATAGAGTCTGGTAAGTAATTAAGTAATTGAGATTAAAAGGTAAGTGTGGTGGGTATTGAGTCTGGTAAGTAATTAAGTAATCGAGATTAAAAGGTAAGTGTGGTGGATATAGAGTCTGGTAAGTAATTAAGTAATTGAGTTTAAAGGTACGTTTGTCAGCATTTAGTGTGGTAAGTAATTAAGTAATTGAGATTAAAATGTAAATGTGGTGGATATAGAGTCTGGTAAGTAATTAATTGAGTTTAAAGGTAAGTGTTGTTGGCATTGAGTCTGGTAAGTAATTAAGTAATTGAGATTAAAGGGTAAGTGGGGTGGGTATTGAGTCTGGTAAGTAATTAAGTAATTGAAATTAAAAGGTAAGTGTGGTGGGTATTCAGTATGGTAAGTAATTAAGTAATTGAGATTAAAAGGTAAGTGTGGTGGGTATTGTGTCTGGTAAGTAATTAAGTAATTGAGATTAAAAGGTAAGTGTGGTGGGTATTGAGTATGGTAAGTAATTAAGTAATTGATTTTTGAGCATAAATTAAATATTCTCCCGTATTGGATGCAAATATTTTTATCCAAGATACAATTACTTACAGCTTTTGAGATCCGTTTCATGTCGTATTTATGGATATATGCAAAACTATGGAGACATGTATAAGTCGTGTGTATGTATGTATGCATTTTGTATAGGTGTGTGAATGTAGTGAATTTGTATTGGGATTAAAAGTTCATTTCAATTTGGATCAAGATTGTGAATCCTCCCTGAAAAAAAAGTTTGTCTTATAAATTAACACGTTGACAAACACTTGCGTCTATAGCCGTCAAAGCGAAGTTCACTTTGTGGCATGACGGGAATAGCCGTGCAAAACGAAACGGTCGTTTTTAGACACTATAGCTATATCGGCACAAATATGCATTTACCAACATAGAAGTCTAGTGTCATGTTTTAGAAACAATTTTTTAGGTTGAATTTCATTTTCCACCTGTTCGTTTTCCACACAGAAAATAATATGTAACAATTATAAAATTATAATAAATGTTTTTGTCATTTATTTATGTTTGATTATGGACAAACATTTCGTGTAAAACTCCCAAAAATACTTTCTTGCACGCAAAAAATTGCTTATTTGAGTCATTAACTCTTTAAGGACGACAAGAGCAGATGATTTTACTACCCTTAAGTCCTAAAGTTTTCAGCAGGTGAAAAAGTAAAATGGACTGTCCCATTCTCCCATATATATATATATATATATATATATATATATATATATGTATGTATATGTATATATATATATAATATATATATATATATATATATATATATATATATATATATATATATATATATATATATATATATATATATATATATATATATATATATATATATATATATATATATATATATATATATATATATATATATATATATATATATATATATATATATATATATATATATATATATATATATATATATATATATATATATATATATATAATATATATATATATATATATATATATACATATATATATACATATATACATATATATATATATATATATATATATATATATACATATATATATATATATATATATATATATATATACATATATATACATATATATATATATATATATATATATATATATATATATATATATACATATATATACATATATATATACATATATATACACATATATATATAGGTATATACATATATATATATATATATATATATATATATATATATATATATATATATCAGCATAATATAAGTTTAGAATTATATTAGAGAATAAAAAGAAAGTAAAAATTCATTGCTAAGGAAAGCACCTCAAAATGTGGCCAATGTTTGCTATAGGCAGTAATCAATCAAACTGTCAATTGGTCGTAAAGGCTGGGTAGATGAAAAGAAAACCCCTGCTAGACATACCTATCACCCCTATTTTTCATCCTTCCGGCCCATTCCGGCCAAGCCCTTCTTTAAGTGCTTCGGCCGGTATGAGCCGGAGTCGTACCAAGGGAGTTAAACCTGTCATTGAAGTTTTTAAACTTTTGCTGTTATAGCCGCCATTGTCCTACTACTTAGTGTCTAGAGACCGCTGGCGTCATGACGGTTATAGCCGCAACCTAATTAAAGGTGCTGAATTAATCAAAATTAAATTTAAGCAGAAAGAGTAAAACTATACTTCTAATATTCTAAAACTTACAAAAACATATAGGGCTAATTTTCGAACTTCACTTGTTCCTACAGTCCGTCAATGTGTTAAGAAAAAAAGATATCTGCATCAAATTTAGGAAAGTAAATTTTGACGGAATGTTCGTTGAGTGCTTGAAAAAGGAAAGTTAAAATTTTTTAAAATTAATCCTTTATTATAATGATTTACTAGCTAATGGCGTATGTCACTGCAGTCATTAGCGTTTAATAATGTAAGTTAACCAATTCCTTCTTCCCATTATCCATTATGTTAATCGTTTATTAAATAAATCTCAGCCTTTCTATAATGTACGAGATTAACAGTTAATTAACTAGGTTTGTCTCATACTAATATTTATGGTTAAACATGACTTACTTAAAATATAGGTTTGTTACAAGCTATGAGTCTGATTGTTAATTAATTAAAGCAAATTATTTGAGTTTTGTTCTCACCATAACCAATAACTAAAACAGTTTCAGGATAGTCTATTATTATTCTAATGATTAATTAACTAAAGACCCCTGATATCGTCTTTCAATTTTGGATGTTAATTAACCAACTCGTTCTTCCTATTATTCATTATATTAATTGTTTATCAAATCAATCTCTCTCACTTTAATGTTCTAGACTGACACTCAATTAACTAAGTTTTATCTCATTCTAATCTTTATGGGCCGAATGATTAGCGTGCTGATCTTCGGTTTCGAAGTTCGGGAGTTCGAGTCCCATGTGGCATGAATGTTTGCAGGAGTTCGAAATTGGGAATAAGCAGTAGGTCCCGGTCTTATTAGCACTCGTGTTGTAAAGTAGACCGTAGAGCTCCAAACCAAACCAAATATAACTAATCTTTAAGGTTAAACATGACGGTCTCATAATCTTTTAAGCTAATGTTAAATAATTAGGCCTGTCTCATTTTAATATATAAGATAGCTATTAATTTATAGGCACATCTCACTAAAATATATTAAGATAATCATAAATTTAGTAAGACAAGACCACATAAAAATGATTACCGTTAATTAATTAATTAGAACCATCTCACATAAAATATTAGGTCAATCGGAAGTTAACCAGTCACACAGTTACTAGATTCACCACAATTTATAATACTCATAGTTAGTTAATTAAGGACCGTTCTCACCAAAAGACGTTTAACGGCTAACCGTGATTAACCCATGTTACCAACCAATGGTAAGAAGCAATTCTCCGTTTAAACAGGGGTTAATAGCGGTTAGCAGTTAAAAGACTTTAGTAAAACCGTCCCTTAATTCGAAACTTATAATTAGCTGCTACTCATGATGATTGTCATTAGATAATCTAGTGGCTACACGACTAGATTATCTAATGAAGTCACTAGAAGTACATTTCGGCACGCTGGTTTATGACGAAGATGGGAACTTTTGCTACTCTGAAGAGAATTTTCGTCATAATGACGTAGCCAGTAGAAAAAATCGACTATTCATATCATTTAGAGCCCCTGTGAGTAGCAGCCATTATATTTTATGTCAATCGCGTATGAGCGCGATATTGTGGCTTGATATGGGTTAGTCCTTATTTAACCAAGTGATTAATTAATCGTAGGAACCCTACGTTTAGAACCTTATATTTGGAGACCCAGGCAACTTTTTAATCCCATACAATGAGGAGGGTATTTAGTTAAGTAAAGTTCTCACCACAATCTATTAGATTTTATGTTATCTAATAGATTATGGTGAGATCATAACCTATAGATTATATTTACTAAGTCCATCCCACCATAATCTACTAGTTTCGTAAATTAAATAGGACTGTTTTCCCTTTAATTTTTTAGCTAATGGCTAGTTAAGGACCAGTCTCCCCAAAGTCGTTTATCATTTAACCGCGATTAACCCATGGCGTCAACCAATGGTGAGATGCAATTCTCCCTTTAAACAGGGGTTAATAGCGGTTAGCAGTTAAAAGACTTTAGTAAAACCGTCCCTTAATTCAAAACTTATAATTAGCTGCTACTCATGACGATTGTCATTAGATAATCTAGTGGCTACACCACTAGATTATCTAATTACGTCACTAGAAGTACATTTCGGCACGCTGGTTTATGACGAAGATGGGAACTTTTGCTACTCTGAAGGGAATTTTCGTCATAATGACGTAGCCAGTCGAAAAAATCGACTATTCCTATCATTTAGAGCCCCTGTGAGTAGCAGCCATTATCTTTTATGTCAATCACGTATTAACGCGATATTGTGGCTTGATATGGGTTAGTCCTTATTTAACCAAGTGCTTAATTAATCGTAGGAACCCTACGTTTAGAACCTTATATTTGGAGACCCAGGCAACTTTTTAATCCCATACATTGAGGAGGGTATTTAGTTAAGTAAAGTTCTCACCACAATCTATTAGATTTTATGTTATCTAATAGATTATGGTGAGATCATAACCTATAGATTATATTTACTAAGTCCATCCCACCATAATCTACTAGTTTCGTAAATTAAATAAGGACTGTTTTCCCTTTATTCTTTTGGCTAATGGCTAGTTAAGGGCCAGTCTCACCAAAGTCGTTTAATATCTAACCGCGGTTAACCCATGGCGTCAGCCAATGGTGACATGCAATTCTCCGTTTAAACAGAGATTAATCGCGGTTAACCGTTACACGACTTTGGTGAAACCGGGCCTAATTAAAACACAGATTTCAACATACGTCATATTATTAGTTTATTATAATACAGTTATATGACATTTAGGGCCTGTCTCACCAAAGTTGTTTAACGGCTAACTGCGATTAACCCATTGCGCCAATCAATGGTAGGACGCAATTCTCCATTTAAACAGAGATTAATCGCGGTTATCGTTAAGCGACTTTGGTGAGACAGGCCCTTAATCATCAGTTAGTTATACAACTATCTACTGGTAAATTAGGGCTAACATCGATATTTAAAAAGAATCGGTTATTAAAACGTAGATTTTTCTATTGAAACCAGTTATTTACATGTTGTTATTTTATCTCTTCATTGTATAAATAATTATTATTATGTATAAATATTAGTGTGTCAAACTTGCCATAACTTACTAGGTTAATTATAATTTAAGGCCCGTTCTTAATATATTCTAATATGTAATAATTAATTAACTAAAGATGTAAATTTGAACAAAAAGCTAATTATTTATTACATCACAATCATATGGCATTTAATCGACAATTAGTTATACTACTAGCCGAGGAAAGTAGGTTCATATTTGAGTTAAAAATAATCAGTAATTAAACTGCAATATAATTTTATTCTTAATTGGAGGGAACCGTATATTTACTTGTTGCCATTTCGTTCATTCATATTTTACTCCGGAATCCCCCACTCGTAAATAAATATGTATGAGCAAGAGAGATTGATGTATATATACATAAGAGTCTAGGCCACGTTATAATCTTGGCCTGACCTAATTCATCCCAGCGCTGGAATTACGTCTAAGGGCACGATCTAACTCCACACACACGCAGGGAATAGTCCCGCATTCAGGAGAGGCGGGCGGCCCGGATCGATTTCAATGAAAAATCTTGGCATTTTTCCATAGCCGACGCGCTCCGAAAAATATTTCGGGGGTTGTGCCTCACGTCGTAAGGGAGGTTTGGAGTAACCCACTCCTCGCGCATTCATTGAAGTGTTACTTCCTCGAAAACTCTGCACCGGAGTTGGCATAGCAGGGCATTAATCCCGAGAGGTGACTGCAGATGAATCGGGTAAAAACCGTAGTTGCGGGATATTTTGCAGCTAGCACGTCTGTCATAATTTATTTTGCTTTGCAGTCAACTCTGGTTGTGTTAAAAAAGACATTGTTACTCCTACCATAATTAACACTGAATTAGACAATGTTTAGTAATTAACACTAATTAATTAATTTTCCGGGTTTTTCATTAATCCTCCTGTTAAAAGGAAGTTTTTCGGCAACCCACTCTTCAAGTATTTAGCGGTCACTCCTGCTGAGTTAAAAACTCAGTATCAGTCCTACGTTTCAATTTCTTTAAACTAATCATCGGTTAATGACACCATAATTAACACTGAATTAGACAATGTTTAGTAATTGACACTAATTAATTGTTAATTAATTTTCAGGGATTTTCATTAATTCTCCTGTGACAAGGAAGTTTTTCGGCAACCCACTCTTCAAGTATTTCGCGGTCACTCTTGCTGAGTTAAAAAACGCAGTGATATTCCTACGTCTCAATTTCTTTAAATTAATCGTCGGTTAATAACACCATAATTAACACTGAATTAGATAATGTTTAATAATTAACAGTAATTAATTGTTAATTAATTTTCAGGGTTTTCATTAATCCTCCTGTCTCAAGGAAGTTTTGGGCAACCCACTCTTCAAGTATTTCGCGGTCACTCCTGCTGAGTTAAAAACGCAGTGATAGTCCTACGTCTCAATTTCTTTAAGCTAATCGTCGGTTAATAACATCATAATTAACACTGAATTAGACAATGTTTAATAATTAACAGTAATTAATTGTTAATTAATTTTCAGGGTTTCTCATTAATCCTCCTGTCTCAAGGAAGTTTTGGGCAACCCACTCTTCAAGTATTTCGCGGTCACTCCTGCTGAATTAAAAACGCAGTGATAGTCCTACGTCGTCATTACCCGACGATTAGCTTGAGCTAATTTCTAGCGTAATTTCGTGCTAATCGTCGGTTAATGACACCATAATTAACACTGAATTAGACAATGTTTAGTAATTAACACTAATTAATTGTTAATTAATTTTCAGGGTTTTTCATTAATCCTCCTGTTAAAAGGAAGTTTTTCGGCAACCCACTCTTCAAGTATTTCGCGGTCACTCCTGCTGTATTAAAAACTGAGTAATACTCCTACGTCTCAGTTTGTTTAAACTAATCAACGGTTAATGGCAATATAATTAACACTGAATTAGACAATGTTTAATAATCAACAGTAATTAATTGTTAATTAATTTTCAGATTATTTTCATTAATTCTCCTGTGACAAGGAAGTTTTTCGGCAACCCACTCTTCAAGTATTTCTCGCTAAACGCTGAGTTAAAAACGTAGTGATTTCCCGTTTCAATTTCTTTAGCTAACTCGGTTAATGACTAGCTAATCATCGGTTAATGACACCATATTTAACAATGAATTAGACAATGATTTGTAATTAACATTAATTAATTGTTAATTAATTTTCAGGGTTTTTCATTAATCCTTCGATCACAAGGAAGTGTTTCGGCAACCCACTCTTCAAGTATTTCGCGGTCACTCCTGCTGAGTTAAAAACGCAGTGATAGTCCTACGTCTCAATTTCTTTAAGCTAATCGTCGGTTAATAACATCATAATTAACACTGAATTAGACAATGTTTAATAATTAACAGTAATTAATTGTTAATTAATTTTCAGGGTTTCTCATTAATCCTCCTGTCTCAAGGAAGTTTTGGGCAACCCACTCTTCAAGTATTTCGCGGTCACTCCTGCTGAATTAAAAACGCAGTGATAGTCCTACGCCTCAATGTCTTTAAGCTAATCGTCGGTTAATGACACCATAATTAACACTGAATTAGACAATGTTTAGTAATTAACACTAATTAATTGTTAATTAATTTTCAGGGTTTTTCATTAATCCTCCTGTTAAAAGGAAGTTTTTCGGCAACCCACTCTTCAAGTATTTCGCGGTCACTCCTGCTGTAAAAACTGAGTAATACTCCTACGTCTCAGTTTGTTTAAACTAATCAACGGTTAATGGCAATATAAATAGCAAGGAATTAGACACTGTTTAATAATCAACAGTAATTAATTGTTGATTAATTTTCAGATTATTTTCATTAATCCTTATATTGCAAGGGAGTTTCGAGAAACCCACTCCTCAAGTATTCTATTGGCACATAAACCTGATTAGAACTTATTTCCCCGTTTCTTGTAGTTTTCCAACTCCCTAGAACTCCGTTCGACAATGTACCGACCCTCAGATGGTAGTCAGATGCTCTATGTTCTCTCTGTGTAATCTTTGTTGAAGTCTAGTGTAGAGAACCTGTCCTTCTGCTTTCGGGCCCGCTAAGGACGTTACAACATATTGTCCTCTAATTTCCTCTTTTTTTTAATACGTGGGCTCAGTGACTACTATAAAATACACCTTTGATAGTTTAAAAGTATAAAGCTGAAGTCCGTTCATTCGAATCGAATTAGATTAAATTAGATTTAAAGTAACCCACTTCTCGAACATTCATTGAAGTGTTACATCTTCAAACACTCTGCGCTGCCTTTGACATAGCAGGGAGTTAATCAGAGAATCGGAAATTGTGCCTTAAGCCATAAGTTACTTGCAAAGCAACCCACTTCTCGGCCATTCATTAAAGTAATACTTCTTCAAAACTCTGAGTTGCCGTTGACATAACATTGCATTAATTAAGGCATTACTGGTCAACAACGAAATCCTCGGTTGAAAACCCACGGTCTTGAATGCTTTAGGCTATTACTTAATTTTCCGTAGTTTATTTTCATTTGCGGATATCTCTGCTGTGTTGAAAGCAAAACATTGTTGACTTCCGACTCCCCCCTCCTCAATTTTCTTTTAGCTAATCGACAATTAATGGCAATATAATTGGCAGTGAATTAAACCTTATTAATAGTGGACATTAATTAATTTTTGATTAAATCTCGAGTTGTACTTCATGTCGTAACAGAATACTGAGTAAACTATTCTGCGCATTTAGTGAAGTGCTACTGTCTCGAAAATCTTGCAACGGCATTGATATAATAGGACATTAATGCCTAGAGATGTCCTGTAGATAACTTGGTTAAAAACCCATGATTCGAGGTTTTTGACGGTACTATGTAGTTTTTCATACTCTGGGTGTCACCATATTGCAATCAAAGTATGTCACAGGGGACATCCAAGTCACAACGACGTCAGAAGCCGTCATTATGACACGGAAGAGAAGGGATTTTATGTTATCAAATTCCTATCTATGGTGAAGTCTGACGCTGAAGTCACCTGTGACATATCTCGAGCACAATATGGTAGCAACCTTAATTTTGTGTTGAAATCACCCCTGCTTTACTGAAAAGAAACATTGTTACCCAACGTTTAAATTTGCTTTACCTCAACATTCGAATAATTTCAACATAACTGACAATGAATCAAACACTGATTCATATTGAGCATTAATAAATATTTGATTTACTCTTGAAAGTTGTGAATCATTTCATAAAGGAGGTTGGAATAAACCACACCTTGAGGATTCATTTAGGTGCTACTTTCTTGAAAATTCTACAACAGTGTTGGCGTAACACAGCATTAGGCGCGGTCTCATCAAAGTCTTTTAATAGCTAATCACGATTAATGCATGGCTACAACCAATGTTGGGACGCAATTCTCCTTTTAAACAGAGATTAATTCCAGTTAGCTGTTAAACAACTTTGGTGCGACCTGCCTTTAATCTCTGAAGTGGCTGTAGACAAAAACTTACACCTGGGGAGCTAGTTTGTTTTCTTTTACGGTTACACACGTTGTAGGAATTATTAACCATTGATCCTTACACATATCAGTTGATTTCAGGTAATCTGCGATTAAGTTCTACATAGGCCCGGTCTCACCATAGTCGTTTAACGGATAACCGCGATTAACTCAGGACACCAGACAAGGTTGGGACTCAATTCTCTATTTAAACACAGTTTAATCACAATAGAGACCGGCCCTAAAAGTAGGATTTTTAACTAACGATTGATAGAATGATATTAAGCAGTAATTAATCATCGATTAGTTAATGCAAATAAATGAATATAACAGATTTAGGATAAAACTTTGTAATATAAAAATATTACTCACCTCACTAAATATAAATATAACACTACTATAAAATACAATTATAACATCAAACTCTATATGAACGTGCGTATATACATATATGTATATATATATATATATATATATATATATATATATATGTGTGTGTGTGTGTGTGTGTGTGTGTGTATATATATACATACATATATGCATAATATATATATATATATATATATATATATATATATGTCAGGTCTAAAAAAGGGGTAGTTAGAAGTTACGTAGGTTAAAAACGATTTAAAAAAAAGAAACTCTTTTATAATAATAAAATAAATTAAAAACATCCACGCTAACGTAAGCTTTTGGGATTATCCGGTCAGGCGGAAGCATTTTGGAAGAATTTGATGAGATTACAAACAGATAAGCTCAATCAGCGCGTTGACATGGAACTGTCAACAACATTACGCGTGTCTTCGACGACTAAGTGAAAATGGCGCAAGTTTTACTTTAACGATGGTTTAATAAACTTATTATTATCAAGAAGACTGTTTTCCATTCACCTTAACTCTGGATCACGCCCTGCCATACACACACACACACACACACACACACACACACACATATATATATATATATATATATATATATATATATATATATATATATGATGTGTGTATATATACATATATGTATAATATATGTATATATACATATATATATATATTTATATTTATATGTATATATATATATATATATATATATATATATATATATATATATATATGTGTGTGTGTGTGTGTGTGTGTGTGTGTGTGTATATACATATATATATATATATATATATATATATATTTATTTATTTATTTATTTATTTCTATTTATATTTATATGTATATATATACATATACATATATATATATTTATATATATATATATATATATACATATACATATATATATATATATATTTATATATATATGTATATATATACATATACATATATATATACATATATATATACACATATATATTAATATATATATATATATATTTATATTTATATGTATAAATATATGCATATTATATATATACATATGTTTAATATATGTATATTTATATATACATTTATATATATGTATATATATATATATATATATATATATATATATATATATATATAATGTATGTATATGTATGAAAACCAAGTGACAACATGCTATTTAAAGTGTTTTTTTTAAATAGATATTTAAATAAATTTTATAATTGTGCATCCAAAGAGTTTAGTATTTAGTTAACGATATGTGTACACACATATTTGTAGGACAATAACAGCACACTAACATACGTGGGTAGGATATATTTCTGTAATGGAGAATGGCAACGACAGAATGTAAACAAGCGAAAAATCTATCTTGCTATTGCCCCGATTTGCTGTTCTACCGAATTCTAAAATAGGATAGGTTTTGAGCACCGTAGTCAACGTTTTGCAATACAAGGGTTAATTATAACAAAATGTACTGATTTAACCCGATTATGAATAGTTACGATCATCCATGCCAGCAGTGGAATTCTATCCTGTGAACCATGGTACCTACTAACAGCGCCATACCTATTCCATCATCATTCGATCAAATTATTATTAGATATTATAAAGAAAAGAATTTTGGAATTAGTTAAAAATGTAGAACGACGTGCAATGAGAGGAAAGCGGGACCATTCAATAAGAAAAAAGCAAAGAAAAGTTTTATAAACAGATACCAGGGGTGACCAGAATTTTTGCAGCAAGTTCCAAAGCTACCTACCTGAAAATGTTTGGAGCCGTGCCAACAGTTCGTAATAGAAAAGTAGTTCAGAATACTAATGTATTTATATTAATAGTTTTTTAATATTTATCAAAAAAAATTATTTACTTTTCTCTAGTATATCGTAAATGAATTTCGAATGTAGAAACTAAATTTTTCTAATAAGGTGGATAAATAGAAATTTAATTTTTTTATTTATTTAGATGCTTGTTAGTCAGATCAGAAGGGAACATCTATTTGTATTCATCTTTTATTTAATTATTCTAATTTTTTTTAAATTTATCAAGAATAATTTATTTACTCTTCACTATTACATGGCAATTAATTTCGAATGTAGAAACACATTTTTTATAATAAGGGGGATAAATAGATATTTATTTATTTATTTAGATGCTTGTTAGTCAGATTAGAATGGAACTTCTATTTGTATTGATCTTTTGTTTAATTATTCTAATTTTTTTTTTTTTAATTTATCAAAAATAATTTTATTAACTCTTCTCTACTACATGGTAAATGAATTTCCAATGTAGAAACTAATTTTTTATAATAAGGTGGACAAAGAGAAATTTAATTTATTTATTTATTTAGATGCTGGTTAGTCAGATTAGAATGGAATTTGTATTTGAATTGATCTTTATTTAATTATTCTATATTTTTTAATTTATCAAAAATAATTTTATTTACTCTTCTCTACCACATGGTAAATGAATTTCGAATGTAGAAACTAATTTTTTATAATAAGATGGATAAATAGAAATTTAATTTATTTATTTATTTTGATGCTGGTTAGTCAGATTAGAATGAAACTTCTATTTGCATTGATCTTTATTTAATTATTCTAAGTTTTTTTAATTTATCAAAAATAGTTTTATTTACTCTTCTCTACTACATGGGAAATGAAATTCGAATGTAGAAACTAATTTTTTATAATAAGGTGGATAAATAGAAATTTAATTTATTAATTCCTTTAGATGCTGGTTATTCACATTAGAATGAAGTTTCCTTTTCTATTGAACTTCTATTTAATTATTCTAATTAATTATTTAATTATTTTATTTATGGTGCCTTAGTCTGAATGGCTAAGATACGATATTTGTTATTGGAGTTTGTGGGTTTGAATTCCACTGTGACATGGATCTTCATAGACGTTAGGCAGCGGCCTTAAGCAGTAAGTCCTGCTCTCATTATCCCTAGTGTTGCAAAAAAAGTTTACCGTAGCGCTCCAAACCAAAAAACATGACAAACATTTTTCATTTATTATTTTGGCTGCAATAAACTCATTAAACAGGGCACGAGCACCCATTTGGTTGGTTCCTGTTAACATACACTTATAACATACAAATATACAACGACATAAAATTTTGAGAAAACACGCGGCAAAAATTACTTCAAAATTTTTAATTGTATAAAAGTAAAAATATAATGTGAATAGAGTTGATTCCAAAGCTGGAGTTTATACATTTTTAACCCTTTCGTGGGTCATTTATTTCTTACACAACGTTTTCAAAATTTCAAAACAGAAGTGCTTATTCTATTCAATTAATCAAACAACAGATAAGAGTCCAAAACTGAAGGGGAATCAGTCTTCTAGGTCCTACACCTCTTAGGTCAAGATTTCAAGATCATTATAAAGGCCACCCAGATTGTAGAGCTGTTAGCGCATTTGCTCCCCCTCCTCCGATGGATTGATTCCTGAGTAAGGCATGTATGCATTTGTTGAAGTAACGTTAACCAGCTTGTACCGAGGTACTTTCCCAGGGTGATCTGCACGTGCATGCACAGCTGTGGGAGGGTTTTCCTAGAGGAATTTAAGACTCCAATTGTTCATGTCAAGTTTAGGGACCCCTGCAGAGAATGTATAGATCACGAAATGGCAGAGTAACGGTCAAGCTCGCACAGAGATGGAACCGTGAGTTATGGGAGCAGGGGCTAAAAAGTAATGTCAGCTTGCACAAAAGGGGCTACTTTAATGAGCCCACCTGCACTCCCGAAGGGCATACAGATGTGGGAAAATTTCCCGAAGAGAAGCTATTGGATAGGAAGAAAAAAGGGCCGTTGGGACCGAGGTGAGGAGTTTGGAAACGGAGTTAAGGACAGGAGTTGAAGTCGGGATTCGAGAGAAGTGGGACAAGAACCCACCAGCATCGACTCGTTCCATGCGCCCGAACACCCGGACCGACTCACCGCATGAGGAAAGCCTCTACCTGACCCTCTGCACCAACTGAAGACTGACGTAGGGAGAAAAGCCCCTGCTTGCTCCCCTGTGACTTTAATGGAGGTAATTTATAAAATAATATTTACAGTCACTTAACTTAGGCCTCTGTTAATAATAATAACTCCTTATAAAGAGAAATGGGATAATTATAGTGTAAATAGAAGACATAAATAATTGATGATTATGATATATGATAACCAAGAATCTATTTGTAAATGAATGTATAGAATAAATGTCTGAATCTCAATATAAAGTATTATATTCATTCTGTGTTTCCCCCTTGTAACGAACACTGGTGTATAGGTTGTATGTACATTACAACACAGCTATATGGTAATCCCATAATAAAATCGTCAACAAAATCTGCAGTTTTGTAACTGTCAATGTTAATAAAGGCAATTCACCCCGTATTGAAAATAAATAGTATCATCACAAAATAAAAAACGATTTCTAAACAAACTCACTTACCTTTCGTCAGATTTCGCCGATTTGTACCAGGACTGTTCTATCCCCGGAATCCTCTCGAACATCGTTATTGACGATCGTGGACTCATGTGAACCTTGTTCAAGGAGGGCCGAGACCCGAACTGGGGAGAATGTCTCCCATCCATGGTTCAGCCTGAAATGAACTCAACCACTTGTTCTTTAACTCGGACGTTTATCCTTTCACCGGGGATCTTCAGATTCCTGGAACACACACACACATATTCCCGGTGGACTGTGCCCGTAATCCAAAAGCATCGTTACTTGGTCTCACGTTCCTGTAGAAATCCTACTCGGTCCTTGCAGGAAATACACAAAGAAATCCGAAGAGTGCAATTACTCAAAGGATATCCCTCAGCAATTTAGAGACCTACGCGTTGACTGTGGAGTATTTTATCCACCAAGCAATCATTAGTTGAGATTTCCTTGCAGGAAATACACAAAGAAATTCGGAGAGTACAACTACTCGAAAGATGTCAATCAGAAGTTTACAGACCTATGCTTTGACTGTGGTGTATTTAATCCACCAAGCAATCATTAGTTGAGATTTCCTAATCAACGGCTAAAGTTTTACCATGAAAAAAGGCTTCTAGACTTTCTTCAGATAATGAGTATCACGTGAGCAAAGTTCTTCTGACACAAATGTATATATATCTGTGATCTTATTCTGTTCTGAATCAAACGTCTAAAGTTATCAGTAAGTATATGCCATTTTTTCGTAATATTCAGCATACCTCGATGCTGAAAATTCAGCAAGAGTAAAAACACAGATTCTGGTAAAACATACAGAATAGAGACTACACTGGTAAATTTAAGTCAGGTGGAAAAGAAGGTTGAGCGTGGAAAAAAGCTTCTCAACAATTTAATTAGTAATTGCACATAGTAGTAACTTAATATTTATGAAATGAAACTTTTTCTGAACAAAATGTTCTGAATTTTATTCTACATAGGCTTCTAAGAAATAGTTTTAATGTACGTCTTAGCACATAAACCTCTTATTCAATCACATGTAGTGCTTATAATCAAACATTCAAAGAAACAGATGATGATATTCCAAACATATTAAGGGATAAAAGTGCAGAATATTTCTAGGCTTCTTTTTTAGCTTTACTGTATAAACTTTTATAACGAATTATTACTTTATGTTCGACATAAACTATATTTCTATTTTAAGACAAATCGAGTTAAATTTATAATTAATTAATTTCCAAAGATAAATTTCAGATTGAAATTTTACTGCTAAATTTCAATATTCGAAAATTGCAGTAATTAAATTGCACTTCATAACAAATTATTAAAATAAATTTCACCGAAACGGTTATATGTAAATCAATAATTTTGTTTTCAGTTTTATCATTTTGATTTGAAGAACTTTCTCAGTCACAGATAAACATATAAGCTTTTGAAACAGTTACTACTCAGGAAGTAATATTTGATTAGATTCATCAAACTAAACATCGTTTTCGCTGCGTGTAGATCAAATATTGAAAGTTATAAACAATTAGTATAGTTAATAAACACAGTTTGAATTTTTTAAATTTTATGCTTAAAGAAATTCTGAAAAAGGATTTTTTCAGTTTTGATATTATCGTTTGAATGCTAATTATATTATTAATTAATTAATTAATTAATTAATTGTTTTAGAAGAAATAGAAAACAATTATCTCTAAACTGATGATTTCCTTCCGATTAAGTAAATAATTAATTAACTGGACGACAATTCCGTCATCACTGTGACTGTATCCCTACTGACAGCCTGACTGGAGAGCGGAAAAACAAATGCTTACACACAGATAGCGGGAGAGAGCAGAGCTTGTATCCAAATAGCCAGTACGAGCGTGAAAATAGAACGACCATCCGACTGGATCAGGCCAGGAAAATATTGGGAAGTGAAAGCAGAAAAGGGTTGCCAGGGGGCGCCACCGTACTGGAGGTCCGGTTGCCAGGCAACTGCAAGACTGTGCTCTTGGAAGTCCCAGGGATGCTGCATTCAGGACTGTGGGAAATGGGGTTGGACTAACGTAGTAATACGCCGTAAGCATCAATGAATTTTACTATTTACGTGTTTGCCGCTTAAAGCATCTAACTGGATATAAATGACAGTTTTGAGTGAAAAATTAGATATTTCTTTTATTGATTTAATAGAAAGATCATAATGTTAGGTCTTCAAAACAATTTTTCTCTTGCCTCTACGATCTTAATAAGAACTTAAGACATTTTCTGTTTTGGATCATATATCATTTAAATTACAGAATTTTATTTGCAAACAAACTGTTAAACTTAAGATTTTATTTTAAAAATAAACTTTTGCTGATAATTTTAGTTTAATTCTGAAGTATGAGTAATGAAATTTAAGTAACTGCAATCAAATCTTTGTAAAAAAAAGTAATAATCTGCAACAAAAACTTTAATTGCATGTTGTGAGAAACTACATTTAAATGTTTTATTACTCAGGAATAATTTGCTAATTAAAAAATTGGTACTTGTATGGTATTAATAATGGTTTTCAGTCACACATTAAAAATTTATTTTTATTTATTAGTATAACCATAAAGTTAGCCTTTCTTTTTGTCTTCACGATCTACAAATTAAATATTAAGACAATTTTTTTCTGATTGAAAATCCGGAAGTTTAGTTTAAATAACCAGATTTTATTTGTAAACAAACCTTTAAATTTATGTTTTTATTTTAAAAATAGACTTTTGCTGATAATATTAGCTTAATTCCGACGTATGAAGATTAACTTTTCAGTGACTGCAATTAAATCTTTGTAAAAAAAAATATGCTACAAAAACTTTAATTGCATATTTTGAGAAACTACATTTAAATATTTTAATATTTTAAAAATTTTATTTTAAAAAAAAAATTTTGCTGATAATTTTAGTTTACTTCCGACGTATGAACATTGCAATTTTAAGTGACTACAATCAACAAGTAAAAAAAAAATAATAATCTGCAACAAAAATTTTAATTGCATGTTCTAAGAAACTACATTTAAATGTTTTATTACTCAGGAATAATATGAACCTGTATGGTATTAATAATGGTTTTCAGTGAAACCTTAGAAATTTCTTTGGAATTATTAGTAAAACCATAAAGTTAACTTTTCCTTTTGTCTCCACGATCTACAAATTAGAACTTAAGACATATTCTGTTTTGGATCAAATATCATTTAAATAACCGGATTTTATTTGTAAACAAACCGTTAAATTTAAGATTTTATTTTAAAAATAGACTTTTGCTGATAATTTTAGTCTAATTCCGATGTATGAATATTGAACTTTTAAATGACTGCAATCTAATCTTTGTAAAAAAAATTCTGAAACAAAAAATTTTGATCACATGTAGTGAGAAACTACATTTATTACTCAGGAATAATTTGATGAATAAAAAATTGGTACCTGTATGGTATTAATAATGGTTTTCAGTGAAACATTAAGAATTTATTTTGATTTATTAGTAAAACCATAAAGTTAGCCTTTCCTTTTGTAGTCACGATCTACAAAAAAAATATTAAAACAATTTTGTTCTGATTGAAAATCCGGAAGTTTAGTTTAAATAACCGGATTTTATTTGCAAACAAACTTTTAAATTTAAGTTTTTATTTTAAAAATAGACTTTTGCTGGTATTTTTAGTTTAATTCCAACGAATGAAGATTAACTTTTCAGTGCCTGCAATTAAATCTTCGAAAAAGAATCTGATAAAAACTTTAACTGCATGTTTTGAGAAACTAAATTTAAATATTTTATTATTCAAGAATAATTTGATAATTAAAAAATTGGTACCTGTATGGTATTAATAATGGTTTTCAGTGAAACATTAGAAATTTCTTTTGATTTATTAGTAAAACCATAAAGTTAAATTTTCCTTTTGTCTCCACGATCTACAAATTAGAAATTAAGACAATTTTGTTCTGATTGAAAATCCAGAAGTTTTGTTTAAATAACCGGATTTTATTTGTAAATAAACCTTTAAATTTAAGTTTTTATTTTAAAAGTAGACTTTTGCTGATAATTTTTGTTTAATTCCGACGTATGAATATTGAATTTTTAAGTGACTGCAATCAAATCTTTGTAAAAAAAATAATAATCTACAACAATATTTTTAATTGACTGTTCAAAGAAACTACATTTAAATGTTTTATTACTCAGGAATAATATGATACCTGTATGATAATAATAATGGTTTTCAGTGACACATTAGAAATTTCTTTGGATTTATTAATAAAATCATAAAGTTAGCTTTTCCTTTTGTCATCCACGATCTACAAATTAGAACTTAAGACATATTCCGTTTTGGATCAAATATCCTTTAAATAACCTAATTTTATTTGTAAAAAAACCGTTAAATTTAAGATTTCATTTTAAATATAAACTTTTGCTGATAATTTTAGTTTAATTCCGACGTATGAATATTAAAATTTTAAGTGACTGCAATTAAATCTTTGTAAATAAAAAATAATAATCTGCAACCAAAACTTTGATTGCATATTCTGAGAAACTGCAATTAAATGTTTTATTACTCAGGAATAATATGATACCTGTATGGTAGTAATAAAGGTTTTCAGTGAAACATTAAAAATTTATTTTTCTGTATTACTAAAAGTTAGCCTTTCCTTTTTGTCTTCACGATCTACAAATTAAATATTAAGACAATTTTGTACTGATTAAAAATCCGGAAGTTTTGTTTAAATATCCGGATTTTTTTCGTAAACAAACCTTTAATTTTAAGTTTTTATTTTAAAAATAGACTTTCGGTCTCATTAGCCCTCGTGTTGCAAAACGTAGACTGTTGAGCTCCAAACCAAACCAAACATAGACTTTTGCTGATAATTTTAGTTTAATTCCGACGTATGAATATTGAACTTTTAAATGACAGCAATCAAATCTTTGTAAAAAAATATCTGCAGCAAAATTTTAATTGCATGTTGTGAGAAACTACATTTAAATATTTTATTACTCAGGAATAATTTGATAATTAAAAAATTGGTACCTGTATGGTATTAATAATGGTTTTCAGTCAAATATTAGAAATTTCTTTGGATTTACAAGTAAAACCATAAAGTTAGCTTTTACTTTTGTCTCTATGATCTACAAATTAGAAATAAAGACAATTTTGTTCTGATTGAAAATCCGTAAGTTTAGTTTAAATAACCTTATTTTATTTGTAAACAAACTTTTAAATTTAAATTTTATTTTAAAAATAGACTTTTGGTGATAATTTTTGTTTAATTCCGACGCATGAAGATTAACTTTTCAGTGACTGCAATTAAATGTTTGTAAAAAAAATTATCGCAACAATATATTTAATTGCATGTTGTGAGAAACTACATTTAAATATTTTATTACTCAGAAATAATTTGATAATTAAAAAATTGGTACCTGTATGGTATTAATAATGGTTTTCAGTGAAGAATTAGAAATTCCTTTGGATTTATTAGTAAAACCATAAAGTTATTCTTTCCTTTTGTCTCCACGATCTACAAATTAAATATTAAGACAATTTTGTACTGATTAAAAATCCGGAAGTTTTGTTTAAATAACCGAATTTTATTCGTAAACAAACCTTTAATTTTAAGTTTTTATTTTAAAAATAGACTTTTGCTGGTATTTTTAGTTTAATTCCAACGAATGAAGATTAACTTTTCAGTACCTACAATTAAATCTTTGTAAAAAAATCTGCTATAAAAACTTTAATTGCATGTTTTGAGAAACTACATTTAAATATTTTATTATTCAGGAACAATTTGATAATTAAAAAATTGGTACCTGTATGGTATTAATAATGGTTTTCAGTGAAACATTAGAAATTTCTTTTGATTTATTAGTAAAACCATAAAGTTGGCTTTTCCTTTTGTCTTCGTGATCTACATATTAGAAAATAAGACAATTTTGTTCTGATTAAAAATCCGAAAGTTTAGTTTAAATAACCGGATTTTATCTGTAAAAAAACCTTTAAATTAAAAATTTTATTTAAAAAAAGACTTTTGCTGATAATTTTAGTCTAATTCCGATGTATGAATACTGAACTTTTAAGTGGCTGCAATCAATTGTAAAAAAAAAATAATAATAATAATAATCTACAACAAAAACTTTAATTGCATGTTCTAAGAAACTACATTTGAATGTTTTATTACTCAGGAATAATATGATACCTGTATGGTATTAATAATGGTTTTCAGTGAAACATTAGAAATTTCTTTTGATTTATTAGTAAAACCATAAAGTTAGCATTTCCTTTTGTCCTCACGGTCTACAAATTAGAAATAAAGACAATTTTGTTCTGATTGAAAATCCGGAAGTTTAGTTTAAATAACCGGATTTTATTTGTAAACAAACATTTAAATTTAAGTTTTTATTTTAAAAATAGACTTTTGCTGATAATTTTAGTTTAATTCCGACGTATAAACATTGAACTTTTAAGTGACAGCAATCAAATCTTTGTAAAAAAAATCTGCTACAAAATTTTAATTGCATGTTGTGAGAAACTAAATTTAAATGTTTTATTACTCAGGAATAATTTGATAATTAAAAAATTGGTACCTGTATGGTATTAATAATGGTTTTCAGTGAAACATTAGAAATTTCTTTTGATTTATTAGTAAAACCATAAAGTTAAATTTTCCTTTTGTCTCCTCGATCTACAAATTAGAAATTAAGACAATTTTGTTTCTGATTGAAAATCCGGAAATTTAGTTTAAATAACTGGATTTTACTTGCAAACAAACCTTTGCATTTAAGATTTTATTTTAAAAATAGACTTTTGCTGATAATTTTAGTTTAATTACGACGTATGAAGATTAACTTTTCAGTAACTACAATTAAATCTTTGTAAAAACAATCTGCAACAAAAACTTTAATTGCATGTTCTAAGAAACTACATTTAAATGATTTATTACTCAGGAATAATATGATGCCTGTATGATATCAATAATGGTTTTCAGTGAAACATTAGAAATTTCTTTGGATTTATTAGTAAAACCATAAAGTTAGCTTTTCCTTTTGTCATCCACGATCTACAAATTAGAACTTAAGACATATTCTGTTTTGGATCAAATATCATTTAAATGACCGGATTTTATTTGTAAACAAACCGTTCAATTTAAGATTTGATTTTAAAAATAAACTTTTGCTGATAATTTTTCTTTAATTCCGACGATAATAATGAAATTTAAGTAACTGCAATCAAATATTTGTAAAAAAAAATAATAATCTGCACAAAAACTTTAATTGCATGTTCTAATAAATTACATTTAAATGTTTCATTACTCAGGAATAATATGATACCTGTATGATATTAATAATATTTTTCAGTTAAACATTAGAAATTTCTTTTGATTTATTAATAAAACCATAAAGTTAGCATTTCCTTTTGTCTCCACTATCTAGAAATTAGAAATTAAGACAATTTTGTTTCTCATTGAAATTCCGGTTTAATTTAAATAACCGGTTTTTATTTGTAAATATTATATTTATAAACCTTTAAATTTAATTTTTTATTTAAAAAATAGACTTTTTCTGATAATTTTAGCTTACTTCCGACCTATGAATATTAACTTTTCAGTGACTGCAATCAAATCTTTGTAAAAAAAGAAAATCTGTAACAAAAGCTTTAAATGCATGTTGGGAGAATCTATGTTTAAATGTTTTATTACTCAGGAATAATATGATACCTGTATGATAATAATAATGGTTTTCAGTGACACATTAGAAATTTCTTTGGATTTATTAGTAAAACCATAAAGTTAGCTTTTCCTTTTGTCATCCACGATCTACAAATTAGAACTTAAGACATATTACATTTTGGATCAAATATCGTTTAAATAACCGAATTTTATTCGTAAACAAACCGTTCAATTTAAGTTTTTATTTTAAAAATACACTTTTGCTGATAATTTTAGTTTAATTCCGACGTATGAATAATGAAATTTAAGTAACTGCAATCAAATCTTTGTAAAAAAAGTAATAATCTGCAACAAAAACTTTAAATGCATGTTCTAAGAAATTACATTTAAATGTTTCATTACTCAGGAATAATATGATACCTGTATGATATTAATAATATTTTTCAGTTAAACATTAGAAATTTCTTTTGATTTATTAATAAAACCATAAAGTTAGCATTTCCTTTTGTCTCCACTATCTAGAAATTAGAAATTAAGACAATTTTGTTTCTCATTGAAATTCCGGTTTAATTTAAATAACCGGTTTTTATTTGTAAATATTATATTTATAAACCTTTAAATTTAATTTTTTATTTAAAAAATAGACTTTTAATGATAATTTTAGTTTAATTCCGACGTATGAAGATTAACTTTTCAGTGACTGCAATTAAATCTTTGTAAAAAACATCTGCAACAAAAACTTTAAATGCATGTTGTAAGAAGCTATGTTTAAATGTTTTATTACTCAGGAATAATTTGATAATTCAAACATTGATACCTGTATGGTACAAATGATATTTTCGTTTACTGCCGTTGGAGCTTCAGTTATCCGATTCTTTTTTAATAACGATTTTCTCTGAAACATTAGAAATTTGTTTTGATTTATTAGTAAAACCAAAAAGTTAACTTTTCCTTTCTTAACAACGTTTTTAAAAATTAGAAATTAAGAATTAAATTTAGATTTAGAAATTTGTTATTAATTAGAAAATTACAAAATTAGAATTTTGTTTCTGATTGAAAATCTGGAAGTTTCATTTAAACAACCGGATTTTATTTGTAAACATTATTTATAAACCTTAAATTTAATTTTTTATTTTAAAAATAGACTTTTAAAGATAATTTTAGTTTTATTCCGACATATGAAGATTAACTTTTCAGTGACTGCAATTAAATCTTTGTAAAAAAAAAAATCTGCAGCAAAACCTTTAAATGCATGTTGTAAGAAACTATGTTTAAATGTTTTTTTACGTAAGAATAATTTGATAATTAAAACATATATACCTGTATGGTATAAATTAAATTTACTATTACTGTCTTTGGAGCTTAAGGTATCCGATTCTTTTTTAACCCTCTAAGTGGTTCGCACGTACAATTCCGCCAAACGGATGATGTTTTTAAATCGGTTGTCACGTACAATTTTCAACCTCCGAAAATGGATGTAATGTACGTATCTGCCAGTTCTTTCCCCCATGGAGTTTTGCGGTAGGAGGATCAGGTCGATTGTTTAGGAACTGCACCCCACTTTGACCGACATTTATTGAGGAATGCACCCCTTCCCCCTGCAGAACAAAGACGCTGATAGAATTCCATGGCTTTGTAAATCTCTATTTCGAAATATTTCTTTTGCGGTAACAGATGTATCTCTAATTGCACCACTTAAATATCTTGAATAACTTTCGTAAAAAATATAAATAAGTCTCTCAAAGGATAATTTTATTTGTAATTTTAGAATCCATTATTTCTTATGGGATGATCTTCGAGACTTGACGAGCTTTATCTGTATTAAAAATTAATAATCTATAATATCTATTTATATATCAACTTATAACCGAAAGTAAAGGGACAATAACGAAGGTGGGTTTCTCGTATTCCATTCTAGTCGTCAAAGGGTGCAGGAAAAAATCATAGAACGCTTTAGCCACTGACACTGTAAGACTGTAGCGTATTTTTTCCTCGATGTGTTTCGCTCGGGGGGTTAATAACGGTTTTCTGTGAAACATTAGAAAATTCTTTTGATTTATTAGTAAAACCACAAAGTTTTCCTTTTGTCTGAGAGATATACAAATTAGAAATTAAGACAGTTTTGTTTCTGATTGAAATTATTAAAATTTTGTTTAAATAACTGGATTTTATTTGTAAAGAAATAGTTAAAAATATTTATTTTTAAGTACTTGTTTTAAAAATAGACAAAGTATTTATTTTAATATTTATTTGAAAGTCCATGAAGTTAACTTTTCTAAACATTTTTCCTTTTGTTTCTGTGATAAATAAATTAGAAGTTATGACAATTTTATTTTGAATGAAAATCCGGAAATTTCGTTTAAACAACTGGTTTTTATTCGTAAACAAATAGTTAAAAATATTTATTTTAAAGTACTTGTTTTAAAAATAGACAAACTATTTATTTTAATATTTATTTGAATGATAATAAAATTAGTTTTTCTAAACATTTTTACTTTTGTCTGTGCGATTTACAAATTAGAAGTTATAACAACTATGTTTTTCATTGAAAATCCGGAAATTTCGTTTAAATAACCGGATTTTATTCATAAACAAATCGTTAAAAATATTTATTTTAAAGTATTTGTTTTAAAAATAGACAAAGTATTTATTTTAATATTTGATATATACATTTTAATACAAAATATTTAGATTAAAAATATACAACTTATAAAACTTGAGTTTATTAAGTGGCAGCAATCCCACTTTTGTAAAAAAAAAAAAAAAATCCACGAGAAAACCGTTAAATGTATTTTATGAGAAACTGTGTTTAGACGTTTTATTACTCAATATTGTAGTAATTAAAAAAAGCCTCTGAGGTTGCTGTATCAGTGAAATTTATTTTTACCGTGTTTGGAGATTAAAATATGCTACTGGGTTCAAAAGACGGTTTTCAGAGAAAAATTAGAAATAAATTTTATTGATTTATTTCAAAGACTATAAAATTAGCTTTTCTAAACCCTTTTTCTTTTTGTATCTGCTATTAACAAATTAGACGTTCTGACAATTTTATTTTTGATTGAAAATCCGGAAGTTTCGTTTAAAAAAACAGATTTTGTTCGTAAACAAATCGTTAAAACTGTTTATTTTAAAGTATTTGTTTTAAAAATAGACAAAGTATTTATTTTGATATTTAATATATACATATTAATACAAGTATCTATTTTAAAAATAGTCATCTTATAAATCTTGAGTTTTTTTAAGTGGCTGAATCCCACTTTTTTAAGAAAAATAATTCTGCAACAAAACAGTAAGTGTATTTTATGAGAAAATGTATTTAGACGTTTTATTACTCATTAATGTGATAATTAAAAACGCCGCTACGTTTGAGGTACCAAAGAAATTTATTCTTACCGAGTTTGTCGATTAAGGTATCCGACTGTGTTCAAAAGACGGTTTTCAGAGAAAAATTAGAAATAAATTTTACTGATTTGTTTGAAAGACCATAGAGTTAACTTTTCTAAACCCTTTTTCTTTTTGTCTCTGTGATTAACAAATTAGATGTTATGACAATTTTATTTTTGATTGAAAATCCGGAAGTTTCGTTTAAATAACCAGATTTTATTCTTAAATAAATCATTAAAACTATTTATTTTAAAGTATTTATTTTAAAAATAGACAAAGTATTTATTTTGATATTTAATATATACATTTTAATACAAGTATCTATTTTAAAAATAAACATCTTATAAAGCTTGAGTGTTTTAAGTGGCTGAATCCCACTTTTTTAAGAAAAATAATTCTGCAACAAAACAGTAAGTGTATTTTATGAGAAAATGTATTTAGACGTTTTATTACTCATTAATGTGATAATTAAAAACGCCGCTACGTTTGCGGTATCAGTAAAATTTATTTTTACTGCGTTTGAGGATTAAGATATCCGACTGGGTTTAAAAGACGATTTTCAAAGAATAATTAGAAATAAATTTTACTGATTTATTTGAAAGACCATAGAGTTAGCTTTTCTAAACCCTTTTTCGTTTTGTCTCTGTGATTAACAAATTAGATGTTATGACAATTTTATTTTTGATTGAAAATTCTGGAAGTTTCGTTTAAATAACCAGATTTTATTCGTAAACAAATCGTTAAAACTGTTTATTTTAAAGTATTTGTTTTAAAAATAGACAAAGTATTTATTTTGATATTTAATATGTACATTTTAATACAAAGTATTTACTTTAAAAATAGACATCTTATAAAGCTTGAGTTTTTTAAGTGGCTGCAATCCTACTTTTGAAAAAAAAAACATCTGCAACAAATCAGTTAAATGTATTTTATGAGAAACTATGTTTAGATGTTTTATTACTCAATAATGTGATAATTAAAAAAGCCGCTAAGTTCGAAGTATCAGTAAAATTTATTCTTACCGTGTTTGGGGGTTAAGATATCCAACTCAGTTTAGAAGACAATTTTCAAAGAAAAATTTTTTTATTGCTTTATTTGAAAAAACATATATTTACCTTTTCTAAACATTTTTTCTTTTGCCTCTGCGATTTACAAATTAAGTTATAGCAATTTTGTTTTTGATTGAAAATCCGGAAGTTTCGTTTCAATGACTGGATTTTATCCGTAAACAAATCTTTAGAAATATTTATTTTAAAGTACTTATTTTAAAAATAAACAAAATATTTATTTTAATATTTAATACATACATTTTAACAAAGTATTTAGTTTAAAAATAGGCAACTTATAAAACTTGAGTTTTTTAAATGGCAGCAATCCCACTTTTGTAAAAAAAAAAAATTCTACGACAATACCATTAAATTTATTTTATGAAACTATGTCTAGATGTTTTATTACTTAATAATGTAACAATTAAAAACACCTCTGCGGTTGCAGTATCAGCGAAATTTATTCTTAACGCGTTTGGGGATTAAAATATCCGACAGGGTTTAAAAGTCGGTTTTCAGAAAAAGAGTAATAATCACTTTTATTGATTTATTTTAAAGAACATATAGTTAGCTTTTCTAAACATTTTTCCTTTTGTCTCTGCGATTTACAAATTAGAAGTTATGACAATTTGTTATTGATTGAAAATCCGGAAGTTTGTTTAAATAACCGCATTTCATTTGTTAACAAATCGTTCAAAATATTTATTTTATAAATAGGCAAAGTATTTATTTTAATACTTAATATATACATTTTGATACGAAGTATTTATTTTAATACTTAATATATACATTTTGATACGAAGTATTTATTTTAAAAATAAATAATTTATAAAGGTTGAGTTTTTTCTTGGCTGCAATCCCACTTTTGTAAAAAGAAAAAATCTGCAACACAATGGTTAAATATATTATATAAGAAACTATGTCTATACATTTATTAATAAGGAATGATGTAACAATTAAAAAACCTCTGCGTTTGCGATATCAATGAAATTCATTGTTACCGCGTTTAGGGATTAAGATATTTGACTGGGTTTAAAAGACGGGTTTCAGAGAAAATTTCGAAATCTCTTTTATTGATTTATTTGAAAGTCCATAAAGTTGGCTTTTCTAAACCCTTTTTCATTTTGTCTTTACGATTTACAAATTAGAAGTTATGATAATTTTCTTTTTTATTGAAAATCCATAACTTTTGCTTAAATAACCGCATTTTATTTCTAAACAAATGGTTAAAAATATTTATTTTAAAATTTAATATATACATTTTAATACAAAGTGTTCTTTTTAATATCTAATATATACATTTGAGTTTGATTTGTTTCGGAGCTCTACGGTCTACTATTTTGCACACGAGGGCTAATGAGACCGAGACCTACAGTTAAAAGCTGATTCCAAATGGCTACAAACATCCATGCTAATAGCGGGATTCGAACCCACGAACTCAGACCAGCGCTCTACCATTCGGCCATCGTTCTGCTGTATATGCATTTTAATACAAAGTATTTATTTTAATATTTAATATATGCATTTTAATATAAAATATTTATTTTAAAAAGAGACAACTTATAAAGCTTGAGTTTTATAAGTGGTTGCAATCCCACTTTTGTAAAAAAAAAAAAAAAAAAAAAAATTACAACAAAACAGTTAAATGTATTTTATGAGAAACTATGTTTAGATGTTTCATTATTCAATAATGTAATAATTAAAAAAAGCCTCTGCGGTTGAGGTATCAGTGAAACTTAATCTTAACACATTTGAAGATTAAGATATTCGTCTGACTTTAAAAGACGATTTTCAGAGAAAAATTATAAATCTCTTTTGTTGATTTATTTGAAAGACCATAAAATTAACTCTTCTAAACATTTTTCCTTTTGACTCTCCGATTTACAAATTAGAAGTTATGTCAAATTTTTATTGATTGAAAATCAGGAAGTTTCGTTTAAATAACCGCATTTTATTTGTTAACAAATCGTTCAAAATAATTATTTTTAAATTATTTATTTTATAAATAGGAAAAGTATTTATTTTAATACTTAATATATACATTTTGATACAAAGTATTTATTTAAAAAATAAATAATTTATAAAGATTGAGTTTTTTAGTGGCTGCAATCCCACATTTGTAAAAAAAAATTCTGCAACAAAATAGTTAAATATATTATATAAGAAACTATGTCTATACATTTATTACTAAGGAATAATGTAACAATTAAAAAACCTCTGCGTTTGCGATATCAATGAAATTTATTATTACCATGTTTGGGGATTAAGATATCTGACTAGGTTTAAAAGACGGGTTTCAGAGAAAATTTCGAAATCTCTTTTATTGATTTATTTGAAAGATTATAAAGTTGCCTTTCTAAACACTTTTTCTTTTTCTCTCGGCAATTTCCAAATTAGAAGTTATGATAATTTTGTTTTTCACTGAAAATCCATAACTTTTGTTTAAATAACCGCATTTTATTTGTAAACAAATGGTTAAAAATATTTATTTTAAAATTTAATATATACATTTTAGTTTGATTCGGAGCGTTACGGTCTACTGTTTTGCACACGAGGGATAATGAGACCGGGACCTGCAGTTTAAAGCCGATTCCGAAAGGCTACAAACATCCATGCTAAAAGCGGGATTAGAACCCACGAACTCCGGTACCGAAGAGCAGCGCTCTACCATTCGGTCGTCGTTCGGCTGTATATACATTTTAATACAAAGTATTTATTTTAATATCTAATATATGCATTTTAATGCAAAATATTTAATTTAAAAGAGTTACAACTTATAAAGCTTGAATTTTTTAAGTAGCTGCAATCCCACTTTTGTAAAAAAAAATTTCCAACAAAACCATTAAATGTATGTTATGAGAAACTATGTCTAGACGTTTTATTACTCAATAATGTAATAATTAAAAAAAGCCTCTACGGTTGAGGTATCAGTGAAATTTATTCTTACCGCGTTTGGGGATTAAGATATCCGACTGATTTCAAAAGATGATTTTCAGAGAAAAATTAAAAATCTCTGTTATTGATTTATTTGAAAGATCATAAAGTTTGCTTTTCTAAGCATTTTTCTTTTTGTCTCTGCGACTTACAAATTAGACGTTATTACAGTTTTGTTTTTGATTGAAACTCACGTAACATTCATTTAAATAACCGCATTTTATTTGTAAGCAAATCGTTAAAAATATTCATTTTCAAGTATTTATTTTAAAAATGGACAAAGTATTTATTTTAATATTTAACATATACATATTAATGCAAAGTATTTATTTTAAAAATAAACAACTGAAAAAGCTTGAGTGGCTGCAGTTCCAAATTTCTCAAAAAAAAAAAAAAAAGAATTCTGCAACAAAACCGTTAAATTCCTTTTATGAGACGTTTTATTATTCAATAATGTGATAATTAAAAGAAGCCTCTGAGTTTGCGGTATCAGTGAAATTTATTCTTACCGCGTTTAGGGATTAAGATATCCGACTGGGTTTAAAATACAGCTTTTAGAGAAAAATTAGAAATCTCTTTTAGTGATTTATTTGGAAGAGCATAAATTTACCTAGTATCTTGTATAAATTCTAATATAGATGTTAAATCTAGTATTATTACATTTTTGAATATCTGTGTTCTTTATGTAAAACCAAAAATATATTTGTGGGATTTATATTTTCAACGTTAGGGATAGGTATGAAACGGCATATTTTTTCAACAAACGTGTAATTTTTGAAAAATTTTTTAAACATTTTATTTTAAAATTAACAAATACTGTTGGAACAATTATTAAAGCATCAAATTTCCCTGTGTTTCAAAATATCGTAATCAAATCCAGTGGGTTGCCTTAAAATAAGTACTATGCCTGTCCGATGGTTGATAGAAAAATTATAACTCATAATTTTTCGATTACTATTATCATTATTATTACAAATGCTAATAATAGTTAAAGAAGTTCAAATAATATAAATAATATACAACTTCAAATAATAGTTTAACGCTAGAAAGACTGGAGACAAAATTTTATGATATCAATGAATTTTTATATGTGCACATAGTGTTGAAACTTGTATTAAAGTATCGCATCGCGATGTATTTCAAACTTTGATGTTGGTATCCAGTTGGTTGCATTAAAACCAATGATACGCTTGTTCGAAGTTGAATAGAGAATTATTACTCATAAATTATTATTATTATTATTATCTTTATTAAAAAAAATACTAATAATAGCTACACATAATTAAATAATATTAGTAATTTGCAATGGCAAACAACAGTTAAAAGGAAGAGACACGGAAGAAGTGATTTTCTCAATAAATGAATTTTTATATGCGCTCATAGTGTTCAAACAATTATTAACGTATCAAATTTTGCTGTATTTCAAACTTTGGTGCTCGAATCCAGTCGGTTACATTAAAACAAATTATATTCCAATTCAAAGTTGGAAAGAGTAATTATCGAATTATCACTCATAATTTCTATTATTATTATCTTTATTAATAAAGATACTAATAATAGCTACACATAATTAAATAATATTAGTAATTTGCAATGGCAAACAACAGTTAAAAGGAAGAGACACGGAAGAAGTGATTTTCTCAATAAATAAATTATTATTTGCTCACATAGTGTTCAAAAAATTATTAACGTATCAAATTTTGCTGTATTTCAAACTTTGGTGCTCGAATCCAGTCGGTTACATTAAAATAAATTATATTCTATTTCGACGTTGCAAAGTGAAATTAGTGAACTATCACTCATAATTTCTATTATTATTATCATTATTAATAAAAATACTAATAATAGCTACACATAATTAAATAATATTAGTAATATGCAACGGCAAACAACAGTTGAAAGGAAGAGAGACGGGAGAAGAGTTTCTCTCAATAAATGAATTTTTATATGCGATCATAGTGTTCAAACAATTATTAACGTATCAAGTTTTACTGTATTTGAAACTTTGGTGCTCGAATCCAGTCGGTTACATTAAAATAAATTGTATTCTATTTCGACGTTGCAAAGAGAAATTATCGAACTATCACTCATAATTTCTATTATTATTTTATTATAAATAAAAATAATAATAGTAATTACACATAACTAAATAATATTAGTAATATGCTACGGCAAACAACAGTTGAAAAGTAGAGAGACGGGAGCAGTGATTTTCTGAATGAATGAATTTTTACATGAGCTCATAGTGTTGAAACAAATATTAACGTATCAAATTTTGCTGTATTTCAATCTTTGGTGCTCGAATCCAGTTGGCTACACTAAAAAAAATTATATTCTATTTCAAAGTTGCAAAGAGAAATTATCGAATTATCACTCATAATTTTTATTATTATTATCATTATTAATAAAAGTACTAATAGCTACACATAATTAAATAATATTAGTAATGTGCAACGGCAAACAACAGTTGAAAGGAATAGAGACTGGAGAAGTGATTTTCTCAATAAATGAATTTTTACATGAGCTCATAGTGTTGAAACAAATATTAACGTATCAAATTTTGCTGTATTTCAAACTTTGGTGCTCGAATCCAGTCGGTTACATTAAAATAAATTATATTCTATTTCGACATTGCAAAGAGAAATTATCGAATTATCATTCATAATTTCTATTATTATTATCATTATTAATAAAAATACTAATAATAGCTACACATAATTAAATAATATTAGTAATATGCAACGGCAAACAACAGTTGAAAAGTAGAGAGACGGGAGAAGTGATTTTCTCAATAAATGAATTTTTACATGAGCTCATAGTGTTGAAACAAATATTAACGTATCAAATTTTGCTGTATTTCAAATTTTGGTGCTCGAATCCAGTTGGTTACATTAAAATAAATTATATTCTATTTCGACATTGCAAAGAGAAATTATCGAATTATCATTCATAATTTCTATTATTATTATCATTATTAATAAAAATACTAATAATAGCTACACATAATTAAATAACATTAGTAATATGCAAAGGCAAACAACAGTTGAAAGGAAGAGAGACGGTGATTTTCTCAATAAATGAATTTTTATATGCACTCATAGTGTTGAAACGAATATTAACGCATCAAATTTTGCTGTATTTCAAACTTTGGTGCTCGAATCCAGTCGGTTACATTAAAACAAATTATACACTTTTTCGACGTTCTTAAGTGAAGTTATCGAATTGTCACTCATGTTTTTACTATTATCATTATTAATAAAAATATTAATAGTAGTTATACATAATTAAATAATATTAGTAATATGCAACTGCAAACAACAATTGAACGGAAGAAAGGCGAGAGATGTAATTTTCAATGCAAATGAATTTTTATATCTCCACATGGTGTTGATACAATTATTAACGTATCAAATTTCGCTGTATTTCAAACTTTCATGCACGAACTCAGTTGGTTACATTAAAAAATTTAACACTTTTTCGATGTTGGTAAGAGATGTTATCGAATCATCACTCATAACTTTTTATTTATTATTAACCTTATTATTAAAAATACTAATAATAGTTATAGATAATTAAATAATATTAATAATTACTCCCAGTTTAGGGGGAAAAAGACGGATGAAGTGATTTTGACAGCAAATTAATTTTTTGGTTTGGAGAGCTGCGGTCTACTATTTAGCTACACGAGGGCAAATGATGCCGTTAGATACTGTTTAAAGCCGATTCCAAACTATACTTTATATGTGCACTTAATATTAAAACAGTTATCAATGCTTCAAATTTTGCTGTGCTTCAAAATCTCATACTCGAACCCAATCAGTTACCTTAACACAAAGACCACGCTTGTCAGGTATTGCATAAAGAAATTATCAATCTTCATTTTTGGATTATTCAAATCATTGTTATTAAAAATACTAATAATAGTTGAAAATATGAATTGTATCCAAATAATGTATTTGATGCTAGAAAGATGGCTTTAGTTTGGTTTAGACAGCTACGGTCTTTTTTTTTTCAGCACAAAGAATAATGAAACCGGGACCTACTGATTAAAGCCGACTGTGAAAGGCCACAAACATCCATGCCACAGTGTAATTTAATTCCACGGACACTGGTACCACAGATCAGCGCCCTAACCATTCGTGTCTAGAGAAATATTAGAAGTGATTTTGAAGCAAATGAATTAAAATATGTGAAAATACGTTTGAAACAATTATTAACTCTTCAGATTTTTCTGTGTTTCAAATTTTTGTACTCGAACCCAATGAGTGTTTTACGTTAAACAAATACTAAGTCTGCCAGGCGTTGCATATAGAAATTATCAATCTTAGGTTTTGGATTATTATAATAATTATTATTAAAAAATAATAATAATAGTAATAAGAATGACTAGTATGTCATTGCATTTAACGGGTTTCAAGCTAGAAAGGTGATATAGAGACTTTGAAGCAAATAAATTTTAATATGTGCAAATATGTTTGAAACAATTATTAACGCTTCAAAATTTCGAACTCGAACCCAATGACTGGTTTAATTTAAAACAAATACTACTCGTAACGGGCGTTGCATATAGAAATTAACAAACTTAATTTTTGGATTATTATAATAATTATTATTAAAAATACTAATAATAGTTATAAAAACTGAAATAATATGACTAGTATGCCATTGCAATTAAGGGGTTTGACGCTAGAAATATGATAGAAGAGACTTTGAAGCAAATGAATTTTAATATGTGTAAATACGTTTGAAACTAATTATTAACGCTTCAAAATTTTCTGTGTTTCAAAATTTCGTGCTCGAACTCAGAGAATGGTTTACGTTAAAACAAATACTACGCCTGTCTGGCGTTGCATATAGAAATAATTAATCTTTATTTTTGGATTATTATAATAACTATTATTAAAAATAATAATAATACATATAAGAATGTGTAGTATGCTATGTCAGTTAAGGGGTTTGAAGCTAGAAAGATGATAGAAGAGACTTTAAAAGCAAAATGAATTTTAATATGTGCAAATACGTTTGAAATAATTATTAACGCTTCAAAATTTCGGTGTTTCATAATTTCGTACAAAAACCCAATGAGTGGTTTACGTTAATACAAATACTACGCCTGTCTAGCGTTGCATATAGAAATTATCAATCTTAATTTTGGATTATTATAATAATGATTATTAAAAATAATAATAATACTTACAAGAATGAGTAGTCTGCCATTGCAGTTAAGGGTTTTGACGCTAGAAATCTGATAGAAGAGACTTTGAAGCAAATGAATTTTAATATGTGCAAATACGTTTGAAACAATTATTAACGCTTCAAAATTTCGGTGTTTCAAATTTCGTACTTGAACCCAGTGAGTGGTTTACGTTAAAACAAATACTTGTCTCGAGTTGCATATAGAAATTATCAATCTTAGTTTTTGGATTATTATAATAATTATTATTAAAATAATAATAGTTATAAAAAACTGAAATAATATGACTAGTATGCCATTGCAGTTAAGGGGTTTTGACGCTAGAAATATGATAGAAGAGACTTTGAAGCAAATGAATTTTAATATGTGCAAATACGTTTGAAACAATTATTAACGCTTCAAAAATTTCTGTGTTTCAAAATTTCGTGCTCGAACTCAGAGAGTGTTTTACTTTAAACAAATACTACGCCTGTCTGTCGTTTGCATATAGAAATTATTAAACTTTATTTTTGGATTATTATAATAACTAATTGTAAAAAATATTAATAATACTTATAAGAATAGTATGCTGTGCAGTTAAGGGGCTTGAAGCTAGAAAGATGATGATAGAAAAGACTTTAAAACATAATGAATATTTAATATGTGCAAATATGTTTGAAATAATTATTAACGCTTCAAAATTTCGGTGTTTCATAATTTCGTACAAAAACCCAGTGAGTGGTTTACGTTAATACAAATACTACGTCTGTCTCGCGTTTGCATATAGAAATTATCAATCTTAATTTTGTATTACTATAATAATTATTATTTAAAATAATAATAATACATATAAGAATTAGTAGTCTGCCATTGCAGTTAAGGGTTTTGGCGCTAGAAATATGATAGAAGAGACTTTGAAGCAATGAATTTTAATATGTGCAAATATGTTTGAAACAATTATTAAGGCTTCAAAATTTCGAACTCGAACCCCAGTGACTGGTTTAATTTAAAACAAATACTACTCGTAACGGGCGTTGCATATAGAAATTAACAAACTTAATTTTTGGATTATTATAATAATTATTATTAAAAATACTAATAATAGTTATAAAAAACTGAAATAATATGACTAGTATGCCATTGCAATTAAGGGGTTTGACGCTAGAAATATGATAGAAGAGACTTTGAAGCAAAATGAATTTTAATATGTGCAAATACGTTTGAAACTATTATTAACGCTTCAAAATTTCTGTGTTTCAAAATTTCGTGCTCGAACTCAGAGAGTGGTTTACGTTAAAACAAATACTATGCCTGTCTGTCGTTACATATAGAAATAATTAATCTTTATTTTTGGATTATTATAATAACTATATTATTAAAAATAATAATAATACATATAAGAATGTGTAGTATGCTATGTCAGTTAAGGGGCTTGAAGCTAGAAAGATGATAGAAGAGACTTTGAAGCAAAATGAATTTTAATGTGCGCAAATACGTTTGAAATAATTATTAACGCTTCAAAATTTCGGTGTTTCATAATTTCGTACAAAAACCCAATGAGTGGTTTACGTTAATACAAATACTACGCCTGTCTAGCGTTGCATATAGAAATTATCAATCTTAATTTTGGATTATTATAATAATGATTATTAAAAATAATAATAATACTTACAAGAATGAGTAGTATGCTATGTCAGTTAAGAGGCTTGAAGCTAGAAAGATGATAGAAGAAACTTTAAAGCAAAATGAATTTTAATATGTGCAAATACGTTTGAAATAATTATTAACGCTTCAAAATTTCGGTTTTCATAATTTCGTACTCAAACCCAGTGAGTGGTTTAGGTTAAAACAAATACTTGTCTCGAGTTGCATATACAAATTATCAATCTTAATTTTGTATTATTATAATAATTATTATTTAAAATAATAATAATACATATAAGAATGAGTAGTCTGCCATTGCAGTTAAGAGTTTTGACGCTAGAAATCTGATAGAAGAGACTTTGAAGCAAATGAATTTTAATATGTGCAAATATGTTTGAAACAATTATTAACGCTTCAAAATTTCTGTGTTTCAAAATTTCGTACTTGAACCCAGTGAGTGGTTTACTTTAAAACAAATACTAAGCCTGTCTGGCTTTGCATATAGAAATTATCAATCTTAGTTTTTGGATTATTATAATAATTATTAAAAATACTAATAATAGTTATAAAAACTGAAATAATATGACTAGTATGCCATTGCAATTAAGGGGTTTGATGCTAGAAATATGATAGAAGAGACTTTGAAGCAAATGAATTTTAATATGTGCAAATATGTTTGAAACAATTATTAACGCTTCAAAATTTCTGTGTTTCAAAATTTCGTACTTGAACCCAGTGAGTGGTTTACTTTAAAACAAATACTACGGCTGTCTGGCTTTGCATATAGAAATTATCAATCCTAGTTTTTGGATTATTATAATAATTATTATCAAAAATACTAATAATAGGTGGCCTTGAGGTCATTTTAATGGACTAAAAGCGAAGTCACATAGAGCTCTTCTGGTTGACGAATTTCTAGAAAGCGAGATATTCGCCGGAGGGATTTACCAAGCAAATCTCCAAACTTCAGCCTTAAAGAGCAGATCTGAGGCGTTTTGGACAATGTCAACCTATATCCAAGCAATGGTAATTCACAACCCCCCTTCAAATACCATCAATTGCCCAAAAACAGTGTTACTGAGCTCTAATCACAAGAATTCATTGCTCAAAAACAGTGTTACTGAGCGCGAGTGGGGACTAATTGCCACAAGAATTCATAAACTGCCTTATTTCAAGTATATTGTCACGCTGCGAGGCCTGTATATACGTAAAAGGGGACCATACGCCTATTAACCCCTAATAACTCCTCCCTTTTTTTTAATTTTGTAACCGCTATTTTATACCTTCCGACTCCAACGAGTGTTACGGCACCATGATGCATGTGTATTATAACTGCTAAATAGGTTTTTGTTTTGTATTGCAGTCAATTTATGTACAGATCAAATTTCATCAAAATTAGTCCAGTAGTTCTGAAGATAATTGATCAAATCTGAAATTTCTTTTAATTTTGAAGATGACTGTATTTTGTGCATGGCGGACTTCAAATTTTCTATCGAGAAAGTACGAATAAATGATCTGAAAGCAGCCGTAAAACGTTTATCTTATTAATTTGTTTGAGGCCTTTTGTCATGCAATCAGGGCCCTAACTAAGATACTTTTGTGCCCAGGACACAATCCAATTTTTGTGCCCTCCACCCTCATGCAAATTTATAGCGACAAGTTTTATCACCATTACAGTCATATAAAAATTATAACATTAAATTAACAAACAGATTTAAGAAATTAGCATTAAAATTATATTCAAAAACAAAAACACCAAATTTTCCTTTTACATAATCATTATTATTTCTGTTTAGCATTAAGGACTTTTAAAGACCTAGAGTGACCAACTTTTTTATTTTCTACCTTGTCATACTCAAAAGCTCTGTGGTGCAAAAACACATCGAGGAAAAAAGTTTATAAAAAATACTCTAAAGATTTACTGTGTCAGTGGCTAAAGCGGTCTATGATTCTTCCTTCATCCCTAGTCGACTAGTACGGGAAACCCACCCTCGTTATTGCCCCTTTACTTTCGGTTATAAATAGCTATATAAATAGATATTATAGATTGTTAATTTTTAATACACATAAAGCTCGCGAAGTCTCGAAGAAATAATGGATTCTAAAAGTACAAATAAAAATATTCTTGGAGAAGCTTATTTATATTTTTTACGAAAGTCGTCCAAGATATTTAAGAGGTGCAAATTAGACATACATCAGTTACCGCAAACGAAATACTTCGAAATAGAGATTTACAAATCTATGAAAAGCTATCAGCGTCTTTGTGCCTCAGGGGGTAGAGGTGAATCATTCAATAACTGTTAGTCAAAGAGGGATACAGTTCCTAAACAATCGACCTGACCCTCCAACCACAGAACTGGAAGAAATGTACACTACATCCATTTTTGAAGCGTTTTTGGAGGACGAAAATTGTACGTTTTGAAGACATCATCGGTTTGGTGGAATTGTACGTGCGAACCGCTTAGAGGGTTAATAATACAATTAAAAATAATTTAAATGGATCAGATGATTTAATGGTTTATAGTGGTACGTTGCTAATAATCTGTCTTATATGCAATAACCCATAGGATAAAAATAGCACCAGGTTCATTCAGGGAATTAATTATCGGGTAAATAACAGTAGCATTAAAGTAAATAGGAAACAATAGAGTTCAGGACAAACACAATTACCTCGTACAATAACTTATTAAAACTTAACGAAAGAGGAATTGTGCATGTGGATTAAAATTTTACTGAAGAAGTTCAAATGAACAAGATATCACGACGGAAATGAAATTACTACAATGACATTGACATAAAATCCAACTGTTATGCACAAAATAATGTCAAAGATATTGAATGAAATTTATCGGGATTAAATATTTAGCAGGTAAATTTTAAGCACAAAAATTGATATCAACTACTGCACATTATCCTATCCCCTATATAATAACAGCCTAAGTTATCTGTACGTCTGTCCTCAATTTTATGAAGCGGTTGGACCTGGAATGGATAGAGGCATCCATTCAAAGCGAATAAAGTTTATCTTCTCCTAAACTATCGATCCGAATCTAAAATAAATTTGTATAAATAAGCTTCATATCACAACAAAAAATACTGTCGTCTTTAAAACGTTCGAAATCCAAGCCTTCCCTCATTTTCGAGAGTTTAATGCCATTATTTCGAGCCCAATTTTCCCCAGTTAAGAGCAGGCGATTAAATTTATCCATTTATCACTTAATAAAGAGGTAAAAATTACAATCTTTTCTAGCATTGTGACGTCATTACTTTAAACATCTCATTTAATCATTTCATATTTTAAACTATTTAAATATCATGTACACTATTTCAACTCCTCTTCTTAGCCCACTCTCCTGTTTCTAATCATGGATCTTGTTGGTGCTTCAACCACATTTGGCGAAATTGGCGTGCTTGCAGTGTGGCGTTTGAAATCTGGCGAGGGGATCGTAACTCAACAAATTGATACATAAACAACATTTTGAGGAAAAATTTTACAAAAATTGAATATTTAAAATCTAATTGAATTAACAAAGAAAACACAAAGGAAACACATAACATTCATACTAAATAGACTGAAACATTCACTTAATCACAAATTAAATAAACTGAGTGTGATTTTCATCAAAATTTGTGATTTAGTGTAAATTGTAAAATTAATTTAACTGTATTTTGAGTGAAGGTTGAAGAGGAGTTGTAAAATTGAAATTTTTTTTTTCAAATCTCTTATTTAATATCTTTTATCACTGAACTTAGATACTACGTAAATGATTATCTTTTATATTTGGCTTAAATAATAGATTAGGTACATACATGATAATTTTAAATTGAATCATCGATTATTTTTTGTTGCAATGAAACTTTTACCACCGGTATTAACAATAAATTCTTTTCATATAAGTCAAGGAGTCTATTTGACAGACTAATAAATATCTAACTTTTAATTTATATATATTTGAAAATTAAGAAATTTATTCTTTTGTGTGTTTGTTTATTATACATAACCACACGGTTTGACTCAATGAATTCAATGTGATTCTAAACTGCATTACAGGATCGGGAGACTCTAGAGGAGTATGAGGATAAATAAATTATTGAGAGTGAACCAGATAGTTCTCAGCCAAAAAAAAAAAAAAAAAAAAAAAAAAAAAAAAAAAAAAAAAAAACAAACCATTATTTACCTGCCTCATTAGGTACTTAACAGTTCTGGAATATTAAAACTTTTACTAATCCCGTCATATGATGGGCTATATGCTAGTATATAATAATAGCCTAAGTTATCTGTCCGTGATTTTATGAAGCGGTTGGACCTGGAATGGATAGAGACATCCATTGGATTCTTGATGAGTTAGGATTAGCCAAATTCAAAGCGAGTAAAGTTTATCTTCTCCTAAAATATCGATCTGATTCTAAAAAAAAACAAACCATTATTTACCTGCCTCATTAGGTACTTAACAGTTCTGGAATATTAAAAATTTTACTAATCCCGTCATATGATGGGCTATATGCTAGTATATAATAATAGCCTAAGTTATCTGTCCGTGATTTTATGAAGCGGTTGGACCTGGAATGGATAGAGACATCCATTGGATTCTTGATGAGTTAGGATTAGCCAAATTCAAAGCGAGTAAAGTTTATCTTCTCCTAAAATATCGATCTGATTCTAAAAAAAACAAACCATTATTTACCTGCCTCATTAGGTACTTAACAGTTCTGGAATATTAAAAGTTTTACTAATCCCGTCATATGATGGGCTATATGCTAGTATATAATAATAGCCTAAGTTATCTGTCCGTGATTTTATGAAGCGGTTGGACCTGGAATGGATAGAGACATCCATTGGATTCTTGATGAGTTAGGATTAGCCAAATTCAAAGCGAGTAAAGTTTATCTTCTCCTAAAATATCGATCTGATTCTAAAAAAAAACAAACCATTATTTACCTGCCTCATTAGGTACTTAACAGTTCTGGAATATTAAAAATTTTACTAATCCCGTCATATGATGGGCTATATGCTAGTATATAATAATAGCCTAAGTTATCTGTCCGTGATTTTATGAAGCGGTTGGACCTGGAATGGATAGAGACATCCATTGGATTCTTGATGAGTTAGGATTAGCCAAATTCAAAGCGAGTAAAGTTTATCTTCTCCTAAAATATCGATCTGATTCTAAAAAAAACAAACCATTATTTACCTGCCTCATTAGGTACTTAACAGTTCTGGAATATTAAAAATTTTACTAATCCCGTCATATGATGGGCTATATGCTAGTATATAATAATAGCCTAAGTTATCTGTCCGTGATTTTATGAAGCGGTTGGACCTGGAATGGATAGAGACATCCATTGGATTCTTGATGAGTTAGGATTAGCCAAATTCAAAGCGAGTAAAGTTTATCTTCTCCTAAAATATCGATCCAATTCTAAAAAAAAAAAACAAACCATTTTTTACCTGCCTCATTAGGTACTTAACAGTTCTGGAATATTAAAAATTTTACTAATCCCGTCATATGATGGGCTATATGCTAGTATATAATAATAGCCTAAGTTATCTGTCCGTGATTTTATGAAGCGGTTGGACCTGGAATGGATAGAGACATCCATTGGATTCTTGATGAGTTAGGATTAGCCAAATTCAAAGCGAGTAAAGTTTATCTTCTCCTAAAATATCGATCTGATTCTAAAAAAAAAAAAACCATTATTTACCTGCCTCATTAGGTACTTAACAGTTCTGGAATATTAAAAATTTTACTAATCCCGTCATATGATGGGCTATATGCTAGTATATAATAATAGCCTAAGTTATCTGTCCGTGATTTTATGAAGCGGTTGGACCTGGAATGGATAGAGACATCCATTGGATTCTTGATGAGTTAGGATTAGCCAAATTCAAAGCGAGTAAAGTTTATCTTCTCCTAAAATATCGATCTGATTCTAAAAAAAAACAAACCATTATTTACCTGCCTCATTAGGTACTTAACAGTTCTGGAATATTAAAAATTTTACTAATCCCGTCATATGATGGGCTATATGCTAGTATATAATAATAGCCTAAGTTATCTGTCCGTGATTTTATGAAGCGGTTGGACCTGGAATGGATAGAGACATCCATTGGATTCTTGATGAGTTAGGATTAGCCAAATTCAAAGCGAGTAAAGTTTATCTTCTCCTAAAATATCGATCTGATTCTAAAAAAAAACAAACCATTATTTACCTGCCTCATTAGGTACTTAACAGTTCTGGAATATTAAAAATTTTACTAATCCCGTCATATGATGGGCTATATGCTAGTATATAATAATAGCCTAAGTTATCTGTCCGTGATTTTATGAAGCGGTTGGACCTGGAATGGATAGAGACATCCATTGGATTCTTGATGAGTTAGGATTAGCCAAATTCAAAGCGAGTAAAGTTTATCTTCTCCTAAAATATCGATCTGATTCTAAAAAAAAAAAAAAACCATTATTTACCTGCCTCATTAGGTACTTAACAGTTCTGGAATATTAAAAATTTTACTAATCCCGTCATATGATGGGCTATATGCTAGTATATAATAATAGCCTAAGTTATCTGTCCGTGATTTTATGAAGCGGTTGGACCTGGAATGGATAGAGACATCCATTGGATTCTTGATGAGTTAGGATTAGCCAAATTCAAAGCGAGTAAAGTTTATCTTCTCCTAAAATATCGATCTGATTCTAAAAAAAAAAAAAAAACCATTATTTACCTGCCTCATTAGGTACTTAACAGTTCTGGAATATTAAAAATTTTACTAATCCCGTCATATGATGGGCTATATGCTAGTATATAATAATAGCCTAAGTTATCTGTCCGTGATTTTATGAAGCGGTTGGACCTGGAATGGATAGAGACATCCATTGGATTCTTGATGAGTTAGGATTAGCCAAATTCAAAGCGAGTAAAGTTTATCTTCTCCTAAAATATCGATCTGATTCTAAAAAAAAACAAACCATTATTTACCTGCCTCATTAGTCTTAACAGTTCTGGAATATTAAAAACTTTACTAATCCCGTCATATGATGGGCTATATGCTAGTATATAATAATAGCCTAAGTTATCTGTCCGTGATTTTATGAAGCGGTTGGACCTGGAATGGATAGAGACATCCATTGAATCATTCTTGATGAGTTAGGATTAGCCAAATTCAAAGCGAGTAAAGTATATCTTCTCCTAAAATATCGATCTGATTCTAAATTAAAAAAAAATTTTTTGAGTTTTATCACTGAACAGATATTACGTAAATAATTTTCTTTCAAAACGTTCGAATTGAATGATAATTTTTTTTTGTTGCAATGAAAATTTTTTATTGTTATTAACCAGGTCTTCGAACCGTAATTTTTTTTGTTCCGGTTTTCGTTCCGGTTCAACTAAAAAATTAATAGCGGTTCAGTTCCGGTTTTCGCTCCACCAAAAATAACGGTTTTCGGTTCAGTTCCGGTTTTCGCTCCGCCAAAAATAACTGTTTTCGTTTCAGTTCCAAATGAATAATTTCATTTTATGTATATTCTTATTTGTAATAAAAATATAATTCTATCATAAACAAAAAATGTAATTCTATCAAAATTTAGAAGATTTTATTCTTTTTTTAATTGGTACACTATGTGAATTGATACAAACAGCAGGTACGATAAGAGCGGTGACCAGAGGACGGCGAGCATTGGCATTGTTATCCATTATCAAAATCGCATGACAACTAGGTTCATGATTACCCACATTCGTCGTTTGATTCTCACATCGTGCACTTGGCCTTGTAATAATTATGTAAAAAATATATTATTTATTTAACATATGAAAATTGCCTCTAATTATTAATATATCTTCTAACGTGGTTTCACTGAGATTACTTCTGTTGTCTCGGAGAAACACCCAGAAAACACCTGGAAAACACCCAGACTCAAAATAGGAAATCGAGAAGCAGTATACATGTAATGATAATTATAAAGTTGACGTTAAATTAGAAAATATTGATAAGTTGGTAACAGTAACAAAATGACTGAAAGATATATCGAACCGAAATAAACCGATATTTTTTTCGGTTCAGTTCCGGTTTTCGTTCCGACCAAAATAACGGTTTTTTTCGGTTTTCGGTTTTCGGTTCAGTTCCGGTTCGAAGCCCTGTATTAACAACAAATTCTTTTCGTAAAAGTCTAGGAGTCTATTTCATGGACTCATAAATATCTAGCTTTTAAGTTATATATCTTTAAAAATTAAGAAGTTTGTTCGTTTATGTGTTTGTTTTTTTATACATAACCACACAATTTGCAATCGATTCTCTAAATTTTGAACATCCTTCATATATACCACAAAATAATCACTGTCAATATTAAAACCTAATATGACAAGATAAATTACAGTTGGCAACTAACATGCGGTCAGTAAAGATAAACAAATTATTGAGCGTGTACCAGATAATTCTCAGCCAAAATCAAACCATTTTATTACCTGCCTCACAGGGTACTTTACAATTCTGGAAAATTAAAAATTTTACTGATCCCGTCACATGAAGGGCTATATGCTAGTAAAATGATAAACAAAGGTAAAAAATTATAAATTTCTCCAGGAGATGAATACAAGAAGATATGCATACAAAAAGCATTAACTAAAGCAGTAGTAATATACAGCTGGCATAAGAAAAAAAGTCATCAAGTAAGCAGCAATATATAACAATTAGTGCATTATAAAATTAGAATAATTAGTAAATTTTCGTGCCTAAGGCACGGGCCGCAAGTGCTCATGCGATAATCAGGCCCTGCATGCAATGTCAAAGTCCTCCTCAATATCAAAAATATTGCTCAAGTCTGGTTTTGTTCTAGAATCCACCACTATTCTCCTGCCACTAGCACAAACCAAGCAAGATTGAGCCTGCAGGATACTCATATTATGGCCAAGGGGTGCCCCTTTCGTTTTAATGAGCACCATTAAGGAGAAAGAACGGTTAATTCCCAGTGAACGGTACGCTCCTTGTCCGCCATCTTGTTTTTGGCGACTATTGGCGAAACACGACTCCGCGAAGCACACGCCAAGTACCTAAGCCTAACACGCAGCGGGACACCGACCGTTCGCCATCGCAAAATCGGAAAACGTGACGCCGACGATGTTCCGATGGCGAGCGGTCGATGTATCTTCGTGCTAGACCTAGAAACTCAGCGTGAACTCTATGATCTCGTGCTCCGAAAATAGTCACCAAAAACAAGAAAATACAACAAAACAACAATAAATTTCAAAAATTTTAGAAAGACAAAAAACACTTTCATAAAATCAACAAAGGCATAAACACTTCCGATAACGCACACAAACCAAAGGAGAGAACGAGGTTACCATCTTTTAACG
>CM063507.1:38815511-38848011 GCA_032207245.1 Pardosa pseudoannulata
CTTAATTAACTAATTAACCACTTAACCCGCTTCGGTTAAACCACAATTAACCATTTAACCACTTAACCCGCTTCGGTTAAACCACAATTAACCATTTAACCACTTAACCCGCTTCGGTTATACCCAATTAACATTAACCACTTAACCCGCTTCGGTTAAACCACAATTAACCATTTAACCACTTAACCCCGCTTCGGTTAAACCACAATTTACCATTTAACCACTTAACCACTTAACCCGCTTCGGTTAAACCTTAATTAACTAATTAACCATTTAAACCACTTAAACCCGCTTCGGTTAAACCACAATTAACCACTTAAACCCGCTTCGGTTAAACCACAATTAACCATTTAACCACTTAACCCGCTTCGGTTATACCACAATTAACTAATTAACCACTTAACCCGCTTCGGTTAAACCACAATTAACCACTTAATAACCCAATTAACCAATTAACCACTTAACCCGCTTCGGTTAAACCACAATTAACCATTTAAGGAATAAACGAATGAACAACATAATTAAAGATAAGAAATGAAATGTATACAAAATTAGAATAATCCGCGAAAATAAGCAAGAGCTACAAAGAAGTAAATTCTTATCAAACAACGTTCATAGATTCAAAGATTTGTAGAAAATAATCAGTTATAATATTTTAATCGAGAGGAAAACAAAGATAACGCAGAAAGGAAAGAAATACAAAATACAATGAAACGCGTGATAATCAACAATCGCTAAATAAAATTATAAACTTCAAATCAACAATCGTAAAATAAGACTATAAACTCTTATCATAGAACTTTCACAGAACAGAATAAGTTTGATTCATAGTCACTGAGCAAATGTAATCCCAAAATGCAAAGTTCAGAAAAATGATACACTGTAAAAAGTATAAAGATCTGTGAATAAATATCTAAGGAACAGATGGGAAACAGGTATGCGTCTCGAAAGATACTCTTTTCCGAGATGCCGAATTCCGGCAACGCGAAACGAAAGCCACCATCGAAAAAAAAATGCAAATACATGGTAAATTGCGGAGTTTTATTCAAAAGGCAAATTAAAAGATTCGTATAAATTAAGAAAACATATTTATAAAGAGCAAAACTGAAGGTAACTGAGAATGAAATATTGCGAAAAAAACAGGCGCTAGGAAAAAGTAAATTCTTCTCAGACAATGTTCATAGATTTAAAGATTTTTATAAAATAATCAGTTATAATAAATATTTGATCGAGAGGAAAACAAAGATAATGCAGAAATGAGATATACCAAATAGAATGAAATGTGCGAAAATCAACAGCCGCTAAATAAAACTATACATTCTTATCATACAACGTTTACAGAACAGTATAATTTCGATTTTAAACTATCAATCCGAAGTTCATGAAAACGATACACTTTAAAAATTATAAAGATATGTGCATATATATTTAAGGAATCGGAAATATACGTGCATAAATATCTAAGGAACAGATGGGTCTTGAAAGAGATCATCGTCCGCGATGCCAAATTCCGGCAACGCGAAACGAAGGCCACCATCGAGACGAGAATTCTGAACATCCTTACAAACTGGCACTGGAAAAACACTTTTCCACCGCTGCATAAAAATGTCCGAAACGTGCCGCCGCGTCCCTTCGAGCGCAAAGTCCGTAGGCCGAGCGCGCGCGCAGCGGCCGATAGGCCGCTGCAGCGCGCGCGAGGCCGGAGGACTTAGCGCGAGAAGGGACGCGGCGGCACGTGCCTTTCAACAGGGGGACCGGCTGACCCGCTGGGGAGTATTCAAGTAGCTACAAAAAAGGGAAAAAAAAATTTTCGCCGGCGCTAGCGCGCCGGGGAAAGGAAAAAAAAAAGCCCTTTCGCGGGGGAGGGCGGCGCGCAAAAATACCCTAAAAATTTGGGGGGGGGTTGAAACCTTCTAGCCCCCCCCCTAAAAAAGGAGCCATTAGTCAAAAGGGTAAGCAGAAAGTACGAAAAGTAGTTACTCGTATTTACGGGACAGAATAGATTTTACAAGCAAGGGAGAAAACAGAAACTGGGTAGAGAAAAAATAGCAGAAGAAAGAAAAATCAAGTCTTACCTACCTAAATATACGTACCTTAACAGCCCAACACGTGAGAAGTTAAACGTACCTGTATGTCGAGTTTGGAAGCGAAGCAAAACAAAATAAGGGAAGTAAAATAAAATCTAGAAATTTACATAAACATTTACAATGCAGGCGATTCATACACAGATGAAAAAAAAAATAAAGCACACCAGAAAGTAAAGACAAAATCTTTATTGTGAAAAACATTCGTTTTGCGAAACAATTGCATATCAAAATGAAACGACTAAACAAAACATTCACCACAGTGTTAAAATACTTGAGAAAAATATCAATAGTTTCATAAAAGCAGATTATAAAAATATGCAAATTCACAATCATCCTATAAATACAAAGACTCAAAAAGTTTAAACAAAAAACATGAATTCTCTACCAATTGACAAAACAGACATCAAATGAACTATAACTCTAACACCACAAATAATATCTTAGTATACAACATAGCACTTGAAGACCAAAATGTTTCGTTTCGTTTTTAACATTTACATTAATTCCACATTGCACTAATATAGCTCATTCAATACCGCATTTCCAGTAAATATTCAATGAAACAAATTACAATCATCTTATAAATACAAAACCTTACAACAAATTGCGTGTCGTGCAAAAGCAATTTCACTTATAATCATACGAAAGCAAAATTTTAGATCTTTAATCTTTGATAACCTTAATGTAGTACTGGAAAACATAAGATAAATCAGAAACAATACAATGAATTTCAAATTATAGGTATGTTGGTAACTGGACATACATACAATACCAATACATACATAAAAAATACATAAAAAAATTCAAATAGTATCTAACTCTTTCAAAGCACTTTTCACATATAGGCTATTTTCAAAGGAAATCAGACATTCGATATCACATAGCAACCATTTTTAAACTATTACTGTTTTCAGTACAACTTTCATTTTTCAAATTATCAATATATAAGTAGTTTTAGTGCTGATAAATATCTCAGAAATAGAAAACTATTTATGAATCTGATATCTACAGTTGTTCAAATACATTTTAAACATAAACGGATAAATTTAGACTTAACATATACGTTATTAAACAATTGGAAAAACTACACGTTTTCAAAATGCAATATTCGTGTTTCGTATGACCAACCATAGTATACATTTAAAGGAAGCCAATATTTCAATAAACAACTTTTCTTATTTCCGAAATTATACACTTGTAATTTCATAAAACAATACATTAAAGATGAACTTTTGCAGATATAGAGAACAATGAAATCAGAACTGTAATTTGTAATAACTTCGATGTAAATTGGTGAACATTTAAAAAACATGTAACGAATGTATCAGAAATATTTACTTACCTTTCTCGTGCTATCTGGCATATAACTTTCAACGAAACGTTCACAGATTCAGTATATCAGACTTTTGTGAAAATAGAATCCATTAGATATGTTTTCAAACATAGGAAATAATATGTACACAGGTTTGGAAACCATAACAATATCAAATAATTCAAATTATTACCATAAATATTTTAAATACATAGTTATCCCAAAAATCAAATTTATGTTTAAATCAAAGTAACATGTTACTAAACCAGTCAATGGAAAACAGAAGTGATCTTTCGGTTTCGTTACATTTCAAAAATAATAATTAAGAATGAAAGATTTAACAACCTTTGTCTTAATGTACTTTGAAAAGTCTGCAAAATAATTAAAATTTTAAGTATATTATTTACGCGTATAAAAATTTTGTTTTAATATCGAAAGTTAAAATGAAATAAAACAGGGTGGATAGTATTAATAAATTTACATAATATTTAAATTAAAGAAAGAAATAGAAAAAATATTCCGTTAAAAACATGAAGAAACACTATCTTAATATCAGAAGGGAACTTGGGATTCTTGAAAATAATTTCAAGTCAGGAAGCACTATACAGTACTGGTGACGTCTGGAGGACGTTTACAAGGCAAAGAATTAACGGATTAGCCTACATTACTTAAATGTTTGCCTTTTATTGTCGTCTAGATAGAGAAGAAGATAAAAATTACCGGAAAATTGATGCATGGTGAGTTTCAACTGCTTTTTAAAGTGTACAGTAAATATCTAAGAATTACTTCCCATATACTTACCATTCCGTCTCTCATTATTTGAAAGAAAAATAGATTGCACACATAAATTCCTTACATGAGAAAAATAGAAAGACACTGGAGTAAAATGCTTAGAGGATCACATTAATATATAGCTTAAGTGACAAATTATGAAAGAATAACTGCGTTATGAGACGTAATAAATGCAGTCAAAGGTCATGTTAAAATTCAGTTTTTATTTACAAATGCTTATTTCTTGAAAATATGGAGGAAATAGCCAATTTCCTCTTTTCTACAAAAACATTCATCAGCTGCAAGAATATACGTTCTGTGTAACTTTTGAAGATAAATTTATGATTATGAATAAAATTAAATGTTTTAACAATTACATGAAGATTAACACACATTTTTACTGAACAACATATCATTTACCTACCTACTAAAGATATAGATTTATCCCAGTCTTCACAACAGCTTACCTGGAACATGAGCTAAACAAAACATCTTTTATATATCTTCAAAAATTGTTGCTTAATCTACTTCTGTGTATTCACAAATACGCAATTACATTATAAAACACAGTTATTTTATTTTTGTTTAAATATTCAAAACTAAAAACCCTCAATTTAAGTCAAGATTTTTTTTTTTTTTTTTTTTTTTTAATTTGTGTTCATTTTAAATATAACTGTCATTACTTTAATAACATTTGTGCTGCAATGCAATTTATATTTATGTTCAAAAATACAAACATATACAATCCACACTTGGTACAAATTGTCATATAATTTTAGCTTTAAACATAGTTATCGTCTGCAGAAAACAATAAATTTGATTTATAAAAATGTTTATGAAAACCTAAACATTTTTTTTTAGTCATAAAAACTCATTTTTCATATTCGTTTTAACATTTTTGTTATTTTCCATATGATGAATACATATAAAATTAAGATATATCATTTTATTGCAGTTTATTCCTAGTAATACTGAATAAAATATAGCTTTAGATTGCCAGGTTTGTGTTGCATGAATTACACTTTTAAAAGATAGTTAAAACCAACATGTCAAAAACCAGATATTTTCAGTTACTTGTAATATTCATAGCTTTACATTGCATGTATTATTTTAAAAATTGTAAGTGTAATATTAATATATTTTATTTCATAGAAAGATGATAAATCATATCATACCTTTTTAATAAATGTTACCTAAAAAAGAGAAGGAAGAAACATATGATACATAAAATACATTGAAATAAATGTTCATTTCAATATTAACAGCCAAATTCATAGGTGTGCATGAAAATTCTTAACATCTTGTGTTTCAGTAAGTTCTCAGTATACCTATGATAAATATCAGCTATTGTAAGAACATTCCAACAATGAAAGTTAATAGCAACTAACTTTAATTCCGTGGATTTCTGTAATAGATAAATGAATTAATATATTTTTTTAAATAAAGAATTGCAAACAATCTATATTCTTTTTTTTTTTTTTTAAATAAAAGAATACTTACTAATATTTTCTTGATTAGAACTTTTGGTTTTGAAAATATAATACTGATTTCTGTTTTAAATATATATATACATACATATAATCAGTATTTATCACCTTTAAGATGCTAACATTGTAATAGAGAAATTTTTATGGGCTTGGACAACATACATTACAAAACCACTATGACCACATTATTAACCTAAAGAACTAGAATAAAAAGGGCCGACTACAAATAAAATGTTTTTTTTCTTCTAAAAAATAGCTATATTAGTAAACATATTTGAAAAACATTTGATAAAAATATGATTTTAGAAACAATATTTCATAAAAAAAAAACACCGATATATTTATAAATACTCATATATAATCATACATCGATTACCAAACAAAAATACATTAATATTTTCTTATTAATTCATATGTAACATGGTAATAGATTTTATTATTATTATGTACTTTGTGTTGCACAATTTTAAAATACAAACAACTGCACCAACAGCCAAAAATACCAAAAAAATTACAAAATTCAAATACCAAACAATATCAGTTTGAATAATATTTTATTTACTCTAAACTCTTGGCCAAGATATAAGGATATTTGATTGTTCAGATTGTATTACTTATCCAACACTCCTCATATAAATACTCAAACCATTACATACAATTCACATTTAGGATTTAATTGTATATTTAGATTATAACACAATTTTGTGTGTAACACAATAGTGACACATTAGTTTGCAAACCATTTCTTGAAAGTATAATTTAATACCATGTTTAAATAAGAAATGAAAAACCTTAAATACCAAACAGTATGCAATCAAACAATAACATATTTTAAACATTTTGAAGTCAAATATAAATTCCAGTCTTACGATATTTAAAAAAAAAAAAAAAAAAAAAAAAAAAAAAAAAAAAAAAAAAGCACACTGTATTGCATATTCACGAACATTTCTAGCATGCAAAAAACCCACTTCATACATACATTTCAATGTTATTGTGATTTATGTATGATACATGTATGATTTTAAATTATGTAAAACAAATTTACATAAAATTTCTTTAATAAAAAGATTATACTAGAATCAAACAGAATTAAAATCTGTCAAAATACCAAATATAAGACATTGAAATAATGACATATTTAAATATTTTTATATGAAATTGAAATTCTTAATAAAAGATATTGTATAGAGCAAAATGCATTGTATATCTGACAACACTTTAATACACATAAAAGAGCGAGATAATATACATTTCATTTTTGTATTTCCCTCATGTATGCTGTTTGTAAATTATACCATTATGCTGGTAATGTTGCAAAAGAGCACTTGAATTAACATATAAATTTTACCTCAATAAAATAAAAAAAACATAAAGACTTCAATTTTAACATTAGATTGTGTACAATGTGGGTTTAATGTACACTACGTGAGTCATGTATGCTGAAAAATTCTTGTACACAAATTTTATCACATGAAAACACAAATAAAAATATAAACTTTTCAATTTTTGTTAATGAGATGACTTGTATATGGTTTTGGGGGGTCTTTCAATTTTACCATTATGATAATCATGTTTGCCAACATGTTTTTGTACACATAAATTTTACCGTATCTAAATACAAATAAAAGTATGAACATTTTAATTTTTTCTTTTGAGTGATGTGATGACTTGAGTACAGTTTTGGTGAATTGTATCCCATGCAAGCTATGTGTGCAAACAAATTGTTGTACACATTAATTTTAACATATTAAACCAAAAATAAATAAAAATTAAATAATAAAAATATTTAAATTTTTACATGCACTTATCTACAGTGTAGGTTAATAGAACACTATGTTGGCCAGGCTGCAAACAATTTGTTTAAGACACAATATACTTTCGTATTCCTTGAAGATACGGTTCTAACAGTTTTACATATAAAATTGCACATTTTTTTAACATTACAAAAAAACTCAGATTTATTTCTTAATACTTTTAAACAATAAATAACCGGTACATACCTTTAAAAAGGAATGAAGCTTTTCTGGTATTCTACATTGTTACAGCATTTTAATTCTCTAAGCAGAAAACAGACAACCACAATCCTATTTCTAAAGTTGCAGCTGAAGAACACTTTCAACAGACTAGCAGAGAATATTTCGAGAATATTCAAGCGCCCGGAAAAGCTGCTAGAAAAAAACCATTGTAATTAATAACAAATATTTTGAAATCAACATATTCATACTAGAAACAAACCTGAAAATCAAAACAAACTAAATGTTTTCTATTCCTCGAAATTTACTAACTTTTAGTGTGAATAAATTCTATAAAAAATATTTTAATATATATATTCCTTAATAAAGAAAATTTAATTAAAAGCAAGCAATATATTTTAAAGTTTCTAAGATTTCATTCTTTTCATATATTTGAAAGATTAAAACAGAAAGTTGTGAAAACAAAATACACAGTATTACAAGACAATACGCATTTTTTTTCTTGTAGTGTACGCTAAAAACTTGTTATTTAAGTGGCATATCAAGGTAGAAAATACTAGAGCTACACTTATAATAAAATGCAGTGAAAATGGGAACATATATTTACAATACTTATTAATAATGTGAAAATTGTAGGATGTAATTATATTGCTACAAACCTTGTCAAAATTCAAACTGCGAGGTGGTTTACTATATGGATTTTATTTTTCTTGAAGTACGCGTTTTGGTGAATATGTATATTTTCTTTCATAATACTTTTTTTTTTAAATAACTACAAATATCAATATATTTCAATGCTGATTATAACATTGAAACATACATAGCTGATTTTAAAATTGTTTTAGAGGAGTAAAGAGAATTTTATTAGGTTAAGTTTAACCCACTTCAACGCATCTTATCGACCGTTACGTTCCACCAAGTGTACATCTTTATTAAAAATTAATATTTATGGGTAATTAATCCCTCAATAACTTAATAACAGCTAATACTCCAGACCTAGAAATAGATAAAAGAAAAGAAATGAGTTTTTCTTACCAAAAAACGTTAAATTAAAATACGGAAAAACGGGCCGCACACCAACAGATTATGCAAAAACTAACTGCAAACGGAAATGGTAGAAGTACAGTTTAAGCTAGTTGAATTTGCGGTGAAAAGGGCTTTGCTCAGCGAAGAGAATGGATTTGAATCAAAATGAAAACCAATAAGAAGTAGGCGCATTTATTACGTAATAAAGGGTTGCAATGGAGAAGCATACATGAAAGTCATAAACCGAAGAGTGAAAAAAAAGTTTAAATTTTAGAGCTTTATCGCCTGTATGCCTGGCGCAGTCTCATCTTATGATAATAGAGATTACATTTAAAATCACTATAATAAATTTAAAAAAAAACTTGTAGATTTCATCCGTTAAAAATAATGCGTAGTCTCATCTTATGATAATAGAGATTACATTTAAAATTATTATAATAAATTAAAAAAATCTTGTGTATTTCATTCGTTAAAAAGAATACTGAAGTATAACAAACATAGTAACTCGGTTTTCCGATCCCATGAAATAATAAACATAAATATATACATACATATAAATCTAACGATGTAATCAAACTCAAAATAAAAAATAAAATAACAGTTTAAATTAATAGCTGCTCTGTCAGTGCAAAATTTTACTTTAAGATAAACACAGCACAGGGGATGTAAAAAAGGGAAAAAAGTTTCTAGCATTACAAATTCATGTATAAACAACAAAAAATCACAAAATATCTCGTTTTAAGGTTATATAGAGAAAACAAGATTCTTATTACACATATACAAACACAGAATACATAGAATAAATAGATTTCTAATTTTACCTTAAAACATCCCCTTTCAATTTCGTAGAATGATAAAACAATGCATCAGGAGGAATGAAGAATGAAAATTTTTAAACAAAATTTATTATATATTTACATAACTGTGCTTAAACAGGAGTGGAAATTCAGTCTGGCTTTTAGTTATATTTGATTATTTTTAGGGAATTGACTTTAAACAATAAGTGCTCCCGTCTAACACATGCCTGGAAATATTTCGATCTTATCTATCCAAACCAACCAAGTTTATTATTTTCCATTTTCTGATGGATATATTAAAGTATTGAAAATATATGGTTTAATACTCATCGAATATCCTGGCTTTATAATACTTTGGAACGCTTAGGTCTACTGTTTTGCTACACGAGGGCTAATGAGATCTGGACCTTCTGCTTAAATCAGATTCGAAACGGCAACGAACATCTCTTTGAAAAAAATAATATAAAAATCAAAAAATTGTTTTTAAGTTCTTAAAAACAGCAAAAAAAAATGTTAAAATTTTATAAAACCAATACAAAATATCTATTTGTCATTTTATGTTCTATTTTTAAGTACCTGGAGTTATTTTCTGTATTTGTTTCATTTATTTTTCATGTCAACTTATCTTATGTCTTTTGACTCCATTAGTGACCAATAGATGGCGCAACTGAGTTATGTTAACATTTTCACCTTTCTGTGTTCTGGCCGAGTGCATTTTTGATTACTTCCTAAGTTATGTTGTTTTGTCATTGTTCAAGGTACAGAATGATTATTTTTAATCATTCAACGCGTTGTTTTTCGCATATACATTGTTATGTGAACGATTTCCTCACCTTACAGCATTTTTCTTTCGTTTTTTCGGAAGCTGCTGTAAGCATATTAAATTTTTGTTTGGCAATCTCGTTTTTATTGATGCATTAAATTATGTTTGTGATCATTATTCGTTCGACCACAGGACCACAGGATGGTATTGGCACAGAACTGCCTGGGCCTAGCCCTCTAGTTCTGCATTACATGGGAGTTTGGCAAAACAACATATGGAATGATTTGGCTCGAACATGGAAATTTACAGTTAATAAAATAAGGGAGGGGGTGCTTGAGTTTAGACAGAAGATACAAAAAATAAAGATGAGAAAAAGTGAACTGAGAGTGAGTATCCAGATGTGGATGGGATACAACTTCTAGTGAACATTAGGAGTTTAATGAAGACACAGTTAGGTAATCAAAATGAGAGTTTAATTATTAATAAGTATATATATTACTTTTTTTCCCAGTGCTTTTATTCACTGCTAGGTACTCCGTGAAAACAAATTACCTTGACCTTGGCAACGAACATCCATTGCAGCAGTGGCAGGCAATAGGAATCAGTTTTATCCTCTTCTGAAATTAAAGGTTTTCGAATGTAGTTCTAGGGTTTTGTATTATGTCTGTTAGGATTTTTCATTTTACATTTTTAGCACCTTGTTTTTAAGATAATGTAAAGTTTTAAATTTTAAAGTCAAAATTTGTATAATGTCCCTTCTAGATTTAAAAGGTTGTTGACGTGCATATTCTTAAAAGAGGATCAGATCTATTTTTCAACAGGAAAGGTACATTTCAATACAGTTCATCAGACTAAAATTCGTCATACTTAAACATTTTTTTTTAAAAGAGAACAAATATTCTGTTTTTCTTTTCAAAATTCATATAAGAAGTAATTAAAGTACAGAAATTATTAAATTTTTCTACTTTTTAAATACTTTTATGTTATGAAATATTTACCTAAAAATTTTTTTTCTGCTGTAAATTCTTATATCAATGTATTTTTGATGTAAAATTTAAAAATTAATTTTGCATATAGACAAGTTTTATTTATAGCACATATTTAAAAAAGCATTTCTTTCAATTTAAACTGTGATTCAAAGATTTAACTAATTTGAGATTTCTGGGAAGCTTACAACCTTTTTTTTTTATAATGAAAAGGGTAATTCAAAAGAAATTGGAGTATAAACTTTTTTAACACTTTGGTGATGACATGAATAGGAACCCTTTGTGAGAATGTGTCTGTTTTATAAAGTATGTGTTGCATATTTCCTGATAATTGTAGGTTTATTGTTTTGGTATAATATATCTTATATTTTTCATTTTACATTACTCATACCAATATTTTGTTTTTAATGCATCATAAAGATTAGAATTTTGAAGGAAAGAAGTATAGTCCCTTCTAGATTTCTTTTCATCTTTTTCTACAGTTAAAAGAGTAATTTAAAAATAAATGGGTTATAAACTTTGTCTTACCATCTAGTGTTGATATGAATAAAGGCTTTCTCCGAGAATGTGTCTTTTCTATAAACTATGCTTTGTGTCTTTGCTGATAATTATATATTTTATATTTTGGTATGATATGCCTGTTATTTTGATTTTTCGTTTTACATTATTGACTCTTGTATTTTTTGTTTAATGCATCATAAAGTTTACGATTGCAAAGAGAAAAGTTGTCTAATATCCCTTGTAGGTTTATGAGGTAAGAGCTGTGTATGTTCTTAGAAAATTAACAGATTCTTGTATCTCCAGGATACGTGCTATAGTTTGTCATGACTACTATGCTTCACAAGTTAATATTTTATTAAAGGCATGAAAAGTGCTCTGGTTTATAATTTATTTTTTTCCTAACTTAATAGATAACTATTATGTGACCTAATTGGAGTCATGTTTTTATTTCCTGTTATAATTTTTGTATCTATGTATTTTCAGGCAAAATTACAATTTAGTTTTGTGTTTAGACAAGTTTCATTTTAGCCATGTACTTGCAAATTTCCTACAGTTAAAAATTGTGATCTAAAGTTTTAGAAAATTTTGGATTTCTTCTCATTTTTTTATTTAATAAAAAGAGCAGTTTAATAAGAAATGGATTATAACGTTTAATTTACCATTTAGTGTTGATATACATAAAGCTTTTTGTGAGAATTTGTCTGTTCTATATTTGCTTGTTTCTAGTATTTAAAATAGTACTGAAAATTTAGTATATAAGTACTTCAGAGTACTTATAATGTTATTTATATTTATGATGTTGAGTTGGTGTTTGCAACTGGAGTCACTGAAATCATTTTACTTTTAATACTTCTTTTAAAGATTTATAAAAATAAGGGTGTTTTTAATGTGTTGGTATGGTATGTCTTTTATTATAATTTTTCCTTTTGCTTTATTCCCTCTCCTATATTTTATCCGTAATGTGTCATAAAATTTTAAATCTCAAAGGGAAAAAAAATGCTTCCTAATTTAAATTTTGCATTTTAACTTTTTCAATTTAAAGTATAGTATGTATTTATGTGTTTCTTATGATTTTTGAAGTATGTGTATTAATGTATATTCATTTGACTTATATATAATTTAAATAGTATTTTATTGTATATTTAAATCAATGTGTGCCTGTATTTTCTGGAAAAATTAGTTTAATTTTCATACAGAGTACAGAACATTTTTAATCAAAGCTAAATTTTATTATGAATTCTGAAATACTCTTGTTTTTCTGTAATATCTGAGATTATTTTATTTAAATTATTTTTTTCATGAAATTACTTCTTATCTCACAGTGATTCAAGTGCAGTGTTATGGATTTATATATGTATTTAGGAATTATCTCCGTTTTTAGTAAACTATTATATTTGTTGCTAATCTCTGACAAATGATATTTCCTTAATATTTTTATTACTAAGATATTGTATTTGTTATATAAACTCCCAAATTACATAACATTGTTTGTACACATATTTGTTTTACTTTTTTTTCTGAAATGTATGTTATAAATTATAAACTAACATTTATTGACAATAACTGTTATAGAATATAAACTAACATTTATTGTTCCTGTAACATTCTATAACTGGTATTATCTTTCATAGTGAACTGCCATATTTTTTGGCAATGATTACATTGTGGAAGTCTATTTATTTTTTCAGATTTTTTTTGGACATTGATGATTTTTTAAAAAAAATTATCCTTCAAATTTTCTGTGTTCTGGAGTTATATAGAAAATTATTTTTTATTTATGTATATAATAAAACATTTTTATAAGTAATATTCTTATACCACTGATACTGGAAGAAAACATGTGGATACTAGTGAAATTTAATTATAGCTGAAAATCACCAGTACTAGAAGTAAAAATAACATTTCAGAATGAAATAAATGCTAAATAATTTTTCATCTTTTAAATACTTCATATTATTTTAATAATGGTAGGGAGATTAAAATTCTAGTCTTATTTCATTATATATTTGTTCCGATTGATTTGTTAAATTTGTGGTTAATCTGCTGCTTACAAGTGACTGCAAATATCCACAGCATCTGTGAATCTTAAATTTCGACTGCTAAAAGGCAATTTCCTACCTCTTTGGTTCTCTCTTCTCCTTGAAGAATTAGTTCTTTTTGTTAGTTCCTTTTGTAGAGTTCTCTCAAAAACTATGGCTTTAAAGTTAAAAAGAAAGGGGTTGAGCTACTAGTTGTACCAATATGCAGAAGTACCTCAAAGGTATATGCTCAACTTAATTTTGAAGTTTTATCACCTTTAGACTGGGTGAAGTTTCCCTCAGATTTTCCATCCCTTCCAGCCATCTGCATGAATCTTTCAATTTCAATCTGTACATTATCTGTCTTTGCAAGGGAATGTTTGCATTAATAGAAAATAAATCTTTCAATTATGTTTGTTCTGACAGCAAAATTTCTGTTACTGATATCCCAGATGAAGTGCAGGATAAATTTAAGACATTTTTTCAACCGTTTTTTTTTTTTTTTTGTTTTATTGATCAATTGTTGTAAAATGGAAAATTAATTTAAAAAAAATTGGAAACCACTAATTTTTGTCCATTTTTAAAATGGAAAAATTTTGCTGATTAATTTCTTGTCCCATCTTTAGAATCAAATTTAAATATTGAGTATGATTTACTTTCATATAGTTTTGATTAATGAAGTGGAAATTTTAATTATTATGAAACAATGACTTGTTATTCATATTATTTTTTAAAATGCTGAATTATTCTTTAAAAAAAGAGACTGTCAATTTCTGTGACACATTTCCTGTCTACTTGAAGACACTGAACTTTTCATCAGAAAGACCATTTTTTCATATTTTTACTGAAATTACCAGTTTATATATCAGACAATGACCAGTTTATATATAAGATGTATAAATGATCATTTTTCTTTCTAAATAATGTTGATTAGAAACAGGATATTTTTTTTACTTATCTGTTTTAACACTAACCAAATATATATGGAGAATTTTAAAACATTAAGCATAATATTAACTTTATATTCAGACTTTTCTAACTTTTACCAAAAAGAAGTTAAGTAATAAAATTGTATTTCTATTCATTGCACCAATAATTACGGTTCAAGGTGTTTTTATAATATTAAAAATATATTGCTTTTATAGAAAAAATTGCAAAATTACAAGTATATGTGACCTATTAAGATTAATTGGAATGAGACAAATTAGAAATGCAACATATGTTAGGTATGACTTTTGTGTATTTCAGTTATACTAATATAACCTTGTTACATACCCCCTCCTTTTTTTTAAATGATTTGTGTTCACTTTTTACACATTAAAGCAAAATTTATTTTTATTTTTTGTTAAATATTTATTTTAATAGCTATGGAGTCTAAACATATATTAATAATTGCCAGATTGCATCAGAAAATGCAAAGCCAATATAAGTAAGCTACAAATAGAGAGTGAAACTAAGCAGATAACTCATTGCTTAAGTAAGCAACATTCTCAGTGTGAGATACACAGTGACTTATAAAACCAGACTGAGCAGTCATAAGAAGGCTTTATTTCAGTAATTTTGGAAATAAAAGCATTATACAATTATATGTTTGTTTTTCTCTCCAAATTTGTTATGACTTTTAGATTATATAAGAGCGTAAACTATCAAACAGTTGCATTGTCTTTTTTATCATTTGAATACACCTAATTTTAAACTATCATACTTATTTTTAGACACTATAGAATGAGCAGTACCAGAATCTATTTATATTTTCTCAACTGCAATATTACCTGTTGAATAAATTATTGAAGTAAGGCTTGGGAACCTCATTTCAACATCTGCATATATTGAAACAGTGTTGATGTAAATGTCATCAAATGCTGTCTTAAGAAAATTTGTTGCAAAAGTTTGGCAAACACTGGCTATGTGTCTTTTGTATATACACTTATGTTATATATATATATATATATATATATATATATATATATATATATATATATATATATATATATATATATATATATATATATATATATATAAACTTCATCTTTATGTTTTTAACCACAATGTTTATAATTTCTTGTATTAGTATTTATTTTGAAGTTGCCTGCAGATTTATGGTCATTTTATTGTCCTTGAAAATTTTTATTTTGATTAGAAGTTTTCTTCTAAATATTTATACTACAATTTGAAGTTTTAAGAATATTATCTTCCCTCACCTTGAAAGATTTGGCTTCTTTACTATCCATTTCCATTACAAGTGGAATTTCATATTCTTTGCTGAAGTTAAGTTTACCATTAGTATACAAATTGTTCTGAATATGATTATCTGCCAAACCACTGACTTGTATTATTAAGTTACTAGAACAAACTGTAAAAACATAACTTTATTATAATTCCATTAAGCCTGAAGCACCATGCTTGTTACAGATCATTACTACCTTTTTTAATATACATAACATAACAAGTAAATATATATTGAATATGTAACATATTTCTCCCTATCTCATCACATAACTAAATCGTTGAATTGTGAAGGTTGTTTTACAATACAATCATTTCTAGTTTTATATTCATTTTGTGGTGTATTTCCTGTATCTTGAATATCTCTTTGCCTACTATTCAACACTATTGGCTTTGAGCTGTTAAATACCCCTAACACTTAAGTACTTGCAACTTTATTTTTCAAAACTTAAAGAGCAGTTGCATGCACAAGTATCTGGTGTCAACTTTTGTTTCAAAGAAGTTCTCTGAAAGGGGCAGATATAGTAGATACTTGAGGTACTGCCTTAGATAATTGTAAGTTCAGACATATTGAGTATAGTTTGACATAATGAGTAATTTACATCACTGAACCAGCTTTCTCATATTTGTATAAAGTTATCAAAACTTTCATTTGGTTCTTGAATCCTATGATTGAAAACAAAACCCTAGATGACAGCATTTTTTTGTGTTATATGCTGCTTCAATGCTTCAATGAATGCTTTATAATTACTCTGATCAGAGTATGATGATTGTATCAAGAAGTTTCACCACTTCGCAAATACCATTTAACAGATTTCTCATCTTAATCCCACACAACCACATAGAACTTATAGCCATCTAATAGAGATCGAAATTCATCTATGACATCCAGGACGTGCTATAGAACTCTATAAGATTAAAAAATAGATGTCTAATGGTCGTGTGTGATTTCGACGTCTGTTAGATATCTAAGACGTGTTATGTACATCTATAAGTCCTCCAGGTTTCGACTTTTAATAGACGTAGCCTGTATCAGTTCATATTTTGATATAGACGTCTTATAGAGCTCTTTTAGATCACCTCCTCCCAAAGCGCCATCTATAGTCTGGTGAACAAACTACTACGCTGTATATTATTATTGAGTGTGGAGCGTAATCTTCATTTGTTTATAAATTCCTGTAAGTACTAAATAATAATTCACATTGTAAATTACACACAAATTATATTATATTTCCTTATACTGCCTCTGTCTAGAGTTGTCTTTAATACATTATTATGTCTGTTAGAATATTTTCTTATAAAGTTTCTTTTTTATAGATTTAGAAAAAATTAAAATGCTTCTAGAAGTATACTATGAATTTTTTTCTAATAGACATATTTCATAGTTTTTAAAAGTCATCAGATGTGTCAGAATATTTAGCAGATTTTATTGTTGAAATTAATAAATTTATTCAAAGTGGTATGAAATTGAATGTTTTATAATTGAATAGACTTTCAAGTCAATAAAAATTGACTTGAAAGCTTTTGATTGTGATGTTTACAACAGCTAGTTGATAAAGTATTTGAATCTACAAAATTTTTCAGATACGAATGAAACACTTTTTGTTAATAGTTTTAAATTAAAGGAAGAACACACTAAATGGCCTGGTGAACTTAACACACAAGAAGAGTACTAAATTTTAATTTTAAGAAACAAATATTACACTTCTAAATTAAATAATGTGCAAATTTTATGATTGTTCTAGAATAGATATAAAAAGTTTTGTAGTAAATCAAGGTGCCAAATATGCTATAAGCAAAGTGTTTTAAAAGTCTTTCAAATTTTATATATAATAAATAAAACTTTAAATTGATGCTTGTGTTTCTTCGATTATGTTTGATATTTTTCAGTTAAAGTGAAAAGATCAGTTTTTTCATTGGGATTTATCAACCTTGACCCAGCTAGCTGAAATCCTTTTTTGTTTTATTTATCCAGAGGAATTCTATTTACTTTTAAAGAAAGGACTAGTCGACAAGGGAAGAAATTCAAATGATAGAAGAAATTTTAAACTAAATATCAACACTAAAGAACTGTAGGTTAGTATATTTGTGTACTCTGATAAGTATTAGAATGTTGTGAATTATAGTCTGGTAAATATATTGTATTGTTAGTAGCAAGTGTTTGTTGTATAATTTACATTTTAATTTACTTTTAATTATAATGTTTCCATTTGTATCAATGAATTATTTCATAATTTGTTTGCTTTGATTTTTCTCATATTTTCAGCACTATTTAGGTTGTATGTTGTCTGAATTCATATTTATATTCCACATATAAATTGTTTTTATTATTAAGTACTTTCCAGACCAGTGGCATAAGCCTCAGTGACTTGGTATGACAATTATGTTATCAAAAATGTCAAATGAATTGTCAGCAAAATTTAGCTGGTTGAGAGCAAAAGAAAATGATGTTCTACTTTTATTAAAATCTAAAATTGTATCAATTAAATTATAGTTTTTATTTATTTAGCACTTGTATTTCTGTATAATAATTATTAATAATAAATTAATTACTTGTAGATGTATATCTAGGAATAGTCATACCACTGTTATGTGTATATATCAAGAGAAATGAGTTGAAGGTACTTTACCAACCAAAAGTTTGGTACTTTTTTAAAGATTTATATATAATTGTGTGTTTATATGTATGTGTGTGTGTGTTTATAGGCACATGGTTTTGGTTATTTCTCTCTCTCTCTCTCTCTCTCTATATATATATATATATATATATATATATACATACATAGATATTGGCACATGGTCATTGTGTGTGTGCATATATGGGTATTGTGGGATATGTGTGGATATTTTGGGTATTATGTGAGTGCAATATTTTATTTATATTAAATATGTGCATGTAAAAGCATATATTTAATATAAATATGAACCATTCTTGTAAAATATAAACAATATTAAGGTAAACCTAGCAATATTTTCTAAAAAAAGAAAATTATTTATTATATTTTAGGTGCAGGTAGGTGAAATGTGTTATGGAAGCATCTGACGAACCAAGAAATTGAAGGCATTGCTAAAGGCTGGTGTAAAAATTGTTAAAATATTTTGTATTCAATAAAGAATTTTAGTAAAATATTTATACTTTTTTGCAGTAGTAAAAATATGTTTTTTTTTGTTAAAAACAGAGAGATATGATCTGTATTCAAACAGTATGCAGTTGCAGTTTTGGGTTTTTGGCATGACAGAACATCAAAAACTGGTTTGAACTGTCAAAAACTTATGACAAATAATATCATATTTTAGATATCACATTACCTTTTACACATTACCTTTAAAGAGAGAAACTTATTTTCAAGCAAATATAAATGGTATTTTAATATTCAAATTAATTTTCAGTTTTAAAATGTATATTCATTAATTAGAACAATTACATTAAAAAAACTCATCTGGAAAATCTAATATTTTTTATGCTTCAGTTACTATAATTATATTACTTAAATTTATTGTAAATAATTTTTTCATAAAATTAGTACAGGAACTATGTTAAAGATCACTATTCAAATTTAAATCAACTAAGGGAATTTCCATTATAGACCTTTTTTTATTGTTGATAAAGCATTAATTTTTAAATATTTACTTTTATGCTTTGAGATTCTTGTTGAAAAACAGATGGTTTATGATGATTTGTTATGATGATGCAGATAAAATTGATAGACTGAAATAATGTTTACCAGTGTACTTGGTATTGAAAAAAGGAAATTTACAATCAAGGAAACAGCAAATTAGGTCAAGGTCAGTATTGGGTAGATGTCAAAGTTGAATGCATTACAGGAGCTAAATTTTTTTCCCAAATGCTTCTAATTGTACCCCACAAGGTACCACAAATTTGTAACGAGGTTTTATAATAATAAAGAATGCATAAAGAAATCAGAAGGAAGTGTAGCCACTTTAAAATAAGTTTATGATGTTGTATAATATATTTTTGAGTTTTTCTAGTAGAATATTTAAAAATTATTCTAAATATTTAAGTGCTATATGACTTTGTATTTTACTGATCTTTAAAAGCAGAAGAAACAAGAAAAATCACAAATAATTGAAGTAAAAGATAGGAAAGGGCTATCAAATGAGATAAAAATGTTACAAGCATAAAATTCAAATAAAAACAAATAGTTAGCTAAAATAGAATAATTTGAGAAGTTAAAATGTTTATCATTTGGTTTAATGTTTTAATTCTTACTTATGTCTATCTGCAAAAGGGAAGTAAAAAAAAATCTTAGTTTAATAATAAATTAGTACATATATTTTGTTGGACTTTATTAATTGAAAAATTTATTAACTTTTTAATAAATAAAAGCATATATTAAGATAATTTAGGTAAAGTAAAGAAAAGCATGAGTTTTTACTCTCAAAATCTCCTCAAAAATTTTTTTAAATATTTTTTAGATGAGCTTTATAAGTTTCAGTATTCAACTCAGTATTCAAATTTCTTTCTGAAAGTTAATTAAATTTATTTTTAAACTAAGTAGATATGCCTTATATTATGTATTATCCCAATGTTTGATGTGCTTTTAAAAGCTTCCGATTCATTTATGCTAAAATGGAAATCGTTAAACTATTAGATTAGATAAAAATTATGTGTTCTTTATACATTTATAATACATATGTATATTTGCTTTTAATAATAAGCTTGATTTATTTTTAACACTTTGCATTGGACTAGGACATTTAGGCGAAAATAACTGCTACAGTGATTTTAAAAGTAAATTTATGGAAGTATAATAAAATGTATAAAAATAAAGGTATATATATTATTTTAGTAATAATCGGGTTGCAAACTCAAATTTTCGGGTTTGTTTCTAGGCGAAACAGTTAAAACTTTCCAGGTTTCCATTACAGTTCTTTTCATCATACAAAACAAACACACACACATATATATGTAAATATACATGTGTTTATGGTTTGTATCATAAAGAAAACTGCAATTGAAGCTTGGAGAAATATTTAGTTTTTTTGCCTCGAAAAAATCGGAGAATATTGAAATGAGTTAGCACCCTGATTATTACCTTAATATAAATACCGTAATTTTTTATACATTTTGTTATACTTCCGTAAATTTACTTTTATTTTTAAAATCACCGTAGCAGTTATTTTTGCGTAAGTGTTCTAATAGACTGCAAATTATTCAAATTAAATTAAGCTAATTTATTAAGAACAAATAAACAACGTTTTGCAGGAGAATAGCACGTCCTTTTAAGATCTAAAACATCTGAAATAGCACGTCCTTTAGAGCTCTAAAAACATCTAAATCGCGTACTCTCCAAGTCGAAATAAGGGATTTTCCCGAAGCAGGTCACAACTCAACTCATGCTCAAGTCAGTTCTTGTTTCGTACGCTCGGGCAAAACATTAGTTACTTTAGCATGCCTGTGAATGTTCGTGCTTAGAGTTTAGAAGCTAAAAAGTTATCAAAGTAGGCCGTAAGTTTAGATTTTGAATCTGAACTTTATGTATATTTCAAAAACTTATAATCCAAGTCAAACCTGGTGAATTTTATTATATCATGGATCTATATTTAATTGCAAATGATGACTGAATTTCTGATGTTAGACTTTCGCCAAACATCACATATCCAGATGTTTTAAACTATTTAATGGATTCATCAAATGATGAATTTAGTTCAAGAAGTTTAAAAAATTACAAATACTTAGCAGCCTACGAGTATGTTGAATCTGGTAAGTGTTTCACTCCCCCTTTTTTCCTAAAAAGCACATGATTAAGTGTAGAGTAGAAATGAAAAATCAAGATATTTTTTGCTTTTACATAGACTATTTCTTTCAACCCACTTAATTACCATTAATTATGTACCCGTATTTTAGATATTTAAAAATAGTTTATTGTGTAATTAATCAGTGCACAAATTTTACTATTAAGAATTAAATGTATTGTTCTCAAAGTAAAATAAAGTTCTTATGTAAACATATTTGTTTATCATGCAGTTATTCTATTATTTGAAAACCAAGTAGTGTTATATGCTAGACTAATATATTTCTATATTAGTTTTGCAAGTTTCAAATCAAATATTAACAGTTCAGAAAATTTTTGCTATTTTTTTTTTTTTTTTTTTTTTTTACTATTACTATTTTACATGAATCCCAACAGGAAAAAAAGGTGATGGTACTTCTAAATGGTCTGTGTATATATAATGGGTGGGAAAAGATTTTTCAAAATAAAATCCATGTTTTAAGAGAAGCATTAAAATGGATTGATAAAATAATTACAGTTTACATTTACAAAGTTTTATAACTGCTCATGCATGGCAGGGTATAACATTTTTTAGATTGTGTTTTAATTGAAATTATAAAAACTTTTTAAACTGCTATTTGATAATATTCTAAAAATATTTTGTTATAAATTTTTTCAGAATCATTGAAACCTGTAGTTATATTGCAGCTTTACTTTTCAAAGTTGAGCTGTCAGTAAGAAAAAATTTCAAACTCAGCAATTGAGTGGGGCATTGAAAACGAATAAGAGTCCTTAAGGTTATGCAGAGAAAAATTTATTCTAATGCACAATAATTTAATAATTTTACAAACATGATTCTTAGTAAATTCACATATTCCCTATCTCTGTGCCACATGAGATGCAATTGTTTCTTGTAGTTGTTCTGGGAGGGGTATAGTTGAAATTCAATGCCCATATTCTCATAGATTTAATGTATTTCTGAAACTTAGTACCGTTTATTAAGGTATCTTAAGCATGTGTTAATTACTTATTTTTATGTATCTTATGTTCTCTTATGTTAATGTATTTTATGTTCATGACATTTATATTAATGCATATTATCCTTAGTAATATAGAATGTTTTCACCATCTCATTATAATTTAAATTTAAAATTTCAAAGAAGACTTTAGAGATTCAGGAAATAAGTCCCTATAAATGTATATTATATAGGTTGGTTTAGAATGCCACAGTCTACCAATTTGCTAGACAAGGACTAATGAGAACAGTACCTAATGCTTAAAATGGATTCAGAATGTTTACAAACATCCATGCCGGTATGGTAAGTATAATTTACTCAGTGAAATTCTAATTTTATAGGATCATCTTAAGTAACATGTAAATTTGTTTTCTTAAGCTATACTGACATTTTCTTTGTGGTTATACTTTATGATTGGCTAGGTAGCATTTTTATTGTACTATAAAAGTTGAGTAATTACAATGTTCATAAATGTTCAATGTTACATATATACTGCATAAGGTTCAAATGCTTTGGATTTACTTCAAAGTTTGTAAATGGTGTACACCAACATTTGTACATACCAAAACTTAATATGTTTATTTTGTATATTGGATAAACAATATTGTCATTTTTCACTGTTTTTAATGAATCTACCTGAGAAGATTGGCAACCAACTATCTATTATTCTTGATACAGTGCTTGAGCTGATGTTACAATGTAATGATATCTTTATTTTCTAACCATAATCTTAATTTCATTAACACTATTAGTAGCTATGTATTTTTATCGGATTTAAAAATACCTTCTATATATTCTTCGCATATTGATAAAATCCAATTAAATGTATTAATATTAACTATGTTTTTGCATTCATTAAAATTTTAAGTGTATGATTTTATCCTCAAACTTAAGTTTCAGGCAACTAAATTAAAAAATGAATTATTAAAAAGAAAACTTTTATATCTCATAGTTTAATTCATGTACTAGTTAATCTCACCTGTTTTCTTCTTTCAAAATGTACATTTCTGCTAATACACCTTTTTTTTTTTCTTTTCTTTTTTAAACAATTTTGTTCCTCAAGTTGTTTTATTTATTTTTTTTTCAGTTTTTTCTAAATGAGACATTTGTGTATGAGAATCTTCATGAAACTCCACATCAAGTTCTGAAGAAACCTGTCCAGCTAAAAAAGAAAGGTCTAACAGAAGCTCCTGATTTGGTTCTTCTGAAGATAACTCTGAAGGACACTCTTGACAAAAATCATTTGAAACCTGTGGGAATATCTAAGGAGGGTCTTCGAAAACCTGTGCTGATACTTTAAGAAGACAAAAATTTATTTTTTTTTATTTGTATTTATATTGAAGTGTTAATAAAAAATATTTAGCTGTTAAGATTTGGGATAAAAGAATTTCATTAAATGTGAATAAAGGTACCTGATACTCCATCAAGTTTGTGTCTTTTTTTTTTTCTCAAATAATTTTTTGGTACTAGTTTTGAGGGCATTGTTTTTTTTTTTTTTTTTTTTTTTTTTTTTTTTCTATTTCATATAAACATGCATTTCGCTTTTGAAATGCATTAAATGAAAAAATATTTGGGACATAATTGGGAAGACTTCTGTTACTACTTGGCGTTACTTAAATTGCTATCAATAATTATACAATATGATTGCATACATTTATAAAAATGATATTAGTATAGATGCAATATTCAGTCTAAAATTTTGAAAACTGTTTTTAAAAGTAAAATTTTGATTCTAAATATATGTATATAAATTGGTTTTAAAACAGAGTCAATGCAACAAAGTTCATTGATTAATTCTAGCTTAGTAAATGCAGGGTTAATAGGTAAAAAAATTAAAACTATTGCAATTTGTTTATATATTTTTTCAGAGTATTTAGTCTCATTGAAACTTATGAAATAATATTTTTAACTAAACAAAAAAGAAACTACACAGGTAATCATGAAAAAAGTTAATATTTCATTTAAATTTGTATAAAACTTTTTTCATTTCTAACTAATTTAATAAAGCAAAAGTTATTTTCACCAGTAGATGTAAAATGACTTTTTTTTTGGGGGGGGGATAACCCAGGACATAGCATAAATTCTTTTACAAACTTATAATAGTTATTCTGCTACCAATTACAAGAAAATCATCCTAGCCTGTTTGAAATTGATCACCACAAATAACTGATGATTTAGTGGGAATCCATTTTTTTCTTTATTGCTTTAGTCCATTTTTCACTCTTGGGTAAATCTCAAGGAAATTTAAAAAATCCTCTGCCATTTCCCTTGTGATAACCATTTGTGCAGTTGATTGCATAACAGCTGTTTACCACCTTCAACTAATACAATGATACCAGTAGAGTAAAATGTCAATAAACAGATGAATGGGATGGGATCTCATTCAAAATAAATAAAAATTACAGTAAATGATATTTGAAATACCTAGTAAACAAAGATCTATACATATAATGCATTTAATAACTAGGAAATGTATTTAATTCTCCCTTCACTATTTGTGGATAGAAAGTAAAGTTTACTAAAATTATTTTAATATCTAATAATTTACAGCTATTAATGTTTATTGTTTCATATGAACATTTTTATTAACACTGTAGAACAATAAAGTGGTTTGGGAAAGTTATATAATCTTCATTAAATTAAACTGAATTACTTTACTGTGGTGCTAAATAAAACCTAAAGTAAAATTTTATATCAATGAACATCATGTATTTGGGAAAACTGAACTCAAACTTTATAATGGGTTTTCAAAATATATAAAATTAAATTTCATGCAGAGATACATATCGAGCAATTCTAGTATGTCATGTTTACTGCTCATTCATTAACCTTCCAGTTTTATAAACTTATTTTCTAATTGAAAAATTAATGGTCAGTTTGGAATAAATTGCATCATTTCTAAAGTATCATTTACTTGGTAAAGATATAAAAATTTAAAACATTTTTCACTACAAAATTAAAAATCTGTTCAATTAGTTACAAAGGATATTTATTGCTTTATACATTAATAGAGAAATATATACAAATATTAAAATGAGGTTTATGCTTCTTATAACAAATTACATTAACTGAACTTATTGGTAACAAAAGTTTTCGACTTTTTTTAGATAACATTCAAATCACTATTCAGACTTTACCAAATAAAAGTAAAAATAGATCAAATCCAATGAAAGAAATAATTCAATGCTGTTCATTGAAAGTTTTCTAATGAATAATTAACTATATAAGAGACTAACAACAAAAACAAATATTTTTTTATGAACAATATTAATGTTTTCGCCAATTAGACGGCTTAAAAGTCAAGCTAAAAAACAAATTATTTTTCTATTTACCATAATTAAAAATTGATAAATATTAGTATTATACATTAATACAATAAAACCTATATGTTTCCAATAATTTATTTTAGTATAAAAATGCTCTTATGGCCATGCAAACGAATGAGAACGAAATATGCTTTTTGCCCGACGACGATCTAGGGAGTGTAGCAGACGGTTCTGGCGTACCACGTGACCTGTGACGTTTCGGGCAAACGCCTTATTGTCGCTCTTATAGACGTGCTATAGAGCGTATATATAGTCTTATAGATAGCGTATATTGTAATATATATATTTGAAATGATTTTAACTGTAATTGTACTGATCTTTTATAACTGTAACTGTATCTATATAACGGTAACTGTGCTATTTCTGATGTCTGTAGTTACTGAGTTAGTGTGCTCAACATGTGCTGCTTATTTTATAATAAATACATCCTTTTGAATATGACCCAGTAGGTGCGTTTTACAATTAATACTGAAGTATTAATCAAGAACTAAGGTTCTGTGATCTGATAATCACGCCAGATAGCACATGGTGTCAGTCGTCAAAGCGATGTAATTCGATTTTTCTGTTATCGAATCTTATCCACGTTTTCGAGAGACGATAAAAATGGATTTCAGACCACCTGCTCAGTTGTCATTCTCCGTCGGAAATGTGAAGGAAAAATGGAAAAAATGGAAGCAAGAGCTGGAGAACTATCTTCTTGCAACTGAGAAAGATGCCAAGCCAGATAAGACTAAAATTGCTATTCTTCTGAATTTACTAGGTTCCGAAGGACTAGAAATTTACAACACGTTTCGATTCGAGCCTCCTGAAAATAAAGAGAAATACGCAGAGGTCTTGAATGCCTTTGAAGAGTATTGTTCACCACGACAGAATGTCGTATATGAAAGATTTAAATTTTTTTCGTGTACTCAGCAAGAAGGGCAGACCATTGAATCGTACGTCACCCAACTGAAGACTCTAGCTTCAACCTGTGAATTTGCAGATCAGGAAAATGGATTAATCCGGGGCCATCGTGATCACCGGGCCTGCTTGTACGAATTGATGACTCATACAAAGAGGCCGATGAATTCAAACTCCCGTCCACGGTGTTTACTTTGAAATTGACGGTTTTCATATTAGTTTAATTGAAATAATCTTTCTGTTGTGCCCAATTACACATTTTACGATTTATAAAACAATTTTTGTTCTCTTACCTAAGAAATTTAAAATAAATAAAAGGAAATTATTCAGTTTGAATTAAGAAATTCACAAAGTGTGTAGTTTATGACCTTTCTTTTACTTTTTAAAACTACATGCTTTTAAATAAATGTTTACAAAAATATGCGCGAAATATTATTTACAAAAAGATGAAAAAGTACATTTATTATATCTAGTAAAATATAAAAAAAAAAAAAGATTTAAAGATAAGAACTGGATAGCAAGAATATTCTTATCAAAACCATAAGTGTATTTTCATTTTTTTTTCAGAGTCATAACATTAATTATAATGGACAAATCACTCTTATATTACTGCTTACTTTAAAATCACTTATTACTTAATACTTTGATGGATTTAGGAAAAAATTGTTCAGCTCAAAGTTATTAAATTATATTTAAAACTGTGTGTCTTTTATATTGAACTACATTAGTAAAATACATAATGATACTTTTTGTGTGCTCATAGAAAATTACTACACTGTATTAATTCACACTGCATTTAAAATAACAATTTGATATTTAAATCATAATTAAATAATTGTCTTAGTTTATGTAAAATTAGATTGATTATATGAAAATTAATACATGACAACTAAAATAAACTATTTTAAATAAAAACATTTTGTTTACAACTTATGGAAAAGTTCTGTAGAAATTGCATTTAGTTAAGGAAAACAAACAAAAAAATTGAAATCAAATGTATTGTATAATTAAATAACAAAATACATTTTTTAGATTTTTTTCATTTTAATATTCATTTATTTAAAAATAAAATTTGATTAACATTTTATGAGTTTCCATTGCAAAGTAAATAACTGAAATACAAATTAAAATTGAAACTAATGTTTTGATGAAATAAATAAATTTTAAAAACATTGTTAATAGATATTTACTAGAAGTATTAAAATTAAACATATGCTTACCATTTTCTCCATGTCCCAAAATTGCAACTATTTGATGATTCAATAAGAATTTTAAAAGAGGAAATTTTTTAATGCAAGAAGCTGTATCCATACTGCATCATCATGAAGTGATAATCTATTTTTTGCACTAGCATGGAGTATTGCATAGTGCACTGGTGATTAATCATTTTATCATGGTTGAGCGCACATAGGGAACTGCCCCCTATGGCCCTGCCCATGCCCTATTTTTAGTCCGTAGACCGGGGCTAGGAGTTAGTTCCCCTTAAATTCTTGCAAAAATAATGAAACATTATTTATTTGCTCCTGAAGCAATTAATGTTGCTAATTTTCTTTTATTGCTTTTACTTTTATGAATGTTGTCATTTTTTGCTTTGCAATAGTTATTCAGTAAAATATTTACAATAACGGAGAGACACTTTTTTAATTAGTACATCAGATGAAAGCCCACATGTGCACATACTGACAAGAATAAAATTGGTGATAATTATTTTTTTTCATAGTTTGTTTCGTCATGATGTTTTTCAAGCCAATTTGCTTTAAGAACGTACCCTTATAAGTTTCTGTATCAGTACTTAAAATACTGTGAAAGCAGTCAACACAACATTCAGTGTAAATTGCTTTGGCCATTTAAGGCCTCTCGATCAATTAGCAGCATATATTTTTGTACTTCTTCTGATTCAAACTCACACAAGCATTTCATTACAAAATAGAAAAGATGCACATTCTTTGCAGCCTATTTTATTTTTTACTTTAAATGCAACATAGCCTGCAATAGTAGAGATTTTGTTGAATTTGTAATGTTTACTGAATCTGAAAGCTTAATTACATCCTTAAATTCTTCATACGTTTTGGAGGGTATACTTTCTTTACCAATTTCTGAAGAATCAAGGAGTTTTAAAGTAAATTCTCCAGCATGTGTGGAATGTAATTTTATTAAACTTAAAATTTTTAATTTTTTGTCTGATTCAAGAATTTGCCGGAACGAAATATTATAATTGCCACCGCTCATTTGACGGTACTGGCCAAAGCGTGCTTCCAAACTATCAGTCTGGAATTTCCCCAGAAGAACATATTTCGACTCAAGATTCTGCAGTACATACTGGCAAATATCTATTAAAGCCTTTGTAGTATGCCTCAAGGCAAATTCTGTTTCTTTTGAAAGCATACCACCCTTTTCAGGAACAAATAGTTTGGACTTTTCTACTGCAGACAAATCTGCAAGTTCCTTCCACTTACTGATCCATTCATGAAATTTCTCTAGAAAGTGGATGCTTTCACGATCGATGCTAGTAATAGCATCACAGAATGGATCTCTTGTTTGTTTTCCTTTGTAGGGATACTTACAGTTAACAATTTTCTACCATCTTTGTACCTGTTGAAGAAATACTTTAGTTTTTAAGAAATCAGCACCAAATATAGAGCTGTTCTGTTCTAAAGAGACTATACTTGTATCATGAAACAGACATAAAGCATGGTTTACATGTCTCTCTATTGAAGATGAAAACAAAACTTTTCTTGTTAATTTGGGTGAACTTTTGACTACGAGATGTTTCTCAGAATCATATATTTGCCTGAAATGTAGAAGGCTAGCAATATTAATTTTGGACAAATCAGTCGGATCTGGGTAAAAAAAGGTTTGATTTGTTAAGCTCTGATTTAACCAGTTATTACGAATACACTTAATTAGATGTGGTGTATCAAACAAGAAAAAAATTTTTTTGCTAGCATCATATGGGCTTTGTATATGTGTGACTAAATAACCATTACACATAGTAGCGAACATGTGATTAATTCTGTTATTGTCTGATATCAAAGACAGTACAATGTAACCACAACTATGCAACAGATGCATTACTTGAGATGTATATTTAAGTAATTCATTACTTGTCAAATTTTTTACAGGGACTAATGCTACAACATCTTTATTTTTTGAGAAAAGAGAGGTAGTTAGAAATGCCTGTACAGTACTTGCTGCAAGAGATTCATTAGAATTGTCAGCCACCCCACAACATTTCCTCCTTTATAATCTCCTGATGAATTGATGTAGATTTCATCTAAAAGATTAACAATTTTCTCATGTATTTTCAGGGAACTGGCTTTTAGCTTTAAATACTTACAGTGGTTATTTACAAAGTCATTTTCCCCACTAAAATTTAAAACTGATGTAAGATTGGTGAGGTAATGTCATCGTTCCACTTTTTCTTATCATGTAAGCAGCAGGATAACTAAAATATAAATGAGTAGCCCATAGAATCATTTCAGAGCTATATCTATGATGGAGTTTATCAAAGACATCTGCTCTGCTATAAAGTTTATCTTTATAGATTCAACTACTTAACAGTCAATAATTTCGTTTAAAATCAACAATATGCTATTGATTTTCTGACTCTGGGTCATTTCTGTTAACGTAAAACTGTTTAAAAAACTAAGTATACTGTCAAATTTTGTCCATCTATCTAACTTTAATTCTTTTCCCAGAATAAAGCCAAGGACACTTTCAGAATCCAGTTGTTGTCTTCTAAAATATAATTTAACAGACAAATCTTTTAAAATTTCCAAACTTACAGTTATTTTGGAAAACTCCAAAAATTCTATTTTATAAATATAGATGGAATTATCCATTAGTTTAAACATGTATGGATCAGACAGCTTCGTTGCTGCAGTAAGTTTTATTTCCACAAGTGTTTGAATTATATCTGCTTCACACCAATTTTGGAAATTTTGTTCATCCGTTATTAACAAATGTTCTCTATGCTTAGATGGAGACTTTCTTTGTTCTCCAAGAGGTTTTGATAAGTAGAATGGCTGGTTTGGAAATATAGAAGGGTATGCATCTTGCGTAAGCATCCATTTCTTCCTAGGCACAGTTAAAAATGAACCATCTTTTTGCTGAATCTTGTACTGTCTGATAAAAAAACGTTCATCAAAATGCAAAGCACAAACAACTGCAGATAATCCAGGTATAAAGTCTTTTCTATTTATGGCTGCTATCCTTTATTTGCAGCTTTCCTCACTTTTAGGATATAAAAATGCAGGAGTGCAAGTCGCCTCTGTATTGTAGTTAGATGCACAACCAGGTACACAGCACTTCCCTGGCATCTAAATTATAAGTTTTAGCAATTAATGAACGTTATGAAGAACACATTACGCACATACACATACATACACTAAATTGCATTTAGTTAAGGAAAACAAAAAAAAAAAAATAATTGAAATCAAATGTATTGTACAAGTAAATAAAATACATTTTTTTGAATTTTTCATTTTGATATTCATTTATTTAAATATAAAATTTGATTAACATTTTTTATCAGTTTCCTTTGCAAAGTAACCATATAAAAATTTCAACTGAAAAGGAATCCATATAGGTTAGACTATAAAAATAGACCTAACCTATTCAAACACCCATTCAGTATATGGCCAAGGCCATTGTGATCATATAAAATTATAATTATATAGAATATATTTATATAACTTAATTGATAATTATAATTTATAGAATACATTACTTTTATATTACTGCTTACTTTAAAATCCCTTATGATTACTTAATACTTTAATGGATTTTGGAAAAAATTGTTCAAAGTTATTTAACTTATATTAAAAGTTGTGTGCTTTATAAATCAGGCTATATTAGTAAAATACATAATGATACTTTTTGTGAGCTCATAGAAAATTATATCTTAATATGTTTAGTTTGAATTTCATTTGAATAAGAAAATAAACAAAATATTTAACATATTCTACTGAAGTTTAAAAAAAGTTTATTATCTTTCATTTTTAAAAATTAAATTTCTTAAAAGTATTTTATCTATATCTATCATGTGTATGAAAGAGTACACATAAGGCAATAATACATTTATTTACAATACATACAGTAAATTAAAAAAAAGTAATTGTACAAACACTTACTATAAAAAGCTATAACATTTAGAAATTCAAGCTGAACTGGCAGACCATTACTAAATTATTTAACTCAATAAAATAAATGACTAACTTTTTGTAAACATAATTGTAACGGTTACAAGGTTCAGACTCTTTCCACAGAAAAAAATTAAGCACTTTTTAAGCACCTAAATTTTCATTGTACTATGATCAACCTACAGCTAAAGCTTAAAAATTGAAGATTTTCATGAAGCTTTTCATGAGCTTTATGACTTGTAAAATGACATTAAATAATATATATAGACAATTTAATAATTTTATTAAACACAATTGTTAACATTTCATACTTTATGTTAACATCTTTTTTCACAAACATAAATTTTAGAACAGCAATAGTCCTTATTGATCATGATAAATATTATAAGCTGTGGGTGAGCAGTAAAGGATTATTGATTACAACAGTAAGATAAC
>CM063507.1:38853011-38880511 GCA_032207245.1 Pardosa pseudoannulata
TTGAAAAGTTTTCTTACGGTGGAACACGGCGCGTTAAACGCACCGAGACTTCGTGAATCAATTATCAGATTGGTGGTGAAAAAATTGGTGTTCAATCCGTGACACTATACATATTTATAAAAAAGAATTTAGAAAAATTACTGGTGTAAAGTGGAAAAAATGTTACCCTAAAAAATATGCAATCAATGGATAAATTTCAAAAGCATCTAAATCAGTGAAAAAAGAAATTAATTTAGGAAGAGTGAGTGAAAAATTTCCCTTTCGACTTTTATCGACGACACATCTTTTCATTTCTTTTTTTCAGCAACATAAAATACAGGGCTTCGAACCGTAATTTTTTTTGTTTCGGTTTTCGTTCCGGTTAAACTAAAAAATTAATATCGGTTCAGTTCCGGTTTTCGCTCCGCCAAAAATAACGGTTTTCGGTTCAGTTCCGGTTTTTGCTCCGCCAAAAATAACTGTTTTCGTTTCAGTTCCAAATGAATAATTTCATTTTATGTATATTCTTATTTGTACTAAAAATATAATTCTATCATAAACAAAAAATGTAATTCTATCAAAATTTAGAAGATTTTGTTCTTTTTTTAATTGGTACACTATGTGAATTGATACAAACAGCAGGTACGATAAGAGCGGTGAGCAGAGGACGGCGAGCATTGGCATTGTTATCCATTATCAAAATCGCATTTGACAACTAGGTTCATGATTACCCACATTCGTCGTTTGACTCTCACATCGTGCACTTGGCCTTGCAATAATTATGTAAAAAATATATTATTTATTTAACATATGAAAATTGCCTCTAATTATTAATATATCTTCTAACGTGGTTTCACTGAGATTACTTCTATTGTCTCGGAGAATAAATTTCAAACCTGAAAACGCTCTTTCAACACTAACTTGTGTAGCTGGAGTTGCCAAAACCACCATTGCAATCTTATACAAGTGCGGATATGTAATTTTATTCTCTTCCCAGGAATCTAAAATATTATGCTTTATATCAAGCCTACGTACATTGTCAAAATTATTTAAAATGAATTCAATGTCAATCTCGGTAGAAATAGAGGTTCTATGTGTTTTTATTACTGCCAATTCTTTACTTTTTAAAAAAGTCTATAAATCGTCTTCATTTTCATCGCTTTCAGTAGAAGATTTTGTTTCCTCGTTTACTATTGAAATGGACTTTCAAAAAATTGTAATTTGTTCCAAATATTCTTTAAATGTTTGCACAGCCTGTATCTTTTGTGACGTGGAAAGCAAAATTTGATAACGCGGGTCCAAATAAACTGCTCCTACTAAACTATCAATTTCTATTAACAATGCTTCCCTGTTAGATAACTGATTATATAAAATATCTGCCAAGAAATTTTTTTAATTTCGTAACTTTATTTTGCAATGTGTCCAAATTCCGTAAAAATCGCTTAAAGTTAATTCTTCACTTTGTAGTTTCAAAGTTGCTTCCGTTAGGGGTTGTAGGGTATCAACAATTAATTTTAATTTCACCCATTTACTGTCTGCAAAATAGTAATCTAAATTATGTTCCGCTAAAGATGAGCTAAAATCTTTGCATTCCAATAAAGATTTTAACATATTATATGTACTATTCCATCTAGTTGGACAGAGAGAATGAGGCAGCTGTTTTATGCTCGTATACATGTAATGATAATTATAAAGTTGACGTTAAATTAGAAAATATTGATAAGTTGGTAACAGTAACAAAATGACTGAAAGATATATCGAACCGAAATAAACCGATATTTTTTTCGGTTCAGTTCCGGTTTTCGTTCCGACCAAAATAACGGTTTTTTCCGGTTTTCGGTACAGTTCCGGTTCGAAGCCCTGATAAAATACGACATGAATTAAAAGATTTCGGCTCCAAAAATCTCCGATCTCAATAATTTTCCGATATACAACAAAATGACTTTTAGAAGCTTGTCAAATTTTTTAGAATATTTGAAGAATGTACTCAAGACTCGGATCTGGACTTTGAATGGAGAAAAACAAATTTGCATCGAGAGTTAACCGGAAATGTCTTACGATTTTACTATGATCCGAACCTAATTAACAGACTTAGGAAGAAGCAAAAAAATATCTCATAACAATTTCTGATAATACCGAGAAAGAAAAAATAAAAAAAAAAATTTAATGAGCTGGTTTTTAATGAAGATGATTTAGAGCCCTTTTTTACACAAAAGATGTGATTGGGACAACTATTGCACTCACAAGAAAAAACTATACTATAATATTTAAATTTGTCACTTCTGATAGAACTCCAATGTAGTTTAGTTATAAATAAATTAACGCGATGTCCGAGTGGATATCCGTAGTCCGACATCTTTTAGAATTTGGAAAAACTTAGAAAATCTAAGTGAATTTGGAATAAACGATGATTTTAGGGAAGCATGACAGCTCGAGGCCGCTTACGATTAGAGTTTTCTCTGAAATCAAAGTCAGGAAGTTCGGCAATAATTTCATTATTAATATTGTTAATGTTGTTATAAAATTTAATGGAAATGTTACGACAAATTTCTTTAAAAGTTAACATGTTAAGATCTCGTCGAGTGATGTCATTACGTAAGTAGCGCGGAGCTCTTCCTAATCCTATAAGAAGTTTATTATGCGTTGCGTTTAATATATCTAAGTTATCGGTGAACGCAAAAGATCAGACCGGTTCTGCGTAAGTCTCAGCAGGCAGTATTACTGTTTTTCTTTAAATGTTGTCTTGGTTCAGTTAACATATACCAAAAGTTTATAAAAGTTTATGGAAAGTTCCTTCAAACAAACCGTGAAAAAAGGTTTGAGTTGGAATTGGTAAACTGAGTGTCAAATTCTTTCGAAGCATTAAAAAACTGCGTACTTACAAAACCAATACTAAAATTTTATAATCCAAAATTTCGTTATCATATTTTTTGTGATGCTAGTCAAGCATCTATTGGTATTGTTCTAAAAGAAAGTTATCCAGAAGGAACTTTACACCACATCGCTTATCATTCCAGGAGGCTATTAAAACATGAAAAAAATTATACAATTTCTGAACTTGAGTTTTTAAATGGTTTATGATAATAGATGGTTTTAATAAATTTCGATGCTAAATTCATGGAGAAGGATTTGAAATTCATACTGACCATGTTGCTTTAGAACGGATAAAAAGTTTGTTAAACATCTAAGACGTCGTTTATTCCACTAGAGTTTAAAGTTGAACGTGTATAATTATTCTATAAAATACATCAAAAGTAAATGTTATGTTGAGGCAGACATGCTATCGAGAAATCCCGTAAGTCATTGTAATTTTTTAAGTACTGATAAAATTGTTGAAAATCAAAAGTTAGAAAACTTGGGTAATCCTAAATATAAAAAAGTTTAATAATATTTTAACTGTTAAAAAAAGAAATTTTATAAAAATTTCTGTACTAAAAAATTTAAGAGAAAAACTGATTTCAGCCGCCCATGAACAGTTTTGACATTCTGGAATTAAAAAAAGTGACAAAGCTTATTTTACCTTTGTAATACAGGAAAAATATTATTATTAATATTTAAAATTTTGTGTTATTTGTCAACTGTAAAAGAAATCGTCTGGAAACAAAATTTGGAATTTTGAAAGCTGTACCTATTATGAATCGGGGTATTAGGCTATAAGTTTGGAGTAATCCAGTGCGAGCCACGTTTTCGTTTTCCAAGTTTTTTATTCAACGTAACAGTTCAACAACGTAACAAAGGGCTGACAACAGAACAATTACATGTACATTCTCTCAACTTCTAAAACGCGCACACAGCGCCATCTATTGAGATGAAATTATTAGATTGCTTGGTTGGAAGTCACAACATCCTCCAACCGCAAAGATATTAAAGTTTAAATTTTATTAAAATTTAGAGTAAAAGTTAAATGCTAGAACATAAAAGGTTGGACGTTCCCAAAGTTTTACTTAGAGAACCAGATGTTTCTAATCGAAATAAGAGTTGAAATGGTCGAACTATTTCGCCATTCAGAGTTTTAACCCTTGCATCTCGGGAAACACTATCACGTCCTTTATAAATTTCAATAATTTTAGCTAAAGGCCAGTCAACACGTTTTTTGTTATCTGAACTTATTAAAACAATATCTCCCACTTCAAGTTGGTTTTGATGAACGTGTCTGGATTGTTTAAGGAGCGAAATATATTCCTTGTGGAAACGCGTTTTAAGTTTTTGTTTAATGGAGTGAAGGTGTTTCCCACTTTGCGAAGGTTCTGCATATCATTCTGATCAAGATCGGCAACACAGTATTCAGTCTGATCCTGTAAGAAAAGAGATGGAGTTAGTGGAACTAGATCTGTTGGTTCTTCGGAGAGGTAAGTAAGCGGTCTGCTATTAAGAATAGCTTCACATTCACACACAATAGTGCACAGTTCTTCATAATTAAGACACGCTTTTCCTAAATTGCTTCTCAGCAATTCCTTCAACATTCTTACTACCCTCTCCCACCAACCACCCCACTACGCAGCAGTGGGTGGATTGAAATGCCAGGAGATTTTTTTCAAATCTGAGTGAGCAATGATGGTATCCCAGTCTACATTTTTGAGCTCATTGTTTGCACCGATGAAGTTTGTGCCAGAGTAAATTGTTTTTACTCGACCTCGACGAGAAATAAATCGCCTCAATGCGAGGAGAAAACTTTGTGTGGTGATATCGGAGACAAGTTCGAAATGCACAGCACGGTACACAGCACACGGGAAGATTGCAATCCACACTTTGTCACGGTTCCGCAGTACCAAAGGACCAGCTAGGTCTACACCAGATGTTTCGAAGACTGCCGACATTCGCACACGTCGTGGCAGATTTAGACCTAAATCTTTGGCAAGTTACACACTTGGAAACAACTGATCGGGCGGTTTTCCGTGATCTCAAATCCAGTATTTTTCTCGAAGGTTTGTGATAAGTGACTGGACACCTACATGACTATAAGTCCGAGTGTCTCTTCGATGAGCTTGAAAACAAGTTCATGTTTGTCTGGCAAGAGGATAGGACGTCTGAAAAAATCCCCGTCATCTATTAAGACTAGTTTTGTCTCAACTCTAAGAAGACCATTGGAGTCCTGGTAGACAATAAAGTTCGGCGGTATGAGTCGACGATTTTTTCCAAAGGTCTCTCTCTGTATGTAAAGGATTATTTCGAGTTCGGATTTGTTGAGCTCTTCTTCACTTAAGTTTCCTTTTAGGAAGGATTTATTCTTATCTTGTACAACTGATTTAACGTTGTAAATGAATCTCTTCACATACGCCAAAATTCGAACAATTGTAGAAAACTTCGAAACTCGCTCAGTCCACTGAAAAAAATTAGGTTTCGAATTACCCAATGAAAGATTCGTGGTAACTGTAGGTTTTTTCTCTACATCAGCAAGTTCTACTGCGTCGGAGAAATCACAGTTCTGAGTGTTTGGCCAAGAGTCTCGATTTTTCAACCATGTGGGACCCTCCCACCAACGAAGAAAGAAAAGAGTTTGGGCGTTACACACGCGAGATGCAACGTCCGCTGCATTCAGTTGAGATGGCACATAACACCACTTTTCTTTGGAAGAATGTAAGTGGATTTCTTGAATCCTATTGTTCACGAAAGTCTTCCAAGTTCCTGGATTTTTTATCCAACAAAGAACCACTTTAGAATCTGTCCAGTAGAATGTTTCGATGGAAGAAATGCTTAATGAAGTTTTGACAGTCTGGACTAAACGAGTACCAATCAAAGCAGCTAAAAGTTCTAATTTGGGAATAGATATTTCAGTTTTGGTTTTGTTGATGGGATCCTTCTTTAGAGGAGCGACACGTGATTTTGCTTGTACTAATCTAACTTGAATTTCGTTTCCGCACTCAATTCGTAAAAATACGCACGCAGCAAAAGCTTTCTCACTAGCATCACTAAATATGTGAACAGTGGATTCATTAATTAGCCCTCCAAAGTAAGGCGGAATTTGAATTAATTTCAAAAATCCTAAGCTAGATAGCCAATTTTTAAATTCTTCCACTATTTCAGATGGCAGTTTATGATCCCAACCTAACCTATCATTTTCCCACGTCCTTTGCATTAGAAACTTTGGAATGAGCGTCACGGGTGCGGTAAAACCAATTGGGTCAAATATTTTTTGCGCGATTGATAAAAGTTGATTTCAGTTGTGGTACTGTTAACATCACACGAAATTGTATCTGAATCGGGATACCATAACATACCAAGAACAGGAGAATATCTACATTCATTTAAATCTAGATTTTGTTTTTCACCCTGTGATGAAGAAACCCAACCCGTAAGCTTAAACCCCGCTTGAGATATAATTTGACAGGCTGTTTTTGAAAATTTCACGAATTCTAATTCGCTTTCGACGCTTGTCACTACATTGTCAACGTAAAAAGCATCCTTTAATTTCACAACTATATCATTCTCGCTTTCCTTTAATTTATCCAAATGGCGATAAATTGTTGCCATAAGCAAAAACGGATTTGATGAAAGACCGAACACAACTCTACAATGCCTAAAGATCTTTATTTTGCGTTTTTCAATATCTTCCCACCATAAAACGTGAAGAAAATCTCTATCAGACTCAGAGACACTTATTTGGAGGAATGCTTTACGTATATCAGAGATTACGCCAATTTTGTATTTACAGAATTTATTTAGAACTGAAGGAATCAATTCAATATAGTTTGGACCTGTAGCTAAACACTGATTTAGGGAAACAGAATTTTCATCTTTTGAGGATGCATCAAACACAGGTCGTATTTTAGTTGTTAAACTCGATTCTTTAAAGACAGCTCTGTGAGGAAGATACCTGCATTTCACATCCGAGAAATTTTCTCCATTTGTTTGAGTAGGCATTTGTTCTATTATCCCCACTTGTTCCCATTCCTTAAAAATTCCGTCATATGATTCAAATTTTCCGGAAGCGATAAGTTTAGAAGTCATGGAATTTAGACGTTTCTCTGACTGATATCGGAAATCACATAATTCCGGATGGCCTTCAACCCATGGAAGATTTACTTCGTATCTACCATCACGAAATTTAACAGTTTTGTCAAAAAAAGATAAAGTTTCCATATCAATTTCTGTCTTTGTTTTGTTTTTGATAGGATCTTTTACACCAAGAATATCCAATGACCAAAGGTCACAAATTCTGCTAGCACTATGTAATGATATGATGGGCATAACATGAGTGGAATTAGTGTTGCAGGATATTGGTTTCCCCATTACTACCCACCCTAGGTATGTTTGGACAGCAGTTAAACCATTTGGTTGTTGACACATAGAACTGATCAAAAATTTTCCTAAATAATCAGCGCCAATAAGGACTGATATGTTCGAAACATCGTTTTCACTATCGGACAAATAAATCCCGTTGTTAGAAAAGTTTTCTACATACGATTTACTAATTTTAGGAATTGCACCGCAAATAGTTTCTTTATCTAATAATACGACTTCACTTGAAAAATTCCCTCGAATTTCCTGAAGTTCGCATTTTAAGGCGGAATGATTTATTTTATCCGTTTCAATACTGCCAAATAAACTGTGCGTTAGAGATTCAGAGTGATCAGTTTGTAAATTCAAATACTTAGCAACATCCCGTGTTATGTACGACCTTTGCGAAGCTGAGTCACATAAACAACGAACCACTCTTGTTTTCGATGGGCCTGACACTCGAATTTGAAGTGTTTGGAGCAAAACATCCGTCGACCCAGATGAACTATTGCTGACAACACTATTAGTTTCGGTTTGCTCAAAGAAGGTTTTTCTTCATCCTTGCATAAGTTAGGACAAAGAATTGGAAAATGTTTTTTAGAACAAACTACGCACCGGACACTCATTCCGCATTTATCAGCACGACAATTAATTCGAAGACATGTCAAACACGCTTTCATTTTGATTATTTTATTATTTCTGTCTTTTAAACTCATTTTTTGAGCAGTAAAACAATCGCTACTTCTATGTGTGCCCTTTTTGCAAAATAAGCAAAACACATTAAATTTACGATTATCACTTTTTGTTTGGGCTACTAAAGCGGAAGCTGTCACGACAGGTGGCGGGATTGACTCTCGCACATTTTCTGTTTTAACTTCTGATGTTTTATTTTTATCTAGAGTACTAAATTCCTTAACAATGCGAATTCGATCACTACATATAACTTCGTTTCGAAGGAACTGCATTAATAATTCCAGATCGTGTGTGTTTTCATTCATTGAACGAGAAATTGAATTTCTTTCTCTTTCCCAGGCAATTACAATATTTTCAGGAATAGAAGCTTCTACTAGGGATAGAGCATGCATGCTTATTTTTCTTTAGTTACGCCTACATTTTCTAAACAACGCAATTGAGTATCTAATTGATCTACTAAATTAATAAAAGGAATGTTTTGCGATTAATTTAAAATTACTTTTAACAGTTCGCGTACATATAACTCAATAAGCATTTTATCATCTGCGAAACATTTTTTTAGATTTTTAATGACAGATTTATAATCACTTTTAGAAACTTGATAAGATTTAACGAAATCTAAAGCCTTACCTTTTGTGGTTTGCATTAGGTATGCAAATTTCACGTCGTCCTCTATTTTAGGATCCTCATCGAGTTTCTGAAACATCGACCAAAATGAAAACCAATTTTTTGGATTACCATCAAATTCAACCAATTCGAGTTTTGGTAAATTTATGCTGAGTCGATCTGTAGGTACTGGTGTATTATTTTCACAAGATTTCACAAACTCTTGAAAACTTAATTTTGCAGAAATGAAGTTATCACGATACCTTTCGCATTCTTCAAGTTCATGTTCCAAAATTTGTTCAAGATTGGACGACTTACTTTTCGTTTCATCTCCATCAGCTTTGGTTTCATCCGGATTTGAAGTAAGATATTTCACAACAATTTCATCGTTGTCAAACAATCGTGTTGATTTTTCCTCTAACTTGGCAAATGCCAGCGATGCTGTTTGGATATTTTTACTTGTGATCGATGTATCCAACTCGGTAATTTTTCGTCACAGCCGATCGGAGAACTTTCCGCTGAATAATACAGTTTTTATCCATGTTTTCTTTACGTTGGAGCACCACAATATTGTGAATCGGGTTATTAGGCTATAAGTTTGGACTAATCCAATGCGAGCCACGCTTTCGTTTTCTAAGTTTTTTATTCAACGTAACAGTTCAACAACGTAACAAAGGACTGACAACAGAACAATTACATGTACATTCTCTCAACTTCTAAAACGCGCACACAGCGCCATCTATTGAGATGAAATTATTAGATTGCTTGGTTGGAGGTTACAACAGTACCTGTAGCTAAAGAACCTCTTGAATTGTTGTCGACTGATACTGTACAGGGGGGGGGAATAAATTGCTATAACTCTCAAAATAAATACCATGTAGCGTCTTGAACTCTAATTGAGCTGAAAAAAGGATAGCGGAGGCCTACGTACAGACTAAATATCTTTTATTAGAAACACAATGTTGAAGTTATGATAAATACAGATGAAACGATGAATATCTACAAATGAAAATGATGATCCTTACAGGAATCAGCTTCCTAATATTTTGGAGAGAAAAAGAGGGGGGGACACTCTCAGTCGCTCTCAGCCGATGAGTTAGTCCACAGGAGACTCGATCGGTCAAAAATTCTCTCTGGGCCTCCACGATATAAACGGACGGTTATGGGGCTCCTTAGCCAGACGGCTTTATCCTCGATCCTAAAGGTAAACAGTAAGCAGGGTAGAAAATGTAAGATACTATAAAGTTTAAAAATTTTGAAAAGGAGTAAACAGAGTTTTCCAAGTTGATTGCCTCGTCGAGTAGATATAGTCTAGGTGGAGTTTTATAAGTAGGAGTACAATAAATACCATTACATTTAGTAGGGTTAATTTTAATTTTCCATTTAAGAAACCAGTCTTCCAGAGTGTCCAGGTGGGATTGTATGAAACTAGTAACTAAGTTTAGGTGTGGGGCTGAAACAAGTATAGCTGTGTCCCAGCTAGGAGGAAGGAAGCTGCGAAGAGAAGGAGCTAGGAAGTATATTCATTCCTAGGAATGTCGTAAATTTAATTATGAGGAGGGTGGGCCTAAAATGGAGCCTTACTGTACACCTGCAGTTATAGATTTTACAGAGGAGTAAAAGATTTGTAAACGGACTGTGAAGTGACGATCGAAAGGTGAGAAATGTATTAAAGCATCAGACATTTCAAGCTTAACGAGTTTGTAAATGAGGCCTACATGCGAGATGCTGTCGAAAGCCTTTGCGATGTCGAGAATGAGTGCACGAGTTGGCTTACGTGTTTGTATTTCTTCGCTAACGATTTCTACTACACGAAGCAGCTGATGAGTAGTGTTGTGCTGGTTACAGAAACCAAATTGTTCCGGAATTAGCACATTATTTCCCTGAAGGAAGAACTGGAGGCGGTTAAATATCACTCGCTCGGCAACTTTACTGAGGTAACTTAGGAGACTAATAGGACGATAGCTTTCAGGAAATGTTAAATTAGCTTTAGGTACATTGGACATACTATTGCGATTTTCCATGCTTTGGGAATGTATTTAAGTATCATCACATAATGTATTATTGCAGTTAAATAAATTACTAGGTTTGGAGGGAATGTTTTGATACATTTATTAGAAATGTCATCTTTTCCAGGAGATTTATTGTTTTTAAGGTTTTTAATAATTAAATTTACTTCTGAGAAGGTAGCCGGAGTTAAGTCATTACTTTGTGAATTATTAAGAAATTTATTTACAGTACTAATAAACTGGCGGTCTTGATCCTCGTCATCTAAATCTTCGTTAGGCGCAAATGGATTTTCATAAACTTCCGCGATCGCTTCTGCTTTACCATCCGAATCAAAATCTGCACCGTTTACATCGTGGATGGGAGGTATGCTGTAAAAACCATTACTCCTCAGACGTTTCTGGAATTTCCATATCGAATTGTTTTCGGTAGGCTACTTATGAAATCTGTCCATAGTTTCTGTGTATAAATTTGATTATTTTGTCTGACTGTCCGCTTGAGAACAAAATACTCTTGCTTGAAGGAGGGGATAAGTAGGCATTGATAAAGTTTTCTAGCTGCGTTTCTATTGTTTATTAAATTCTTAATATGGGAAAGTATTTTATGAATTTTAGGTTTTTTAATAATGTGAGAAAAGCTTTTCTTTGCTACGTTTATGGTATCAGTTAATTTATTTACAGCATCTGCTAAACAGTTAACAGATTTAATACTAGGAAAAAGTAATTTAGCAGAGGCAAGAGTTTTCTTGGAACTGACGCCAATTAGCGTAAGTGGTGGGCTCAGAAACTTGGGTTATTAGCTGCAGGTCAAATGTCAGAAGAACTGGCAAGTGTAAGTATCGCGTCCGTATCTGTCGGGGATTAAGAAATGTGTCGTCTAAAGCGAACTTTTGGTTCATTGTTAGACGCCGAACAATTGGAAAACAGCAGTAATGGTCTTGTTGACGCACGGATGATTAGTGTCAAATCTGCCGTTTTGTCAAAGCACCGACAGAAAGAAGGAATTGTTCTTTGTGCGACCGTATCAGCTACTCCAAGGACGAAGGTCAACTGGGGGGGGGGGGTGTCGATCTCCCCCAAAACCGAGGTTTCCTGTTTGAAAATGGAAAAACGGGAGGGGACTCCCGACGGAACTTTCAGATGAGCAGGTTGCTTAGAATAATCGCCTCCCTCGACGACATCACATATATTATTCTTTAAATGTTTTTTGTAATAAATCAACGTTGTTAAGTTTGAACTTCTCTACGGCTGATTATTTCGTCTCCATACCTGCTCCCTGTAAGAAACCCACGTGAAGTCATACCCAAATGACTTACAGTTGAAAATAGAACTTTCGCAGACCGCTCGGCGAGTTTACAATCAGAGTAAAAAAGATACAGAGTTTCAATATTACATTTAAAGGGTACGTTTTTGATGAGAGAAAGATCAATAATGGAGGGACTGGACGTGTCCCTCCACTCTTGGACTGAGAAAAAAGAGTAGGGGTGGGAGGATGAAAAAGATTAATTTCTGTATAATCGGTGACTAAATTTAGTGGCTCTCGGCCGAAAGTATTATTACTATAGCAGTTCCAGGCTTTATTATGTGCATTAAAGTCACCAGCCATAATAGAAGAATTAGAGCAACTAAATATATTAAGAATATCATTTTTAGGGAAACCTTTTCGAATTTTAAAATAAGCATTAGTTATTAGAATTTTATTATTGTTGTCAGGCAAAACCATTACAGAGTTCGATACAAGTACATCCGAAACAAGGTCTGATACAGCATAATGATTGATTGATCTTTTAACATGTATGGCAAGGTCACCTTTGGCATGCCTTCCGGTCACAGCACGAGCCTTACGGTAAAGCATATAATTTGCAATGTTATACCTAATATGTGGTTTAAGTTTATTGTCCTGAATTAATGCAATATCTATACCTGAGTCTTGTAAAAGATTTCTACGTTCGGTTATTTCGCTACCGAGGCCTTTTGCATTCCAGAATAAAATATTGAGGGTACAGAGACATTGTTAAAGAGTAATCAGCGATAACCTCGAAGGCCATCAGAATCTTTTGAGTTGGGTCATTCTTTCATAATTTTTGAGATTCGATTAAGTAAGTTTATGGTATCTTTAATTTTATAATCTTTCATAAAATCAACTATTATATTAAAGAGTTCAGCCATACCTTCTTGACTAGAGTTTTGGTTTTTATCATTATTCTTTTTATTCAGTAGATTTACTATTGATATTTTTATTTACATTAGGGACTACCTTGTTTTGGGGTTTACTATTTTGAGTTTTATTTTTAGTTTGTCTTACTACTTGACTAAAACTTTTTACTTGATTTGTGGTTCTATTTAGCTCAGAAGTTGGAAAATCAATTCTTGGGGAGGGGGTACCAGCAGTTTATTTGCTCTTTATGTCCGGGAATTAGTGGCTAGAGAATAGTAATTTTGGATTTTGGAGTCAAAACAGTTAGTAGTAATTTGAATTTTATTTTTTCGTTAGCTTAGTTAGAATTTGATTTGAAAGAGAACGCAAATTTTGTTGTAAAGTCTTACAGTTTTAGGGGATCTCAACAAATAGTTTGTAAGGATTTTTACTTTTAAGATTTTCGTTTGATTTATCTTTAGTATTTAAATTAACATTTGGGTTTTGCATATTATCACAGTCTTTATCAGTTTTAATTTGGTTTACATTTACCTCATCATTATTTAATACCTCAAACATATTTTTGGTTGGGATTGGGGTGCTAGTTCCATTGTTAACACTATTTTCATTATTATTAGAGCTTTTTCTTTTTCTTTTAGGATTTTTAATTTTTTCAATAATTCGGATGACATCATCATCATTTCAACGTTAAATACACTCAAATGGTCATTAATATATACTTTCATTACATTAAAAAACATTTTAAAATATAAATTATCCAAAAAATCATACACATTATGAGAATGGTTACTAATACCATTAAAAATAGGTGAAAGTGAATTTTTTACCTCCCTATAGTTGTCCCTGTCATCGACCAGCGTATCCATAAACTTGAAGAAATCCTTAATAATTGGGAAGTACATGGTCGAAGACTTCATTGAACATATTGATAACACCATCAATTTCTTCCTTAACTGAAGAGTTCGAGCAGAAGGACATATTGGAGCAAGCGGACGAAGTGTCCGAAATGACGAAACACGAAAAAGTGCGAGGCAAAAACACCGGGAAAACACACGCCGAAGCGGTGAGCGAAAAATAACCGAAGGCATGCTCGAAAATATCATCCATAGAGAACAAACAGCAGCACTACTCTTCTATCTCCGTTGGTGGTAAGGTTAGTAGCTTGTGATCAAAGATGGTACTTTGAAATACTGTTATGTAAATGTTTGATTTAATAAGTAATACTCTCTTTGTAATTCTTGTAAAATGTGTGCTTATTGTAATACGACGAAATGCAGAAAGCGTATGCTATGAAAATATCTGGAAGCTGTTTCGGGTGATTAAACGCTTCGGCTTCCCCCTTTAAAATTGTTATTGTAGTCAAAATTTCAATAAACGTTTTCAAATTCATGCCAAGTTGTAACAGCATTTAGCTCTCAGGCAGTATATAAAAATTTATGGTTATTCCTACGTTGGGTTTAAAAAAATTTAGTTCTTCTGCTTTCACAATACCACTGACCCCGAAAGCAACAAAAACTTTGATAATGATTTCCTGAAATATTCACCTATGCTTAAATCGAATAATGGCAAAATATTAATTTTGGCTTCTTTCAAAGCTGCTTTAACTGCCACCAGGAGCGCTTCGCCTACTATGGCCAGACTGTTTCATCCCATTCCTTTTCATCATGTCTATCCCAGCACTATTCATCATAGGCTCCGCCTTTCCTTATACTTTTGCGGTAATTTTTCATAATTGTTAAAAATTCTAATAGCGTGAGATTTCATCGAAGCATTCAAAAAAATTTTCCTTCAATTTTTTTAAATTTTGGTGTTATTTTTAAAATTTCTACTTCATTCCAGACTTTTAATTCCCTTTCTTTTAACATTTTTGCTTGTATGCTAATGAAGCTTAAACTCCGCCTTTCTACTTTTTGAGAGCATTAAACATAAAATTTGTGATCCATATTGGTATTTTGCTGACGCCTTTAATTTCTTTATGAAAATATCGAGTTAGGTTCTGTAAATTTTTCTGCGATCATTAAATTAAAAACCTAATTTTAATTATCATTAATCAATTCCTAAGGTCAATTCTTGACATCTCTATTGATAATGAAAAATATTTTGAAATTATAGTAGTTAATTACAATTATATATACGTGTGTGTGTGTTTACATTTCTTAATTATTTTACTCCAGTTTTATGTAATTATTGTTATTTTTTCCGTAGTACTTTTTCTTCTAATTATTTATAATTATTATCGCCCCCATTCGATTTTCTGAAAGCTGTTCAATTTTCTACTTATCTCTCTATACTTTTTAATTTTATTGTTTCGTCAAGGAATCATGCTGTAACTAGTATCGCTTAGTCTCTCTATGGCTTTCATTTAAGAAATGGATTTTTTTTTGCAAAAGAAACTGGCTAGTGAAAAGAGAAGTGGTTGTCGTTTTTACTGTGCTCAATATTTGTCTGACATTCTTATCTTATTGAGGTTTTAATGCTTCGTTATTCTTATGTTAGGAACCTTAGATGGTGCAGTTGAATTTAACCAGATATTCAATAAAACCAAATTACTTTGATCTTGTCCTTGAATATTCGAATAAGTTCATAGTTTAATACACCAGCTGTATACGACTTTAATAGTGGAATGAGCACTCTTCCTAAAACTGAACGTTTTATGTATGTGACTTTCATGCTGTGAGAAAAAAATAGTAATTAACATATTATAAATTTTCACAAAACTGTAAGCTGTAATAATGTATATACATATATACATACATACATACATACATACACACACACACACACACACATATATATATATATATATATATATATATATATATATATATATATATATATATATATATATATATATAATATAATATAATATAATATAATATAATATATAATATAATGAAGTTGAAAATTGTAATTAAATGTACTTGTAATAGTTGATGTTTACATTTTTGTAATAGAAATATGTTTAATCGTTAAAGTGAAAATGGTTAACACAAATTACATTATTATTTACTGTAATATAAATCTAAATATACTTACAGTAAGAATTTCAAGTTTTTCTTAGTGTTTTCTGAAATTTAATTGTTTTAATTATTTTATTTCTTCAGTGCACAAACTTTTTAAGTAATAGGAAGATGAAAAATTCTTTTTCTGTTATAATGTGATTATTTTGTAATATTATGAGTCCCTAACATTTGTATTTTATTGTAACCTACATGTTTAACTAATTTTCTCCCGTGGGTAGGAAACTGTTGCTATTTGGTTCTGCAACACTACTTCTTTTCTAAGTACATTTTAATATCTTTAAGTTCTAACTCAGCAAATTGTGAATGATATGTATACGTGGTGGACTGTTTATATATTCGTAGCAATAGCGAGTATTTTTCTAGATGATTTCTAGAAGGATACTATAATAATCAATCAACAATCTTAGTTCATCCTAGAAATTTAGTTTTAAAATCTTTACTATCCCTACCGATATTATTTTATTGAAATACTTTAATTAACCAAAAAAATGTGCGCAATGCAGTATGGTAAAACTTTCTTCATTGTATTTAATAAACCTTTGAGTTTCAAAGGGTGTTAATATTGTGTTACATGTTTTCAATTTCAATATAAAGGTACTTCAGAATGTAACGGCTGCAATACAAGTATGTGCACTTTACCGCTACGGTGGAAATTTAATCCTACTAATTGCAGTGCTAATTATTCTGTATTTGACCAATGTTCCCTGCAAATTGTATACACAGAGCATGCTAGATACAAATATATAAATTGCTTCTGTTTTTGCTCATATCTGTTTTCTTATGTTTCCATCTAATGATTAGAAAGTTACATAAATTGCTGTACATTCATTTTATTGAAGATGGAGGATAAAAATTCGAATAATAAATTTTCATACTCAACTGTAAGTCATCAACAAAATTTAGAATCCACTCCAAAAAACTTTTTCTAGAATAAAAGATTATTTATTTAAGTTAGACATTCTCATTCATTTCTGGAGAACCTCCTTATTTACAATGAGGAATTTTCACGTTTTCTAATTTTGATTTTAAACGATAGAAGACAAAAAAGTAAGCAGGACAGTGGCTATTTTTCTTTCATTTGGGGGCCTAATGAGTGATTTCTGATGGGTTTTATAGCGGACTCTTTAACGTCTCTCAAAAACGATACTTTTTCTCCGCCGAGTTTGTGACGTCATCGTTCATGTCGACACCGACCGCCTATGCTGTTTACATGTTAAAAGGCGACTTTTAAATTTGTTTCTGTGTAAAGTATAGCATATAATAGTAATTTTTTTTACTATGTCTGGCATTAAAAAATCATAGTATAAATATTGTATTGTGCCACCCTGTCAAAATACAGGAAGTAATTGCAATAAGAAGATATTTTTCAGCGTTTCCAAAGATCCACATACACGTAAAATCTGGACAACTGCGATGAAAAGGGATGAGAAATTAAACCCCAAATTATCATATAAATCATCTCTATGGGTTTGAGAAGACCATTTTTAGGTAAATAAATGCTTGTTTTTGTTTAAATATTACTAGTTTAGAAAAAGTAAAGTATATAAAAATACATATATACCTTCAAAAGAACTGTTGATTAACCAGTGCTATTTAACTTTTAAAACTGCTCATTTTCGAGTATTATCACAGAGTTCAACTACAATAAATGTTTGATAAAGCATATAAATATCTTAAAACATATAAATATCTAAAGCATATAAATATCTAATAAATAACTCGGGAGGGGAAAGTTTTGTATTTTTAAGATATTATAAATATTTTCTTCAAAGATACATACTTTCTTAATTGAATCAATTCACAGTGATATTTTTCGATTAAATTGGTGACTAATTTGAAAAAAGTATATAATATTTTTAAAATATAATGATATTACTTTAAAAATTAAATTTAATTTCAGAAACTTTATACATTTTTTAATTTAACGTTAACATTAAAGACAATAAAATTGTATTGCTATTTAAAAAAGCATAAATAATTAAGTAAAGCCTTTTAAATATTTTAAATTTCTTTTCATCAAATTTAAAATTCTTAAGAATTAGTTTGGTTTTGGAGCGCTACGATCTACTTTTTGCAACACGAAGGCTAAAGGCTTTCAATCCAGAGGCTTCTGTCAGTAAGCACAAAAATGACAACGAGCGAAAAATAAACACATAAAAGAGCAAAGAAATAGAAGGGTGGATTCGTGAGTTCATAGCACAATAACTCGAGAGTTGAAAGTTTAGGGATAGAAAAACATAAAATATTTTTGCGGCCATGATATCCGTACAAAATAAACAAAAAATAATGAATTAAAATGTCAAAATCGAAAAAAGTGAAAATTTTGAAAAAGCAAAAAATAAATGTTTTAAAAATAATTAAATTGCATTAAAAATCCGGAAAAGGACTAAAGAATAATAAATAAACATAAAAAAAAACAATTTCTAACAATTTAAATTAAATTCTGAATTTTTGTATCGTCGGGAATAGAACCGAGAACCCGAGGAGAGCGATGATACTGTGCAGAAGGCGTGCTTAACCACCATGCAACACGCCCACATTGGGGTAAGGCAAAATAAAGTCATAGACAAACGCACTAGGCTTTCCTTAGGCTATGAATAAAGCATTTGTTGGAGTAAGAAAACGATGCGTAGATTTAAATATTAGGCTCCACCCTCAACAGGAGAGCAGAAAACCAAAACAGTACGGAGGATGTGAGAGCAATACATATGGAATAATAAAAATAATTTAACGTACGAAAAGTGATATATGGCCAATTTTAAACATTTTAAAACTTTTTTCTTACATTTTTATATGTTTTTAATATTTTTTTTGGTAGATTTATTTCGTTTTTTATTTTAACAGTACACATTATTAAGGATTTTTGGCACGAAGGCTAAAGGTCCCGGTCTCACAATAAATGCCTTCTCTAATTTTTATTTTAATATATTACATCTATCTCTATATATAAAAAGCGATGCTACTACAAATGTGTATATGATATATGTATATTTATTTGACTTGTCTATATCTACGAATAGAAGCTGTGATTAGCATGAATAAAATATTAATACATGTTACGTAAAATTGGATAAATATATAACTGATTTTACATACCGTTGGGTTTTAATTCCCAGTATTTCTGCTCCCATAAAATCCGGGTTTTTTTTTCCAAGAACGAAAACATTGACATGCTGTTAATTTTCGTGAGGTTGTCTGACTGTCCTTTCGTAAATCCAGGTAGAAGAGACATTTATGACAAATTGAGATAACTAAGCTATCTAGATCGATAAAATAAACTTTAAGGTTTAAATAAAATAAATTTTGATAGCTAGAAAATTTCAGGAACTTGCAAAAACAAAATCGGAAAATAGTGCGCACTTAAAAGCAATACAAAAATATTGGTCTGCATGAACGATGACATCACAACCAATCACGGAGCGTTTTGATGTCACGTGATTTTCGCTTAACTTTAAAATTAATTTTTTAAATGATGGACCCAGTTTTTTACATTTTTGAGAACATTTTTGGAATTTACGAGTCTGAAATTATCAGAAAAACACTAAGTTGTTCGAATCCCCCACATGTGCAAATTCCTCATTAACACTAAACATACCATAACCGGTCAAATGACCGACCAGAAATGTGTCTGTAAAAAGACTATGGGTAATGAATTAATAAGTCTTATTCTTTGTGTTTGTAATACATAAAATACATAATACGTAATACATAATATACAATTTTGTTTAATTATAATAAAGTTTATTTATTTCCTTCCGATATTCATATTTCATACATTCAATCAGGAAACATAAAGTGCTGTCATTTGACTGACTATGGTAGAAATAGTAGATATGTATTAAGTGTTATTATTATATTTAGTGTTAAAAAGTTGTTCAAACAACCCTCTTCCATACTAATTAATTATACCAAATATTAAAATATTGATGTAGCCTATCTATTTATCAAGAATCAAAGAGAAGAAATTAATGAAACAATCATAAAATTTAGTAAATAATTGTTTTTTTAAGTCATAAAAATACTCTACACATCAATATTTAAAAAAAAAAAAAATAGATTGGAGAAATAATTTTTGATAGATTCCAAGTTCCGGGGGCCCCGCTGCTATGTTTTTGGTTCAATTTTTGTACAAGTGATAGCCAAATTGTCGCCAAGTGATGTTTACAATTTCTGTATTAAGTTTATACCCAATTTCAAAGAATATTTTGTTAAAAAAAAAAAAAAAAAAAAAAAAGTCTGAAATTTTTGTCAAGATGAATACAAATTTAAATTTGAGTTTTTAATATATTTAAGGGCACTTTTGTACTGTTTATTGAAATAAACAGTGCGAAATTTTTGCAATAGGTGCAATTTAAGCAAAATATATGCATTAGTTGGTTGTACTTAGGCAATTATTTATTAATAAAATATTTAGTTATATTTATAAAATACAGTTGCTATTTAATGAAATTATTTTAAAGCTATTAAATGATTAAAAAGTAATGAAGTACGGTATAAATTACTTCTAGAAATTATTAACTTTAAGTGGAAATATAAGAACAGAGTAAATGTTTAAAAAAAATAATTTTTAGCTTAAAATTCTGAAAAAAGTAAGGGAGTGAAATGATTTTTCTTATCTAAGTGAGGTAAATCTCCCCTTGATCTTCCGTAACAATAACGTTAGAGGGTCGTAATAAAATTACTTTGATCACTTAGCGTATCACTTTTAACATTGTAATACACCATAAAATATTTTAGTTTAAAAATATTTCTTCATCATTTTGTATTAAATTAAGACACAATTTTGAATAAAGTTCAAAAAGCAGTAAATAAAAAAATATAAATGTGAATTATAACATCACTTGTTAATCTTCGAAAATTAAGCATAAAATATAAAATAAATAAAGCGCTAACCTAATTTAAGTATTCTGAGTTGTTGGAGGATATACACGTTTGATCTGCTTTAAAAAATCCTGAACATCATCTTGCGGATTTTCTTTCCTTTTCCTCCACATAAATTCACAAAGATACGAATAACATTGATTTTCACACTTGCGAACTGAGCGGAGGGATCTCTTAACTGAACTCCACACGCCCTCAATGAGGAATTTTCTTAGTTTTCTAATTTTTATTTTAAACGATAGAAGACAAAAAGATAAGCAGGACAGTAGCTATTTTTCTTTCATTTGGGGGCCTAATGAGTGATTTCTAATGGGTTTTATAGAGGACTCTTTAACGTCTCTCAAAAACGATACTTTTCCTCCGCCGAGTTTGTGACGTCATCGTTCACGTCGACACCGACCGCGTATGCTGTTTACATGTTAAAAGGCGACTTTTGAATTTTTTCTATGTAAAGTATCGCATATAATAGAAATTTTTTTATTATGTCTGGCATTAAAAAATCATATTATAAATATTGTATTGTGCCACTCTGTAAAAATACAGCAACTAATTGCAATGAGAAGATATTTGTCAGCGTTTCCAAAGATCCACATCACGTAAAATCCGGACAAATGAGATGAAAAGGGATGAGAATTTAAACCCTAAATTACCATATAAATCATCTCTGGGTTTGTGAAGACCATTTTTTGGTAAGTAAATGCTTGCTTTTGTTTAAATATTACTAGTTTAGAAAAAGTAAAGTATATAAAAATACATATATACCATTAAAAGGACTGTTGTTTAACCAGTGCTATTTAACTTTTTAAAACTGCTAATTTTCGAGTATTATCACAGAATTCAACTACAATAAATGTTTGATAAATCATATAAATATCGTAAAACATATAAATATCTAAAGCATATAATTATCTAATAAATAACTCGGGGGAAGGGGAAGGTTTTGTATTTTCAAGGTATTATAAATACTTTCTTCAAAGATGCATACATTCTTAATTGTATCAATTCACAGTGATATTTTTCGATTAAATTGGTGACTCATTTGAAAAAAGTATATAATATTTTTAAAATACTTATAATGATATTACTTTAAAAATTAAATTTAATTTCAGAAACTTTATACATTTAATTTAATATTAAAGACAATAAAATTGTATTGCTATTTAAAAAAGCATAAATAATTAAGTAAAGCCTTTTAAAGATTTTAAATTTCTTTTCATCGAATTTAAAATACTTAAGAATTGGTTTGGTTTTGGAGAGCTACGGTCTATTTTTTGCAACACGAAGACTAAAGTCTTTCAATCCAAAGGCTTCTGTCAGTAAGCACAAAAATGACAATGAGCGAAAAATAAACACATAAAAGAGCAAAGAAATAGAAGGGTGGATTCGTGAGTTCATAGCACGATAACTCGAGAGTAGAAAGTTTAGGGATAGAAAAACATAAAATATTTTTGCGGCCAGTGACATCCGTACAAAATAAACAAAAAATAATGAATTAATATGATCAAAATCGAAAAAATTGAAAATTTTGAAAAAATAAAAAATAAATGTTTTAAAAATAATTAAATTGCATTAAAAATCCGAAAAAGGCCTAAAGAATAATAAATAAACATAAAAAACAATTTTTAATAATTTAAATTAAGTTCTTCAATTTTTGCACCGTCGGGGACCGAACCGTGCACCCAAGGAGAACGATGATGCTGAGCAGTAGGTGTACTCAAGGTCAAGGTAATTGGTTTTTACGGAGTACCTAGCAGTGGAAAATGCACTACTTCAACCTCCGAACGAGAAAAAGATCACAACATAATTTGGTGCAGAAAGAAAAATGAGTTTGCCAAACAGAAAAGTTAATACGCTTACAGCGGCTTTCGTAAAACGAAAGAAAAATGCTGAGTAGGTGTACTTAACCACTATGCAACACGCTCACGTTGATAGGCAAAATAAAGTATTTGTTGGAGTGAAAAAAAGATACGTGGATTTAAATATTAGGCTCCACCCTCAACAGGAGAGCAGAAAACTAAAACATCAGTACGGAGGATGAAAAGCAATACACATGGAATAATAAAAATAATTTAACGTACGAAAAGTGATGTATGGCCAATTTTAAACATTTTAAAACTTTTGCATTTTTATATATTTTTAATAATTTTTTTGGTAGAGTTTTTTTCGTTTTTTATTTTAACAGTACACATTATTAAGGATCTTTGGCACGAAGGCTAAAAGTCCCGGTCTCACAATAAATACCTACTCTAATTTTTATTTTAATATATTACATTTATCTCTATTTATAAAAAGTGATGCTACTACAAATGTTTGTATATGATATATGTATATTTATTTGACTTGTCTATATCTACAAATTGAAGAGCTGGGATTAGCATGAATAAAATATTAATACATGTTAAGTAAAATTGGATAAATATATAACCGATTTTACATACCTTTGGGTTTTAATTCCCCGTATTTCTGCTCCCATAAAATCCGGGTTTTTTTTTTTCCAAGAACGAAAACAATGACATGCTGTTAATTTTCGGGAGGTTGTCTGACTGCCCTTTGGTAAATCCAGGTAGAAGAGACATTTATGACAAATTGAGATAACTAAGCTATCTAGATCGATAAAATAAACCTTCAGGTTTAAATAAAAATAAATTTTGATAGCTAGAAAATTTTAGGAACTTGCAAAAACAATATCGGAAAATAGTGCTCGCTTAAAAGCAATAAGAAAATATTGGTGGACATGAACGATGACATCACAACCGATCACTGTCTTATTTGTTTATGCTCTGCTCTTTGTCAATTTCTCTGCTTACTGTAAGAAATCTTTGGATTTGAGGGCTTGGCCCAGGTAATCCAGTTGACCCATCATCTTGAAGATCTTGAAGATCAACCAATCACGGAGCGTTTTGATGTCACGTGATTTTCGCTTAAATTTAAAATTAATTTTTAAAATGATGGACCCATTTTTTTTTTACATTTTTGAGAACATTTTTGGAATCTACGAGTCTGAAATTATCAGAAAAACACTAAGTTGTTTGAATCCCCCACATGTGCAAATTCCTCATTGTATTGGTGTGAGTTCCGGTATTAAATTTAAAAAACGAAAAAAAAAAATACCATAAGAACTCAGGTAAAATGGACAAACCTCCAGAGCGCAGCCGGAATGGACAAAGATTTGAAATGGACACTAGAAAATCCAAATTCAGCAGTCTTGGAGTATTGTTAGTTACAGGAACCAATAAGGGTCAGATATTCAAATCACGTGTCATTTCCTCCAATACCCTAAAATAAAGACGCATAGACGATTGACACCCCCATAGACTAAATAACATGGGAGACCTGGCACTTCGGCCTAGATTTGCGCGTCCCCGGTGTCAGACCATCTGAACTAATTGGCGCTTTGGCAGTGGTCTGGGACCTTGGCGTTGGTCTGCTGCTATATTTTAATGTTGAAGGCCCTAATCCGTTGGCGATTCTAAACGGTTACCAGAAATATTTTCCTGTTGTCGTTTTGGACTTTGAAAAATTTGAGACTGAAAGCCATTGTGCTTTGTTGAGATCTGTATATTAATAAAATTGAAAAATTTGAGACTGAAAGCCATTGTGCTTTGCTGAGATTTGTATATTAATTATATTAATAAAATCGAAAGTAAGTGTTTGAATTACTTATATTAACACCTTATCGTGAATATTATTTACGTGTTAACTATTAACTGATCTTTTTATTTTTTATTTTCCAGCATTTTTGTTTGAAAAAGCAGAATTTCATTTCTTTTTGTTCGCGAATGTTTTAACGGATATTTTAAAATTGCTTTTTCTGCTACATTTTACTACTGTATTTGTATATGCTTTGCTAATAATTAACCTTTATTTTATAGCATTTTTGTTTGAAAAAAATTTTTTTTTTATAAATATTAACTAAGCCATTCGGCTAATATTTAAATCCAGTCAACCGAATTTAACGGTTTGAATTATCTTATTACAACTTTATTGCGAATATTATTTACACAGTTTTCTAATAACTGGTATTTTTTTATTTTCTAGCTTTATTATTTGAAAAATCCAAAGAATTTCCTTACTTTTGTTAGTAAATGTTCTAACGGATATTTTAAAATTTCTTAATGTGATACATTATATAAATACACTTAATATGATACATAAATATTCGTAAGAATTTTATTAATTTCTGTTTAGCGGATGTATATCTATCAAACGTACATTTTAATTTGAGTTACATTTTGTTATTCTTCCCGATATTTTATTTAAATTTAAATGATTTGTTTTCTTTAAACTGTTTTATGAAGTAGTTTATTAGGGTTATAATTCAGGGGAAAGGGGTTTAAAACTTTTTTATGCTCTTTCTATTTGTTTCTTTTAATATTTTCAGTTGTTGGAGCTGTGTTATTAGTATTAAAGTATTGGTATAGGACTCTCTAAGAAGGAATGTATGACCTATAAATATTGAGAGGTAAGCAGTTTAAAATTCACATTTAATAAATTATTATATCAAGCCAAAACTTTAAAGATTCTATGGCATTTTTATAAAAAAATTTTATACTTAAAATTATTTCTGTGTAATATGTGGCATAAAAATATTTATGATAAAGTAGATCTTTTTTTTTAATGTGAATAAGTTATGTACAAAATGCTATTGGCAGTTCCATTCTCTGAAAATATTTAAATCAAGTGTTTTTCATCTATATCAGCTGAGATATTTTCAAATATAAATTTTTAAAATATAATTTTTTTTTTCTGTTAGAGTAATTTAGCCTTTTATATACAGTCAGAATAAACCCTTCACATAAAATGGATGAATCCCATTTGCTACAATTCACCTGGATCATATAGATAAATCAGCTGACCAGTAAAATAATTTATTTATGGTTAAAATATGTATGTAATTTATTTTATGCCCTTAGCTTCAGAGACATTGACTGTTAGCTTATTTTTTACTTTGTGCAAGTTAGCATTCAGAATCAGTATTTCATCATTCTATTTATGTATGTGACTAATGTTAAAGTTAACCAGCAGTAATACTTAGTTTCTAAAAACTGATGCATTATTTTGTATTCTTGACACTAATTTTGAAAACTAACAAGTAATACACTAATTCTAAATTTGGGGTTTCATCGTTAGAACTTGCCCACCAATGGAAAATAATTTTTATTCTAGAATATTTTTTAATGGCAAGCTAAAATATTTTTAAATCAGTTTTATTTCAGTAATTAGTAATAGTCTTTATGAGTAGGACCTAGCGTATCACAGATCATAAAGTTCCTAAACACACCCAATGGCTTAATATACTACTCATTATTATTTTCATTTTACCCCTAGGAAATTTTGCATTATGTTCTTTGAGGTAAATGTTTCTATAATTTTTCAAAGCGTTACCAATAATTTAGCTATCATTCTTGACATTTTAATTTTATTACTGTATACCAATATAATTAACTTCTTACACGAATGTATGTATATATTTATATATATATATATATACACACACACACATATATATATACACATATATATTGTAATATTTTTTTAAATATTGAAAACCTATAAATAATTGCCTTAATATTTCAGTTGTTTATTTTGTATGTGTAGTAACATACTCAAGTATAAATTGTGAAACTTAAAAAAAGTTTTGTGTAATTAAATTCTTTTCTTGTATAATGCAATATCACCAAAAATCTCATTATAATACCTAGATATCAAAAGAATAGATTCGAAGTGAAATTGGAAGCTGTAGATACTAAATGCTGGAAAGAGTACATAGTTGAGGCAGCTATTGTCTGCAAAGGCGTGTTGTGCTCGTAAAGAAGATCAATTAAATTGAAAATCTTGAATGTAAATATAAAGTTTCTGCTCTATAATAATTTAGTTTTTTTTTTATTCAACATCTGTAGTTAATTAAGTTTTTATGATAAATAGTATTTAATAACTGAATTAAAGTATTGTATTAATAAAATCATTTTATTTGTGGGAATATAATTTAATGGAACAACAAATGCAAGAAAAAGAAAATTTATGAAACCAATTATTCAGCAGGAGAAAAGTCATCTATAATTTCAAACTAAATTTGTAGTCACACTTGAATGAAATTTCATAAACTTGAATGGGAATTAATGAAGTGTATATGTATATATGCGTTTTAATACATAAATTGATAAGTTGTATATATAAATTTGACTTCTATGTGGAGGAGCATAAATTAAATACAAGTCAAATTTAAACAAATTCGATATTAAAAACTTACAGCATAATTTAAAAGATATATTTCAAGTAAAATGAAATCACATACAACATTACTGATCTGTTTTATAGTATATTTATGTATGCTTCCAAACCTATGAATGTAAGATGTGTATATGTATTTTGCATGTGTGAATGTGTATGAAATGAAATTACTTTTTTATGAAATTGGATGTTTACTGTACTTTAAGATTAAGATTTTTGAACCCTCCATGCAAATAATTTCTGCCTAATATCACTGGTATCGGTAAAATAAGAAATAATTTTAAAGAATTTATCTGTCAGCTAAGAACAGCCTACCTGAGTTTACTGTAGTTCATGGATGTGCTTTAGACTTAAACTAATTAGCATTTAAAGTTCCTTTTTACTCTCTATGATTTAATAGAAGCATTGAGGATTAATAATTCATTTATCAATGAATCATTAATCTTCTTGTGTGTATTGAAAAAGTAGATAGCAATTATATTTATGCATGTAATAAGAGCTCTGTTAGTAATACTTCATCTCTAAAAAAATTATTAAACTTGAATTTATATGCATGAAAAGGGGGTAAATAATAAAGCATAAAGTTTTTGTGCAATTTATCTAATCAAGAATTGGAGATTAAATAATTTTAATGAAATTTTTGTATAAATACTGCAATTTTATATTGATTGAAATTTATATCGGTATTTTCTTTGTTTTAGATTC
>CM063507.1:38883011-38897285 GCA_032207245.1 Pardosa pseudoannulata
AGTAGCGCACGCTCGACTAAAGAAGGAGACATTGCACATAAACTTTTAATCCGATTGATTCAAAACGTAACACATTGCCTTTTAAAACTGGCATTGGGCCAATGGATGTAACGTGAAATTTGAATAAAAAACTTTTTCTGCTCAGCGTACGTGATATTGCAGATCACGAGACTTTATCGGTGTTTATGTAGATTTTACGCTTTTTTAAAAATGTTGCCATATTGCACTTGAACTGAATCAGAAAATGTGCATAATAAAAGGTAATTTTATTCCGTATTAATTTGCATTTGTTAACACTCTATTTTCTATAACATAGCTCCAAATATTCCCCTAGCGGCGACTTTTGGAACTAATTATTTTTGTGTGGAATACTTCGTCCCCAGTCTTGTTTAATCTTCCTACAAAATGTGGCGTCATTCTAGCAAATAGATCGCACTACAGAACATTGTGAGCAGTGTCAGTTTAAGTATGGCCACCCGGTATATATATATATGACAGACCTCCTTGCAAACATCTCCTTCGTGCTAATAGATGGCGCCACTATGGCTCTTACTTCTCCTCGAACATAAACTATCATGCTCATATCTTAAACTTTCTTCTAACTTTTTTAATTTGCTTAACTTTTAAATTGTGTTATTGTTTAATCTTAAATTTATCTTCTCCTTTACTTGTACTTTATTTCCTTCTCTTCTCACAAGTTACCTTTTTAACTTTAAATTAAAAAAAAGAAACCTTTTTTCCTTTTCTTTATTATTATTCTTTATTTTTCCTATTATTGTAATTTACTAAAGACAGGGCCTTAACTTAATTTTTTATTTCAATTAATGACTTCTACCTTAAAAATGCTTTCTTAATTTTAAAAACACTCTTTAAGGTATCTGTATAAGTTTGGAGAACTTTTTGTTTAAACGTAGAAACTAGTTCATGTTTTTACATTTTTAGATTTATTTTTTATATTATAATAGCGAATTGCACTTAAAAAATTTATTCCTTGAGAAGTTTTTATAAAATTTCTAATATATAAAGAAAATTTAGTAAAAAAATCGGCTTTTTTTTCAAAAGGTCTAATTTTTTTAATAAATTAAATCATTTCAATATTTTTCGATGCAACACATTTCTTATGCACTGGACTGGTGAATCACCGAAAAATCTTTGCTTAATTTACATTAGGTAAAAAAATTTGGTCCTTCAAAATCATACACGTTGAATTTTTAACGAATTTTCATTACCTTTATATCTAACTATGAATGTAGCATCCTTAAAAATTATCCAAATTTAAATCTTTTAGGTCTTTTACTAGTAAATACTATGAAAAGCATTCATAATAATTTTCAACAAAATATTTTAAGAAATTTTTGAGAAATCACATTTCGAGTTTCAACATTTTATTAAAAATACCGTTCTGAGAAAAACGCATTTGAAGTTTATGAAAGCAACTTTAACTATTAAAGAATTAAAATACATGTTTAAAATTCCCCACACTTTCTTGCTTCAAAGCTTTCTAATTGCCAAGTTGCTAATTATTAATAATACTAGAAGAATGTTTAAACTAATCTTCATGAAAATTTAAAAAGTTTTGTCCAAAAATTGCTCTTTAAAAAAGGCTTTAAATTCACAACTTCCGGTTCCGATGTCACTACTTCCGTTTTGTTTCGATAGCTGTCAAAGATGTTTAAACAGTGTGACTTTTCTTTAAAATGCATTCAGAAAAAACAAAAACAGATTTAAAGTCTAAAAGTTGAAATTTTACAATAGAGAAATAAAAAAAATTATGATTTTTGACAAAAAATGACATTTTTAACGTAGACGGATACCTTAACATTAGAATTAAGGAAGGGGTCATTTTGACACCTAGCGAACTTTTATCTCTGACAGCTCTTCTATTTTTTTGCAAATATCTTAATCCTTTCTTGACTTTTCCTAAATCATTGTGATTTACGAAATAGTAAAGATTTCAAGAAAATCGTATTTTTATTTTAGCCCTAACATATACCTAGAAATACGGCAGGCTATATACTGATGTTGAAGACAAGTGTAAACTTCATAATGACTCTTTCACTATTTTATTAGCAGAACTGGAAGCATTCATAGCGTTGTTGCACGTAAGGGGGCATTAGCCGCCAAAGGCTTATCAATTCTTAGTTTGTGGTTCAAGACTTGGGGACCAAAGTTTTTTCATGAAACTTTGAGTAGAGATAGGTTTCCGGAAGTTATAAAATTTCTTCGTTTTGAAAATAAACTAACAAGGTCTTCACGTTTGCAGTGTGATAAATTTACACTAATATCCGACGTACGGAATACTTTTATAGAAAACTGTAAGCTTTGCTACAAACCAAATGAAAATATTGCGTTTGATGAACAGTTATTCCCTACAAAAACAAGATGCCATTTTGTGCAGTATATGCCTAACAACCTAGATAAATTAGGAATAAAATTTTGGCTAGAAGTAGAAGTGAGGACAAAATACTTATTAAACGGATTTCCATATTTTGAAAAAGATGAAAAGAGACCAAGCGATCAAAGTTTAGGAGAGAACGTAGTAAATCCTACATACCTTCAAAGTCTGTATATTTTTAAAAACAAAGTGTAGTTGTCATAATTTGCTTTATTTAAATTTATTTTTCACAAATATATTATATCATAAAGAGAAATATGCATATCTTATCAAGGGTTCAAAAAAAAATGACACCACCAATAAAAAAAAAAAACAAAAAACAAAGAAAAATTCAACAAAAAAAAAAAAAAAACAAAAAAAAAAAGACAAAAAAAAAGACAAGAAAAACACAAAAAAAAAAGGAAAACAAACAAAAAACAAAAAAAAAAATAAAAATAGAAAAAAAAACTCAAAAAAAATACTAAAAAAAAAAAAAAAAAATAAGATAAATAAAACAAAAAAAAAAAAAAAACAAAAAAAAAAAAAAAAAAAAAAACAACAAAAAAGAAAAACAAACAAACAAAAAAAAAAAACAAAAAAAAAAAAAAAAAAAAAAAAAAAAAAAAAAAAAAAAAAAAAAAAAACATGACAAAAAACAAAACAAAATACAAAAAACACAAAACAACACAACCCCAAACACTATCAAACCAAATTGTGAGTTTTTCTACAGACTCCCCAACACAAGGCACCTTGGATTGCAATCTAATTCATGTTCAAGACATGGGAAGACAAGCTCACTGAGACATCGTGATTCCATTCAGAAAACGTTATTTATTATGAATATAAATTTGTATTAACACGAGAATAAAATATAACCGAGAGCACGCGTCGATATGGCTATGGTCGCCGTCAACAATACTTTGAATGAATATCAACGACTGCAGCTACTGTTAGAGAAATTTAAATCTTAACACTATGGGAACCATAATGATGTGTATGTTGTAAGCATGTACGATAAAAATTATTCAGGCTTATACTCTATGCAAAATAATATTAACAGCAAACTTAGTTCATGCGCCCCGGATGTCCTCCAATTTGGCGGGTTTTGCAGCCGATCGACTGATAGCTTTACGCCCTAACATTGGAACTTTGTGGTGGTAACCCGGTTCGTTCTTTAAGCGCTATTGGTGTACGTAGTAGTCAATGGCGTGCGGTAGGTTTTTATGCAGGGGGTGCAGAGAACATGGATTTTCTGATAAATCTTTAATTATTGAGACATCTGAATTCTCCATTCTGAAACGGGTTATTTATTACGAATATAAATTTAAAGATTACAATAAATAAAATGTTTCCCTACGAGTAGTCGAGTAATAACTATAAAAACAGCTAAACTTATGAGAATTCTACTAGCACTGAAGCAAAAATCATGTCTTTTGTAGTATGGTGTCATATCGGCGTCGAAAAAGCAACGCTTCGGGCTTACACGAAAAACTAATGTTATATGTTCAGCAAACGTAGCACCACATGGCGCCTGCCGCTGCGGTGCCTCATCCGGATGCTCATTGGTGCCGACAAAACTAATGTCCACGTGCAGAGGATTTCACTGCACGCTGGCACAATAGAACCAACTGTTTCTTGTTTTGTCAGTGGATTAAATTATATTTATTAATTGTTTTTAACATTTGAAAATCATATATTCTGCGAAAAACATCTTGACAATTTTTAAAAACAAAACCAGGGATATGGTGTTACAGATATAACTTATATACTCTCTGTAAGACACAATGAATGGTAAAATTTGGACTGTTTTGTTAAAATTCGTTTCTTTAAAACAAAACAACATTGTTTTTCAGCTAATTATTTCAATAAATAGAATACATCACCGAAATTATTGTACCACACTAAAACATTTCACTTTATATTGATGAAATGCTTCTTTTATATTTCCATGAAAATAAAATCTTACAATATATAAATTTAAACATTAATAGTCTGCAAAATCGTATTTGCAGTTAATCAGTTAAAAAACCAAAAGCGCTTCATCAAGTAAGTCCCCGCTCTAATACAATGCTTAATAAACCGTACCTTCGGATGATTCTGAATGCCAAGTGCAGGAAAAATAGCTGCACTTGCCTCAGTGCTATAGTATGCTGTTCTTCTCGAGTAGCCCATACATATAAAGCGTGATTTTCAATTTAGTGCTCAGTGCGTGCACATCAGAACTTCCTATGTTCGTTTGCTTTTGACCGCGCTACGAGGTGCAGCACCAAGTACCGCACGCACTGTGGGAATACAAGCAAGCAAATCAACATAATATTTGAATATATTATGTATAATATCTATTATATACCATATAAAGATAGTTAGTCATAGGTGCAGAAAATTATTGTACCTCATAATTTTGCCAGGGTGTGCAGTGCACAACCTGCACATACTTACCGCACGCCACTAGTACTAGTATAAGTATGCATTTACTGGGGACTGTTGAGCATAATTTCTTTTTTTGATGTTTATTAAAATGTGTGTATATGTCTTAAAACGTGTGTTTTTATGTATTTTTAGTTGTAACAATATGGGGAGGTTTCCTCCCTCACAAATTTTGAATTTGTTTTAAATTTGTATGACCTTATTTCTTTTTTAAATTTTTTATAAAAATGTGTGTATGGTTTATGTATTTATAGTTGTTGTAACAACATAGGGGGGGGGAGAGGTCTGAAGGGGGATTTCCCCCCGCAAATTTTAAATTTGTATATCCTTATTTCTTTTTTTTTAATGTTTATTAAAAGTGTGTATGTTTTAAGTATTTATAGTTGTAACAATATGGGGGGGGGTGAGGGGGGAACCCTTCTCACAAATATTAATTTTGTTTTAAATTTCTTTTACCGTGTGCTCAACAGTCTGAAGTAATTTTTTTTTTATCCGTCCATGTTTTTTTTCTTGGTGATCTTTCAGAAAACGCCATTTTCTGTTGCCATTTTTGTTTGGCGACTTTCAAAAAATGGGTATTTTGCGTAGATCGCCAATAAAAAAACATGGCGGCCGGAAGCGCTTAGATAGCACATCTGTCCTCTTGTTTTTCAAACAAGGTGCTTGGAGCACTTTTGCTTGTGCATTTCCATTATCTCTACTACGAAGCCTCCCCTTCTTCATGTGACTATATCCTTTGGCCATAATTAAATATAGAGCTTTGGGAACAGATGCATTATAGCCGCCGGTCCCGTCCGCCATGTTTTTTTTGGCGACCAATAGAAAAACGCATGATTTGAAAAGTCGCCAAGCAGAAAAACATGGCGGCGGTGCGTGTTTTCTGAAAGATCACAAAAAAAAACATGGCGGCGGTCACGTGGCATATTTGAAACACAACATTAACAAAACTAAACTTTAAAAGGAAACAACAGATTAACAATTTAAAGTATTATTAAAATAAAATTAGCATAATAATCATAATTTTTTACGTTTTTTAAAAAATAACAGATTAGTAATATTTATGATATGTGTCAACAGAGTAAACACAATATATATCATTTTAATAAGCACTAATATTATGAAGAATCTAACATGTGAGGGGGGGTTCCCCCTCTCAACCCCCCCCTTGTGCAAAGAACAAAATAAAAATGTTCCAAACCAATTAACTTAGAATATCCTGATACATTTTAACTATTTCAAAACCGAAATAACTGCACCCGTCTTAACTAAATCCCAGAAAATGATAAGAACAAAAACAAAATGTTCCAAACCAAAGCATCTTGTTTGGTTTAGAATATTTTGATACTTTTTAACAATTTCAAAACAGAAATAACTTACTCGTTATAACTAAATTAACTAAATCCCAGAAAATGATAAGAACAAAAACAAAATGTTCCAAACCCAAACATCTTGTATGATTTAGAATATTTTGATATTTTTTAACAATTTCAAAACCGAAACAACTTCACTTCTCATAACTAAATTAACTAAATTACAGAAAATGATAAGAGCAAAAACAAAATGTTCCAAAATAAGAGCAAAAACAAAATGTTCCAAACCAAAGCATCTTGTTTGGTTTAGAATATTTAGATACTTTTTAACAATTTCAAAACAGAAATAACGTACTCGTCATAACTAAATTAACTAAATCCCAGAAAATAACAACAAAAACAAAATGTTCCAAACCAAAACTTCTTGTTTGATTTAGAATATTTTGATATTTTTTAACAATTTCAAAACCGAAATAACTTCACTTGTCGTAACTAAATTAACTAAATCCCACTAACCAAATACATAAAAAAACTCAAATTCGGAATTCCATCATCCCCACAAACGTGCCGTTTTGAATGAAATGCAAATCCAACCTCAGGTCTAAGAATTTCCTGATATTTCTTCACAATGCTACAAATAGTTAAAACCGAAATAAGAACATCCATAACTAAATACCAAAAATAACTTTCCTACCTACGAGACAACCTACTAATCCAAAGTCTGGAACGAAAAGAATATTTAAAACAGAAAATTTGCATAGATTGCCGGGTAATGACGTCAAAAATCACGTGCACCAATAGCTTCCATATTCCCCTATCAAAGTTAAGGCATATACAGCAACCTAGTCATCGCCCCAAAAATCGCCAAGTTTGCCACACAAAATCGCCAAATTTGGCGAGAAAAAAACCAGGCGGCTATAATGCATCTGTACCGAGCTTTGAAATTCTAGAATTCTCTCTATAGAAGCGTAAATAAATAAAAAAAAAAATCATACTGCACGTCATGAAATTTCAAGTTTTTAATTTAATTAAATTAAAATTTTTTATTTTTCGGGGCAAGGGAGATTATGCAGATATCGTCAAATTTACTAGGTTATAAAAAAAAGTGAAATATGGGGAGGAAATAAATGAAGAGGAACAACAAATATATCACCTCAGGCCTAAATATTTAATGTACAATTCATAGGAATTTCCTTTACAGTTGACAACATCTGGAGAGAAATGAAGTGAACAGCTTACAATATAAAATGGCAGAATAAAAGGGAAATATATCACGAGATGCCATCAAGAAAAAGGAAAAGTTAGAATTGAAGTAGCTGTATTTGCTTGTATACGAGGTAAAATTTGAGCCACATAGGAGCCACATAGGACGAATTGGCAACAGTACTCCCCGGGCCAAGCCCTCTAGTATTGGGTTTGCTGTCAATGGTAATGCATCAATCTATGAGTACTTTGTTGGCAATAACATTAAAAAGTAAATTATGTGAGTGGGAAAAAACGCGTGAGAAAATGCTTGAGTTTAGACGAAAAATAATAAACATAAGGTGAATGGCAAATAGAGTGACATAAGTGCTAGAATGCATCAAGGTTCTCATAACAAAGCAAGTTAAGGGTAAAGGGTGAGAGACCATCTATTAGCTAATATTTTTTTTTTTTTCAGAAAAACTTAAACAGCTAAAAACTGTAAGGTAAGCAGGATTCCGAATTCTGTAGCAGGGCCATAGTTTGGAATAAAATTTAAGATACGTCGCCACAATATATAGCATTTCCTGCATAGTGCTGCCATCTATTATCGGAGATACGAACGACTAACATATCAGTCTAAATATTTATTCTAACGATTATCGTGTAATATTTAGCTTATAATTCTAAAACTGATTCTTATAAAATAATTATTATAAAAATTAGAAAGTAAAGAAGTCCTCTACTACGTCTTAGAATTAATATTCTTTCAATGTCATTAATTTGATGAACTGACAGAACTTTGAAATAAATAAATATTAATAGATATATTTTAATCTTTTGTACCTGTTTATTTATATTCATCTGTATATTCATATATATTATAATTCTTTGTACGTGTAGACCAGTGGCGTGCGGTAGGTTTTCATGCAGGGTGTGCAAAGAACATAGATTTTCCCATAAATCTTTAATTATTGAGACATCTGAGTTCTCCATTCTGAAAGGGATATTTATTATGAGTATAAATTTAAAGATTACAATAAAAAAATATTTACCTACGAGTAGTTGAGTTATAACTATAAAAACAGCTAAACTACTTGTGAGAATTCTACTAGCCCTGAAGCAAAAATCATATCATTTGTTGTATGGTATCATATCGGCGTCGCAAAAGCAAAAGCAACGCTTCGGGCTTCTACGAAAAACTTATATGTTCAGCAAACGTAGCACCACATGGCTACGTTTATGGAACGTCTATTCCACGTGCAGAGAATTTCACTGCACGCTGGAACAATAGAGAGAACTGTTTCTTGTTCGGTCAGTGGATTAAATTATATTTATTAATTGTTTTTAACAATTGGATTGGAAATCATATATTCTGCGAAAAACATCTTCTCAATTTTTAAAAACAAAACTTGGGATATGGTGCTACATAATATAACTAATTTACTGTCTGTAAGACACAATGAATGGTAAAATTTGGACTGTTCTGTTAAAATTCGTTTCTTTAAAACAAAACAACATCGTTTTTCAGCTAATTATTTCAATAAATAGAATACATCACCGAAATTAATTTACCACACTAAAGCATTTCACTTTATATTGATGAAATACTTCTTGTATGTTTTCATGAAAACAAAATCTTACAATATATACATTTAAACATTAACCGTCTACAAAATCGTATTGCCAGTTATTTAGTTAAAAAACCAAAAGCGCTTCAGCAAGTAAGTCCCCGCTATAATACAACGCTTAATAAACCGTACCTTCGGATGATTCTGAATGCCAAGTGCAGGAAAAATAGCTGCACTTGCCTCAGTGCTATAGTATGCTGTTCTTCTCCAGTAGCCCGTACATTTAAAGCGTGATTTTCAATTCAGTGCGCAGTGCGTACACATCAGAACTTCCTATGTTCGTTTGCTTTTGATCGCGCTACGTGGTGCAGCACCTAGTACCTCACGCACTGCGGGAATACAAGCAAGCAAATCAACATAATATTTGAATAAATTATAAATAATATTCATTATATACCATATAAAGATAGGTAGACTTAATGCAGAAAATTATTGTCCCTCATAATTTTGCTAGGGTGTTCAGTGCACACCCTGCACATATGGTCCGCACGCCACTATAGTCCATGTAAAATCTATTGGCGCATTACACAATTCATCTCGTTTTACAATGCAAACATTTTTGTAGTATTTTGATTTTAATAATTTACTTTTTCCTTAATTTTTATTTTTTTCGTAGTATTTTTTTCAAATCTATTTTTTAAAATATCAATATATTGTTTAAATTTTATTTTTTATTTTTTCATAATACTAATTTTTACGATTTAATAATTGATTTAACGTATATTTTGAAATTCTTGTTGTATCCAACTTGTTTTTTTTTTTATTGTTTTCATCTTTTTTAAACAGATTTAAATTTTAAATAGATTTTATTTTTTTTTTTAAAATTTGTTTAACAATTTATTTTTATTTAGTTTTTATTTTTTTTTTATTAGTTTTTTTTTTTACTAATTTTATTTTTTAACTTTATTTTTTTTTTTTTGTTTATGTTAGTTTTTATATTTTTTTTTAAAACTTTCTTATATAATTTTTCATAAAATTTTTCACATAATAATGTTTCTTTTTAAATGCTTTTTTCTTTAAAATATTGTTATTGCATTAAGTCCTCTTTCAATTCTTGTAAAATCATAATTAATACAGTGCAATTTGGAATAAAAAGTTTACCTCCCCCACATGATGCATGACACCCCTTAACAAAAATAGTGAACTTTCCCCAACTGTCGTTACCATAGTTACAGTTGGTCATCGGGGAAAAGTCAGTGACCTTGAAGTGCCTATTGAGTTTACACCGAGTATAGTGTAGACCATTTAAAATATATAAACATTATTTTAAAATTCATTTATAGTGAATATTTTGAATTTTGTTGCATTGAAGTTTTACTATAAGAATTTATACATTTCTTCAAGTAATTTTTTAAAAATGAATAAGTAAATATAATGTAATGTATAAAAATGGATTTGTTTTAAATTAATACAATTTGTTTGACAGAGGTGCAGTTGTCATGAATCTGCTGTGAATAAGTACTGAAAAAGAAGAAGGACAAAAGATATGTACCGTGATTCCACTGAATATTTTAATCTGCTTTTTTATTAAGAAATACCTTTTAAATTTATTGTTTATTTTTATTTTTTTTTATTTATTTATTTTATTTTATTTATATTTATTTATTTATTATTATTATATATTTTTTAATTTATATTTATTTATTTATTTTTATTTTTTTTATAATTTTAATAATTTTAATTTTTTTACAATTTACACTGAAATTTTTAATTTTACTAAAATTTTACACATTTTAATTTTTTTTTTTTATTTAATTTTTTACTAACTTTATTTTTATAATTTACTAATTTTTGCTTAAATTTTTTTTAATTATTTTTAAATTTTTTAATTTAATTTATTTAATTTTTGTATATAATCCATTTCTAAAATTATTAGGGACTAGTTACTTATATTTTATTCCCCATTAGGAGCTGGACTTTTATATTTATTTTGTGTAATTTTAATGAAAGGACACTGCATCAAAAATTTACAGCCTTAAAACTGGGGATACGCCTTTGGATCATGAATTTCCGAACAATCTCAATTAGTTTTTTTTCCGATAGTATAATATTAATATCTGTAAAATTGCTTGCATATGCAGATGATATTGATGTTATAGCCCGGACATTAGATACACTAAAACAAACATTTATTTCTCTGGAAACTGAGGCCAAAAAGACGAATTTGAGCATTAATGAAACTAAAACCAAATATATGCCTTGTTTAAAATCAGTATATAATCACTCTTTCTTAGAAATAGGCAGTTATAGATTTGAGACTGTAAAGCAGTTTATATACTTAGGTTCGGAAATTAATACACAAAATCAGGGCTTCGAACCGGAACTGAACCGAAAACCGAAAACCGGAAAAAACCGTTATTTTGGTCGGAACGAAAGCCGGAACTGAACCGAAAAAAATATCGGTTTATTTCGGTTCGATATATCTTTCAGTCATTTTGTTACTGTTACCAACTTATCAATATTTTCTAATTTAACGTCAACTTTATAATTATCATTACATGTATACTGCTTTTCGATTTCCTATTTTGATATTCACTAGTATTTTTCTGTTTCAGTTTCGCATGAAACTACTTGTAGAAGACATATTTAATTCAGTTGATTAAACTAGAAGTATAGATGATATTTTAAAGAAAAATATCAAGTTATATTTTATTTTTCCCATCTCAGCATGCGATCATCAACAGATGTTTGTATAGACTGTTTAGATCAGGGAGGAGTAAATAGACAGGAGAGGCCCTAATTGACGTAGCATGAAGCATCTATCAAATCTTCTGCGCATCAAATGGGTGTTTGGTAATGGTGGCGATTCAAATGTTTCGTAATAGTAGTATTTCATTAGGCTTGCTGTTTGTATCAATTCACATAGTGTACCAATTAAAAAAAGAATAAAATCTTCTAAATTTTGATAGAATTACATTTTTTGTTTATGATAGAATTATATTTTTAGTAAAAATAAGAATATACATAAAATGAAATTATTCATTTGGAACTGAACCGAAAACCGTTATTTTTGGCGGAGCGAAAACCGGAACTGAACAGATATTAATTTTTTAGTTGAACCGGAACGAAAACCGGAACAAAAAAAATTACGGTTCGAAGCCCTGCACAAAATAATACATCTGTTGAAATTCATATCAGAATTACTACTGCTAATCGATGTTTTTTTGGATTAAAGAAATATTTAAAGTCTAAATACATTAAAAGATTGACTAAAATAATATTGTATAAATGCCTAATAAGACCTGTTTTGACTTACTCAGCTGAAACCTGGGCATTGACAGAAAGAGACAAGGAAACCCTGGCAGTTTTTGAGAGAAAAACATTGAGAAGTATTTTTTTGGGGAATTAATGTAAATGGTATATGGAGAAGAAGAACAAATATTGAATTATAAAGAACATATAAAAACCCAGATATAATTAATTTTATTAGCTTACAAAGATTAAAATGGGCCGGACATCTAGTTCGACTTAATGACAATAGATCCACAAAAAAAAAAGTTTTTACGGCCAAATCAATAGGAACCCGAATGAATGGACGACCAAAACTTAGATGGTTAGACTGCATTGAGAAAGACATAAGATCCTTGAAAATTTCAAATTGGAAATCCAGAGCCAAAGATAGGACTGCCTGGTATGGAATTCTAGAGAAGGCTAAGGCCCATCCTGGGCTGTTATGCCACTGAGGAAGGAAGGATAATACTAAAAAATGCACTAAAAGAAATAGTGATGATAATGATGATCAAGACACACTTTGAAGAGTATGTAATTACCTCTAACATCGGAGATTTCTATTTATAAGGTGTTCCGATGCACCTTATATATTCTTTTAGGTGTGTAAAGTTAAACAGTAATAGCTCCTTCTGCAATATTCCCTCCTCCTATATAAACGGACAGTTATGGGGCTCCTTAGCCAGACGGCTTTATCCCCGATTCTAAAGGTAAACAGTAAAGGTAAACAGTAAGCAAGGTAAAAACTGTAAGGTACCATTATGTTTAAAAATTTAGAAAAAGAGTAATTTAGAAGTGCCGATCATTAAAATGTGGGTAAGGAGAAATCAGTGAGAGCTGTGACGTATGTTGTAAGTACCTGTAAAGATACATCAATATCTGATTAATACCCCGAAAAGAAAGTTGTGGTTAGTATACACGGTGCGAAACACTAGATGGAGTCTAACGGTCAAATATTAAACATCAAACACAGATAGGTACACTATCCTGCTCCATAATAATAAAAATACACACAATTTTTTTTTAATACAACACATCTCTTTACGGCACAACATATAACAAAAGGGACAGGGGATGAAGTAATAAGAGCTAATAGGGTAATTAAGGTAGAGAATCTATTGTCAGTAAAGCATTACGGCACGCGGCCGCTTAGAGTTACTCGGATTATTATAATCATAATCTGGGAGTTCTGCAATTATTTTATTAGGTAGACTAGTTATTTTATTATAAAAATTATTAGATGATTTCACACAATATTGTTTGAAAGTTAAAATATTAAAGTCGCATTTTATTACTTCGTTGGACAAGTATCGATGTACGCCTCTAATACGCCTCAAGAATTTATTCTGTATTGTTTCTATTAATTTCAAATTAGATTTCGCGTCAAATGACCAGACCGGAGTTGCGTAAAGAGCGGTTGGTAGAACTATTGTTTTATACGCACTTTACGTTGCAATATACGCACCACAGGTCTTGCCTTTTGTGTTTCCCTCTAATATTGATTTAAGTAAAGAAACACAGAATAAAATTCTAGGTGAAATAGTAAGTGCTGTACGCTAGCTTTTTAACAATATACAGTGCAACCTCTCTGAGCGGCCACCCCTCCGTACTGAGAATGCAGTGAAACTTTTCCGAGCGGCCACCCCTGTATAGCGGCCACTCTTCTAAACGGCCAATTTTTCCTGGCACCGATTTTTCGACTCAGTCGCCTCCCGAACCCTCTAAACGGCAACCAAGTGAGATTGCCTCTTTCATTTTTCGGGAAATTCTACTCGCTCCATACTTTAATTTTGAGCGAAAAAACTCAAGGTCAGGTTTATGGTCGGATATAAGACAAAGGACTAACTTTAGAATTCCATTCCCGGGGTTTCCCCCATTTCTAAGAAAGATTAAATCTGTTATCTCTTTTGTATTCTCCCCACACCCTTCAGATACGGAATCCCTATTGCACCATCCATCGAAACTAGGGGAAGAACTGGACAGTCAAGCGTTGAAGGTGTCCTTAGGGCCTTTGTTTGGAATTCCAATCGGTACAGTTGAGGAAGAATTGCACCTCTGTCAGCAAAAATGTCATTCACGCCAGTTTCATTTCATTAGTTGGTCAGTGATCTGAGTTGCAACG
>CM063507.1:38897385-38932385 GCA_032207245.1 Pardosa pseudoannulata
ATGTTTTTATTTAAAATAGTCAATTAATTTATTTTAGTTGTCATGTAGTAATTTTCATATAATAAATCTAATTTTACATAATCTAGGATAATCACTAAGTTATGATTTAAAGATCAAATTGTTATTTTTAATGCAGTGTGAATTAATACAATGTAGTAATTTTCTACAAGCACACAAAGGTATCATTATGTATTTTACTAATGTAGTTTAATTTAAAAAGCACACAGCTTTAAAAATAAATTAAATAACTTTGAACTAAACAATTTTTTCCTAAATCCATCAAAGTATTAAGTAATAATAAGTGATTTTAAAGTAAGCAGTAATATAAGAGCAATATGTTCAATATAATTAATGCTATGACTCTGAAAAAAAAATGAAAATACACTTATTGTTTTGATAGGAATATTTTGTATTACTAAATTTATTTTATATAAATATATTTTTATATATAAATAATAAATATTTATATTATTTTATAATATTTTTAAATTTTAAAATATATATATATTTAAATAATATTTATAATTTTAATGTTAAAAATATATATTTATATTTTTTTTTTTTATTGTTATATATATATATTATAAATATAGAAATTTGTGTTTATAAATGTATTATTAATTCTTTTGTTTTTAATTTTTTATATAAAATAATGTAAATAATTTAAATTTTTTTAAATATGTTTAATTTTTCAAAAATGTTTAATATGAATATAAAGTATATATAAATTAAAATATGATAAAATGTTTTAAAAAGAATTTTTTATAATAATGTTTATTGTTATATAATTGAAATATATTAAAAATTTTAATTCTAGTCTAAAATAAAATTTTTATTTATACAAATATAATCTTTTATAAGTATTTTTTTATATATAAGTAATATTAAATTTTTCAAATTTTTTTAATATAGAATAATAAAATATAAATTAATTGTTTGTCATCTATAATTTATTATTTTTTTATATTTTCTTAAAATAATAAATTTTTATTTGTATATACAAAAATAATTTTTATGTTAAAATAAATATATTGTTTATAAATGTTATGTTTAAAAAAAAAAAAATTATAAAAATATTTTTTTTTTAATTTATAATTTATATAAATAATGTATTTTAATGTAAAAATTATGTATATAATATTTTGTGTAAATACAAAGTAAAAATACTGTAATTTATACAATATGAATTAGATGTTTCACAATAGAAATACACTTTATATAAATATATATGAAATATATATTAACAAAAAATAAGAACAACATTTAAATAAAAAAAAAAAAGGAAAAAAAATAATAAAATAATAAAAATAAAGTAACACATAAAAAAAAAAAATTAATAAAAAAAAAAAAAAAAAAATTAAAAAAAAATGACAAATGAATAAAAACATATAAATAAATAAAAAAATAAAATAAAACAAAAAAAAAAAAAAAAAAATATAAATAAAAAAAAAAAAAAAAAAAAAAAGAAATAAATTTAAAATAAATAATAAAAATATAAAAAAATAAAATAAATAATAAAAAATAAAAACAAATATAAAAAAAAAAAAAATATAATACAGAAAAAAATACAAAAATTTAATAAAAAAATAAAATAAAAAAAACACAAATAATAAAATAAAAAAAAAAAAAAAAATAATAATATTAAAAAAAATAAAAAATAAATAAAATAATAAATATAAAAAATAAATAATGTAATAAAAAAAAAAATATAAAAAAAAATAAAAAATGAACAAAAAAACAAAATAATAATAAATAAAAAAAAATAAAAAAATAAAAATAATACAAAATATATTTTAAAAATAAAAAAAAAAAAAAAAAAAAAATTTTAAAAATAAAAAATCAAAAAAAAAAAAAAAAAAACAAGAAAAAAAAAAGATAAAAAAAACATAAAATGTAACATAAATAAGAAAAATAAAAAATACAAAAAAAAAAAAAAATAAAAAAAAAAATAAAAAAAATAAAAAAAAAAAAAAAAATAAAAAATAAAAAAAAAATAAAACAAGACAAAAATAAACAATAAAAAAAAAACAGAAAAATGAAAAATAAAGAGTAATATAACAAGAAAAAAAAAATAATATAAAAAAAAAAAAAAAAAAAAATAAATAATAAAATAAAAAAAAAGATACTGTAAAAAAAAATACAAAAGAAAAATCTATAGTAAAAATATTAAAATAAATTACAAACAGAAAATAAAAAATAATTAAATTAGTAAAAATATATAATAAATGTGTATTAAACAGAAATATTATTTATAAAAAAAATGTAATTTAAAGAAAACATAATATTTAATCTATGTTTATTTTATAAATTATAAATAATATTGATCATCTTTTTCATTTTTTTTACATATGTAATATTTTAGACGCTTGTCGAAAGGCATGCCTAACAATTAAAGCCATATGAATTCAGATCACAAGCCGATATACGGCATTAATTTTAATTTTGAGCAAAACATTGCTGAGCGATCTCCGTACATACAGTAAGGAGTAGACACTGCTCGTGACACTTGAATGACCGAATGCAAATTTCAAAACTTACCCAGGATGATGTCCAGGGCAGTTTGGAGCCTAGATGTTACAGAATACGAATTAAAGAATTAGTAAAGATTTCAAATCAAAGGTATCAAAGGTGGTGATGCAACTGGACTCTATGGGCCAAGCCCGTTAATCCAGAGGCTTCTATCAGTAAGCACAAAAATGACAACGAGCGAAAAATAAACACATAAAAGAGCAAAGAGATAGAAGGGTTGATTCGTGAGTTCATAACACAAAACTAGAGAGTAGAAAGTTTAGGATAGTAAAACAAATATATTTTTTTAGTGACATCCGTACAAAATAAGCCGAAAGAATTTGAAAAATAATGAGTAAAACAAAAATTTTAAAAATTTTGGAAAAATAAAAATATAAGTTTTAAAATAAATAAACTGTCTTAAAAATCAAATAAAGGCCTAAAAAATAATATTTATTTATATTAATAATTTTTATTGATATATTTTTGATGTTATAAATTTTAAATTGCTTAGTAGTAATGATCTGGTACGAAAGTTTTAATGATTTGGAAAAAATAAAAATATATGTTTTAAAAATAAGTAAATTGGTCTAAAAATCCAAAAAGTGCCTAAATAATAATAAATAATTGCAAAAAACAATTTTTATCAATTTTAATTTAGATTTGAAATTTTTGACTTCGTCGGGTATCGAACCCGACGACAATGCATTGAAGGTAAGCGGTGGACAAGGCGTTTACAAACCAAACCACGCCTCTGCATAACGAGTTCTGCAAAATAAAGTATTGATGGATTACAATATTAAGCTGCATAACACTATTAATATTTATAAAATTGAATTCAGTAATAATACTGATAAGATGTGGAAAACATGTTACTCAGAAGTATATGCAATCAATGAATAAATTTCAAAAGGATCTAAATTAGTGAAAAGAGAAAGTAATTTAATTATTTGAACTATTTCAATGAATGTTTCAATATCTTTACTGATAATGCTTTGGATGAACATTAATCAGAGTTTAAGCTTTACCAAATGGACAAATTTAGCGAGGAAATTCTAAACTGCGAACGCTCAGATACAGCTTGGTATAAAATCAGTTGTTTAAGAGATCATAATGCAGCAATTAAATACACAAAGTTTTACCAAAAATAATGCTAAATATATTGCTCTTTCCACACAGTAATGCTGCTTGTGAAAGAGTTTTCAGCACTGTGCGAAAAACCAAACTGAATTTAGGTCAAATTTGGGAAGACGAACTCTAAAATCTCTGATGATAGTTAAATGTAAATATTTTAATCAGGGTCAACGTTGTTATAAAAAAAATCTTTCTGAAAAAGAACTTTTTAAAGCTAAAACATCTACATGTACATTGTTAAATGCATAAATTTTAATTTACCTTTAATAGTATGTTAATTTTAAATTATTTAATTTGCACAGTTTTAATTTAGAAATTAATAAAATATATAATTATTTATAATTTGTCTGTATTATTTTAAAATCTGTTTTATTATGTATGTAAATTGTATACGCTTTTACTTTGTAGGTAGCATGTTAAATTTTAAAACCGCATGTTGCTCCGGACACAAGTGCCTGAATGTTGGCATGTCTGTATATATATAAAAATAAGAGTAACATCAATTAACTTCCTTTAGTTAATATCAAAAACAGCCATATGAAACTTCTTAAAGGTTCTATATAAGTCAATAATTTCTTATTTGTATAAAATTTCTTACCTCGATTTGCTTTGGTTAAAGTTGGTATACAGGTTCAAAATAGGATAAAACTAATATATTTCAGTAACAATGGCGAATATATGTAGGCATACAACGATGCTACAAACCACGTTGGCGCCAGTATGCAACTACGACGTGCATCGGCCTCAATGTATGACTCATATTTCGCGGTGGCAACCTACGCGCAGGCTCGGTGATCTCAGAGGGAAAAGGGAATTTCCGCTTGTTGGGGGAGGAATTCCATTTGGAAAGGATAAAGAATGTCAGAAGCGCCATATTCATATGTGTATAGATCTGTTATCTGGAATTGCATATAGTATTGTGAATGTTTTATGTTTTTATGTTTAATTAAACACTTCCTTATTAGAATGGTATACGTTACGGAAATACTTTCACTACGGTTATATATTATTTCATGTGTTTAAGTTTTCATTCCGGTCTATATTTTGTATTGTGCAGTCGTTCAAATTTCGCATATTTCGAACTAGAAAATAAATGTACCTAATCCGAATTAATAGAGATTTCTTTAATGTGTTTTTTCATATTTTATGCTAATTTTGTCATGTATGTTGAAAGAGGGGTGAAAAAAGCATAATTAACATTGATTTATGTGGTAGGGTAAAATGAAAGTATAGTTCAATGATGTCATTATTTTCAATTTGATAACTTCAAAATAGATATTTTCTACAGTGTATTTAATAATAAAATATGTAATAAAATAATTTGTGTTTGAACTAAGTTGGTAATTTTGCTAAGTCAAAAAACTAATTTTTAATTTTATTTTATAATTTATTTTAATATACATTATGCTAGAATGTAACAGCTTCAATTAATAAAATTAGCATTTTAATTTAAGGTTTAATTACTTCTATAATTAATCACAGGTTTCCTACGGTCCTTAAATTAAGAAGTTAGCTAAAATTAAGAAGACCTTAAGAACTCCTTAATTTTAGCTTTCATTTTTCAATGCCCTTAAAACTACTTAATTTTTGTCAAAGGTCCTTAAAAACTCCTTAATTTTTAAATTGCGATCAATTTCTCCATCGACGAGATCCACAGTCTCATGTGATTTCCTATCATTTTTCTTTTATGACAAATAAATAATCTTTCTTATACTTACAAGGTTTAAAGTATAAAGTAAGCTTCCCTTTCCTTATAGCTAACAGTCATGCAGATTTTAATTAAACGAAGCATGGACGATGAGGGTTTGTAGATATTTCAGTTACTTATGGAAGTTTAATTTTCCTTGTATTGAATGTAATAGGAAAGTCTAAAACTTTCTTCTTTCCCAGAGACAACGCCGGTTATAATCAACTAGTATATATATGTATGTATATATATATATATATATATATATATATATATATATATATATATATATATATATATATATATATATATATATATATATATATATATCAGTCATTTTTAAACCCTCAGGAAGAACTGTTTATAATATTGTTTTAATTCACAATTTATTTTTAGTTTGATTACTCAAAAAACTTTAGATGTTCATTTTTCAAAATTAGGTTTTGTCAAATAGATTTATCTTATATTAATTTTTATGAGCTTAATTTTGAAATATTGTAGGACATTTATTGAACATGCCTTGTCTGGTTCATAATCATTAAAATATGTGCATCAGGAGATAGGGTTTATGCCGTTATGTCGTGTATTTCAAGTAGGTCTTTATAAAAAATTACTTTGGTCCTTAGAAAGTCCTTAATTTTTGTTCTGGAAAAAGAGCGGAAACACTGAATCAGTCAAACATTGACTACTTTGTAAAGGCATATGTAATGCGTAGTTAACATTAAATAAAACTAATTGGCTGTGTTACGTTCCACGCTCGCGCATTGAGCATGCGCGAGGTTTCCGTTCGAGATAGTTTTCCCTCACTACGAGATCGAGTGAGCTCTGTGTAAGATGGCAGGCCTTCTATCAACAAATTCAGCCCATATTTTTTTCAGTAAATGTTCGTGTTGTTTGTGAATGACGTCTTTGATCATTTTGATACAGTCCATTTAAAAGCACATCCAGGCTGTTTTAGCAGAGTGACTCATGAGGTCTTCTGTTGAATTCAGCTTTTCGTATTTTACAAATTTACATAACTACTTGATCACTATACTTTTAAAAGCAAATGCAACATTTTTAGAAAATTTAGTTAAAAATCATATTTTTAAATCAGCAAATATGCTATGACACATTTGCTTATTGTAATCAAAACGTGATTCATATTTAAATCAACAACTTTATGTTTGTTTCCCTGATTACATTTTTGTTTTTGTTTTTATAGCATTAAAATATTGTAAAAGAATCATGTTCCTAATTTTTCTTTAACTTACTAAAACAAAACTCATCGGCACAATAGCCCATAGGGAGCCGGCCTAATCAAACGATAAAGCATTAAAAATATCAGGTTTACAACAATTGAAATGCCGAAGACGGCCGAAAGGGCGCTGAGTGTAGGTCGAATCCCACTGTAGCATGGCTGTTCATAGCCGTTAGGAATCGGCTTTCAGTAGTAGGTCCCGGTCTCATTAGCCCGCGCGTTGCAAAATAGTAGACCGTAGCGCGCTGTACACCAAACAAAGAATGAATATTGAATTATCTACAAGAATTTTGGCTTCATTTTGATGGAACAGTATAAGTGTATGATTTTACCTTGGCCAATTCACGGACAAGAGGAACCATTATGACACTTTTTTTTTAAATATAAAATTCTATCTAATGAATTTAGAAGTTTCTGGTGGAAATAGTGTAGATCTTCTAGATAGTGCAATAATAAAATGATTTTATCCTGATTGGATCTATATAAGCGTCACAGAGGCATGCGATAAAACTAATAGTTTTGAAGCTAATAATAATAATAATCCCCTATATAATAATAGCCTAAGGTGTCTGTCGGCAAATTTTTGAAGCGGTTGTACCTGGAATGGATTCCTCGGCTAAGGGCAGGCGATTAAATTTATCAATTTATTCACGTAATAAATAGGTAAAAATAACATTTTTTTTCTAGCATTATGACGTCATTCCTTTAACCATCTCATATAATCATTTCTTGTTTTAAATTATTTAAATATCGCGTGCATTATTTTCATACGTTTTATCGCTGAACTTACATATTAAGCAAATAATTTTCTTTTATATTTGACTTAAATAATAGATTAAGTATATAAGTGATAATTTTAAATTCAATCATCGATTATTTTTTGTTGTAATGAAAATTTTATCATCGGTATTAACAATAAATTCTTTTCATATAAGTCGAGGACTACTAAATATCTAACTTTTAATTTATATATATTTGGAAATTAAGAAGTTTGTTTGTTTGTTATACATAACCACATGGTTTGACTAAATGAATTCCATGTGATTCTAAACTGCATTACAGGATCGGGAGACTCTAGAGGAGTATGACGATAAATAAACTATTGAGAGTGAACCAGATAATTCTCAGCCAAAAAACAAACCATTTTATTACCTGCCTCATTGGGTACTTAACAGTTCTGGAATATTAAAAATTTTACTGATCCCGTCATATGATGGGCTATATGCTAGTAATAATAATAATAATATGTATGTGTATTTTGATAATATTTAAAATAATATTATTATTTAATATTGATATATTAATAATATTAATGTTTAACAATTTCTTTAATAATATTTCTTAAAAGGTTAATTTTTTGTAACATTTTGATTTTTTTTAAAGTTAATAACAGTTTGCATTTATTAAATAACTTTGATATATGATCATGAAAGAATGAATATAATTTTTCCTTTTCCATACTCAGCCATATTTCTTTCGCTAATCGTGGATTTCCCTAAAACAACATCACATATTTTTTAACCACCTCCATTTATTGTCATCTTGACGAAAGGATTTTTATTTTTCCATACTCCGCTAATAGTTTATATCTTCCGAATAACTTTAGTATATGAGCACAACAGTCGAGAGAAATGGATGGAATATTCCTGCCTGGATGCATCGTCAGATCAGTTATCCCGTTTCCCCTACGAAAATCCCAACCCCTGAGAGGGGTAATATTTTCTACCTATTACTAATAGGAATGTTCCTCCCCCTAGACACTTGTTTCTTGAAAAGTTTTCTTACGGTGGAACACGGCGCGTTAAACGCACCGAGACTTCGTGAATCAATTCAAAGAAAAAATATTTACAAAAAATACTATAAATTTTATAATACTATAAATATTTATAAAAAAAGAATTTAAAAAAAATTACTGGTGTGAAGTGGAAAAAAATGTTACCCTAAAAAATATGCAATCAATGGATAAATTTCAAAAGCATCTAAATCAGTGAAAAAAGAAATTAATTTAGGAAGAGTAATTGAAAAATTTCCCTTTCGACTTTCATCGACGACACATCTTTTCATTTCTTTTTATCAGCAACATAAAATACGACATGAATTAAAACATTGTGTCTTGGGCCATCGGCTCTAAAAATCTCCGATCTCAATAATTTTCAGATATACAACAAAATGACTTTTAGAAGCTTGTCAAATTTTTTTAGAATATTTGAAAAATGTACTCAAGACTCGGATCTGGACTTTGAATGGAGAAAAACAAATTTCCATCGCGAGTTAACCGGAAATGTCTTACGATTTTACTATGATCAGAACCTAATTAACAGACTTAGGAAAAAGCAAAAAAATATTTAATAACAATTTCTGATAATACCGAGAAAGAAAAATTAAAAAAAAAATTAATGAGCTGGTTTTTAATGAAGATGATTTAGAGCCCTTTTTTTTACACAAAAGATGTGATTGGGACAACTATTGCACTCACAAGAAAAAAACTATACTATATTTAAATTTGTCACTTCTGATTGAACTCCAATGTAGTTTAGTTATAAATAAATTAACGCGACGTCCGAGTGGATATTCGTAGTCCGACATCTTTTAGAATTTGGAAAAACATAGAATATCTAAGTGAATTTGGAATAAACGATGATTTTAGGGAAGCATTGCAGCTCGAGGCCGCTTACGATTAGAGTTTTCCCTGAAATCAAAGTCAGGAAGTTCGGCAATAATTTCATTATTAATATTGTTAATGTTGTTATAAAATTTAATGGAAATGTTACGACAAATTTCTTTAAAAGTTAACATGTTAAGATCTCGTCGAATGATGTCATTACGTAAGTAGCGCGGAGCTCTTCCTAGTCCTATAAGAAGTTTATTATGCGTTGCGTTTAATGTATCTAAGTTACCGGTGAACGCAAAAGATCAGACCGGTTCTGCGTAAGTCTCAGCAGGCAGTATTACTGTTTTTCTTTAAATGTTGTCTTGGATGAATTAACATATACCAAAAGTTTATAAAAGTTTATGGAAAGTTCCTTCAAACAAACTGTGAAAAAAGGTTTGAGTTGGAATTGGTCAACAGAGTGTCAAATTCTTTTGAAGCATTAAAAAACTGCGTACTTACAAAACCAATACTAAAATTTTATAATCCAAAATTTCGTTATCATATTTTTTGTGATGCTAGTCAAGCATCTATTGGTGTTGTTCTAAAAGAAAGTTATACAATTTCTGAACTTGAGTGTTTAGATAATTTATGATAATAGATGGTTTTAATAAATTTCGATGCTAAATTCATGGAGAAGGATTTGAAATTCATACTCATCATGTTGCTTTAGAACGGTTAAAAAGTTTGTTAAACATCTAAGACGTCGTTTATTCTACTAGAGTTTAAAGTTGAACGTGTATTATTATTTTATAAAATACATCAAAAGTAAATGTTATGTTGAGGCAGACATGCTATCGAGAAATCCCGTAAGTCATTGTAATTTTTTAAGTACTGATGAAATTGTTGAAAATCAAAAGTTAGAAAACTTGGGTAATCCTAAATATAAAAAAGTTTAATAATACTTTAACTGTTAAAAAAGAAATTTTATAAAAATTTCTGTACCCAAAAATTTAAGAGAAAAACTGATTTCAGCCGCCCATGATCGGTTTTGACATTCTGGAATTACAAAAAGTGACAAAGTTTATTTTACCTTTGTAATACAGGAAAAATATTATTATTAATATTTAAAAATTTGTAAATTTTTGTGTTATTTGTCAACTGAAAAAGAAATCGTCTCGAAACAAAATTTGGAATTTTGAAAGCTGTACCTGTAGCTAAAGAACCTTTTGAATTGGTGCCGACTGATATTGTGGAGGGGGGGGGGAATAAATTACTATAACTTTCAAAATGAATACCTTGTAGCGTCTTGAACTCTAATTGAGCTGGAAAAAGGATAGCGGAGGCCTACTGTGAGATCCACTGTATAAATCTCTGTTTATTATGCAAAACAATTATTTAAATTTTATTTTGTCACCGTGAACTGAAAGATTTTGAAAACGATATTTATTATGATGTGTATATTTATTTGTACGTTGTGGCAACAAGCCAGTTCTCCTTCTGTAAGTTTTTTGATGGCAGTGTTTAGAAAAAGGGAGCATCTTGTGATGTCTATGTAACTTATGAAAATGGGCTTAGTTTGCCCGAAAGTTGATGATATCTGTTCTTTTATCTTTATTTGTTTTATATTGAATTGTGCTGTCTAAAGAATAAATATTTTAAAAGACATTCTCAAGTTTTGTTTTCAAAGTCCTGTTTAGAGACGAATCTTTTGGAATCATCACGTCAAGATAGAGATCCCGTTATGAACCTGGAAAATTTCAGGTAAGAGATATTTACTCTTACAATTTGATATCTGTTTTTGGAAGTAGAAACCCAAAATCTGGCATCCCTGCCGGGATCTGAAAAAATTGAAAACTTGAGAATTAGAATTTATGATATCTGATTAGATTATTATAATATGGATGTAGAGAGCATTAAAAAGTTGAGAACTCCTACTAGGAGTAATTTTACTAAAGCTTTGAATAAGGCAATGGAAGCTTTAGAAAAGAAAGATGAGGACACCGATTCTTTGGCGTCACAGATTGTTCTTTTAGAACAAAAGTTTAAAGAATTAAAAGAATTAGATACGAAGGTTTTAAATATACTTCAAAACGATACTACATGCACTCAGGAAAATTTTAATGCAGAATATGAAGCAATTATTGCTTATGAGGATAGATTTTTAGAAACCAAAACTAGATTACAGAGGCGCTTGAATAATTTGGAAAAACCGAAAACCGAAGTAACTGTAATTAAAGATTCTTCCGAAAATGTAAATCGAAAATTCAGACTTCCGGAACTGGAATTAAAGCAATTTGATGGGAATATTAAAGAATGGCTGCAATGGTGGGGTCAGTTTAAAAAGATACACGAAAGTCCAGATATCGCAGAAGACGATAAGTTTCAATATCTTATTCAATCAACACTTAGAAATTCTCCTGCCAGACAGTTAGTTGAATCCTTTCCTCCGTCTGGAAAAAATTATGATGATGCTGTCAAATGTTTGAAACAGCGATTCGGAAGAGATGATTTATTAATCGAGGTTACTATAAGAGAGCTACTTTCAATTGTAATAAATAATGCAAATCCTCAAGGTCATAAATATTCTCTTGCTAAGCTTTATGATAATTTAGAAGGGCATCTGCGGTCTTTAAAATCATTAGGAGTTGCAAACGATAATTTTTCTTCAATATTACTCTTCCCTCTTATTGAATCATGTTTACCCAGGGATTTGATGAAAATTTATGAGCGAAATCACACTGAAATAATCGCATCAGAAACTACCGGAAATGCTAGATTGACTCATCTCTTAAATTTTCTTAAAAAGGAAATAGAATCAGAACAAAAACTAAACATTGCTCGTTCATTCGGAATAGATAGTAATAACAAAAAAATGATAACTCATTATTCTCGAGAAAAGGATAAACCAGCTGCCGCAGACTTATTCAATAGTTCAAAGTGGAATACACATCCTAACGAACTAAAAAATAAAGCATGTATTTTTTGCGATAAATTGCATATGACTCAAGATTGTAGATCAGCAAAAAAAATTAACGTACGAAAGGAAAAAGGAAATTCTTTTAAACCGTGGAATATGTTTTCGGTGTTTAAATTCTACAAATAAATCAAAACACCTTGCGCGTTTTTGTAAAACGAAAGTTAATTGTTCGAAATGCAATGGACAGCATTTTGCTATAATGTGTAAAATGAATGATGAATATCCGGATAATAAAAATAAAGAAAAGAAGTCGGAAGAAGTAGTTGTTACGGAGAGTTTGACTAATAAAACATGCATGCAACAAGTTTATTTACAAACATTAGTAGTTCAAATTCGGGGAAAAAATAGTAAAGGTAGATTTATTCGTGTTCTCATTGATACTGGATCACAACGGTCTTATATTTCGAAATATGCTGCAACATTTATGAAGTATGAGGTCATAAATGAAGAATCTATTTTGCATTCTTTATTTGGAGGAGTTGAGAAATTAGAAAACCATAAAAAATATTTGGTTCATTTAAGTAATGTCGATAATGGTTATCATTGTAATTTTGAAGTTTTGGATCAAGAAATCATTTGTTCTAATATTTCTAGAGTAAACTTATCTGCCTATACTAAGGAACTGAAATGTAATAATGTATTTTTAACTGATGTTGTGCATGCATATAATGATCAATTGTTGTATCAATATTCACCCCTAGAGATTCATTTATTAATCGGGGCAGATGTTGCTGGTAAACTGCTCAATGGGGAAATAAAGAAACTTAGTTCAGGATTGGTATGTGTAGGAACTAAATTAGGCTGGACTCTTATGGGAAAAACAAAAGAAGTAGAAAAAAATGACAGTACAAATACAGTTCTATCCTGTCATGTGAATGATTCAACTATCTCAGATTTATGGAGATTAGACACACTTGGTATTAGTGATCCTAGTGAAAGGAAAACCAGGGAAGAATTAGAGCATTCGGCAAAAGAGCATTTTTTTCGAACTGTGACCAGAAATTCAGAAGGGAGATATCAAGTACGTCTACCTTGGGTTGAGGGTCATCCCCCTTAACAAATTGTAAGGACATTTCTGAAAAGAGACTAGCAAATTGTATCAAATCCTTAAAAAGATTAGGAAAAATTGACGAGTACGAAACCATTTTTAAGGAATGGTTGGATCAGGGTATTATTGAGGAAGTAAGCAGTTTGGAACCAGGGCACTACTTACCTCACCGCCCTGTATTCAAAGAAAACTCCACTACAAAAATTAGGCCTGTTTTTGATGGTTCTGCCAGAAACAAGAATTCCCCTTCAATTAATGATTGCTTAGAAAAGGGGCCCAATTTGGTTGAGCTGATTCCTTCTGTTTTAAACAGATTTAGAATAGGAAAATACGGAGTTACCGCCGACATAGAAAAAGCATTTTTGCAAATTGAACTCCATGAGCAAGACAGGCCCTTTTTAAAAGTTTTTGTGGTGGAAAGATGGGCAAAAGGAGCAGTTAAGAATTTTTCAGCATAGAAGGGTTGTTTTTGGGATAACATCCAGCCCTTTCTTACTGGGAGCTACTCTTGAATTTCATTTGAATAGTGTTCCTCTTGAATACCAAGAAACGGCCAAAAAACTTTTGAAGTCCTTTTATGTGGACAACTGCGTCCACAGCGTGGATAATGAAAAAGAACTGGTGAAGTTTATTCATGAATCACAAGAAATCCTTAGTCCAGCAAAATTTAATTTACGAGGGTGGGAGCATACCCCTTTTGAGAACAATAAGTCTGACCTAACATTGACAAAAACAGTCCCTGTCTTAGGATTAAAATGGGAAACTAAAAATGATGTTCTATCTGTTGATTTACGAGACATAGATCCCATTGAAGAAGATCAACCCATAACAAAACGGATTATTTTGTCAATTGTTCACAAAATCTTTGACCCTATTGGATTTACCTGTCCAGTAACATTAATACCAAAATTAATGCTGCAAGAATGTTGGAAATTGAAACTATCGTGGGATGCTGGTTTACCTTCTGAGATGACCAAAAAATTTGTCAAATGGAAAAATCAGCTGAAATTGTTAAGTGATATTTCTATCCCTAGATGTCTAGATAAAAATGATGGTGATAGGAAGATATCATTGCACGTATTCTGTGATGCGTCAGAAAAGGCCTATGCTACGTGTATTTTTTTGAGAAGTGAAGGTGACCATTCAACTGATTGCCAGTTAATACAAGCTAGAGCAAGAGTTGCCCCTTTGAAATCTATATCAGTATCTAGACTAGAGCTTTTAGCTTGTAGTATAGGAGCAAGACTGTGTCAATTCGTGAAAACTAGTTTAGGAATGGAGCAAGTTGCTACACGGTATTGGTCTGATTCCAGTAATGCTCTATACTGGATCAAGAAGAACGAAAACTGGGCCACTTTTGTGTTTAATCGTGTTAAAGAAAATTCGTCTTCTGAGTGACCCAGAAGATTGGTATCACATATCAGGCCATCAGAATCCTGCCGATTTACCCTCACGGGGTTGTAGCATTGAAAATTTGGCTAGGTCTAATTGGTGGTTAGGACCTCATTGGTTGAAAAACCCACAGGATAATTGGCCTAAATCCAATATTTTTCCCGATGAAGAAATTGTAAATGCTGAAAAAAGGAAAACAGTTGTTAGCGTCACAAATACAGAAGGGGAAGACAAAATCTATGATATTTTCTCCTCTTTCCATAAACTTCTTACGGTCGTATCCTGGATTTATAGATTTGTAAATAATTGCAAGGTGAAGAAGAATTTTAGAAAATCAGGAAGCATAACTTTGGAAGAAAGAAATCAATCAGAAGTATCATTGTTGAAGTTAGTACAGCGAGAATCTTTCACAGGATCAAGCGACAAACGTCTTCAAAAACTGCAAATTCTTGAGGATGAAAACGGGCTTTTCCGAATTAAGACTAGACTTTCATTGAAGGACGATTTGAAAAACTTCAAATTTCCTATCGTGTTGCCAAGTGAGCATCCAATAGTTGAAAAGCTTATTCGATGGAAACATTGTTCTCTAGGTCATGCAGGTGTACAAATAGTTATGGCCAACCTCAGAGAAGAATTCTGGATACTGAAATATAGAAAGACTGTTCGCAAAGTTATTAAAAATTGTGTAACTTGCAAGAGGTATGACTCACGACCAATAAACATTCCACCAGCTCCATTACCAGTCGACCGTCTTAGAGCAGCTTCTGTGTTTGAAATCATAGGAATAGACTTTGCTGGACCTCTCTATCTAAAAGGAAATCAGAAGTCCTGGATTGTTATTTTCACTTGTGCTGTATTTCGAACCATCCATCTAGAGTTGACTACTTCTCTCTCAACTGAAAGTTTTCTACAGTCATTCAGGAGATATGTTGCTCGTCGTGGAAGACCAGCTATCGTTTATTCGGACAATGGAACAAACTTAGTTGGAGCAAACAACCTTATAAAAAAGATAAATTGGGAGACCGTAGCCAAGTACAGTACTGCAAACAAGATCAACTGGAAATTCATCCCTCCATCTGCACCCTGGTGGGGTGGATTTTGGGAACGTATGATTGGTATAGTGAAACGAATACTTCGCAAAGTCTTAGGACAGACATCTCTGAACTTTGAAGAATTAAACACTATTATATGTGACTGTGAAAGTGTCGTCAACGGAAGACCTCTCACTTATGTGAGTAGCGATGCAAGTGACTTAGAACCTCTTACTCCCAGTATGTTCCTGCAAGAGGTCAGAGAAGTTGGAATACCTGATCTGGATCACCTTGATAGTAAATCCCTAAATAAGAGATTTGTTTATCGCCAAAGGTTACGACAAGATTTAAGAAAACGCTTTCGTTCTGAATACCTGGGGCAGCTCAGACTGTATGAAAGAAAGACACAAAGTTCACCATCTATCAAGATAGGAGATATTGTTTTGATATCCAGCGACGATACGAAAAGAATCAACTGGCCACTGGGGAAAGTGACAGAAATTCTGCCAGGGAAAGACGGTGTGTGTCGACTCATTAAACTTAGAACATCTCGAGGAGAAATTCTGCGTCCAGTTCAGCGCGTATTCCCTTTAGAGATCTCTTCGAATGATTCGTCTTTTCCACCTGACAAAAATGCATTATCCACAAAAATCGCCTCTATGAAGAATGCTATTCCTAAGTGTTCCGACGACAACTCCATCGACAACACAGTTGTTCCAAATAAGACAAGACTAGGACGGACTATTAAAATTCCCGAAAGGTTGGATCTCTAATGTTATGTTGAGGCAGACATGCTATCGAGAAATCCCGTAAGTCATTGTAATTTTTTAAGTACTGATGAAATTGTTGAAAATCAAAAGTTAGAAAACTTGGGTAATCCTAAATATAAAAAAGTTTAATAATACTTTAACTGTTAAAAAAGAAATTTTATAAAAATTTCTGTACCCAAAAATTTAAGAGAAAAACTGATTTCAGCCGCCCATGATCGGTTTTGACCTTCTGGAATTACAAAAAGTGACAAAGTTTATTTTACCTTTGTAATACAGGAAAAATATTATTATTAATATTTAAAAATTTGTAAATTTTTGTGTTATTTGTCAACTGAAAAAGAAATCGTCTCGAAACAAAATTTGGAATTTTGAAAGCTGTACCTGTAGCTAAAGAACCTTTTGAATTGGTGCCGACTGATATTGTGGAGGGGGGGGGGAATAAATTACTATAACTTTCAAAATGAATACCTTGTAGCGTCTTGAACTCTAATTGAGCTGGAAAAAGGATAGCGGAGGCCTACGTACAGACTAAATACCTTTTATTAGAAACACAATGTTGAAGTTATGATAAATACAGATGAAACGATGAATATCTACAAATGAAAATGATGATCGTTACAGGAATCAGCTTCCTAATCGTTTGGAGAGAAAAAGAGGGAGGGTGGACACTCTCAGCCGCTCGACTTGGCGCTCTCAGCCGATGAGTTAGTCCACAAGAGACTCGATCGGTCAAAAATTCTCTCTGGGCTTTCCCGCTATAAACAGACCGTTATGGGGCTCCTTAGCCAGACTCCTTTATCCTCGATCCTAAAGGTAAACAGTAAGCAGGGTAGAAACTGTAAAGCTAACAACTGTACTTATGAATTTAGCAACTAAGTTTAGGTGTGGAGCTGAAGCAATTATAGCTGTGTCGCAGCTAGGAAGAGAAGGAGTTAGGAAGTATATTCATTTCTAGGAATGTCGTAAATTTAATTATGAGGAGGGTGGGCCTAAAATGGAGCCTTACTGTACACCTGCAGTTATAGAGGAGACTAATAGGACGATAGCTTTCAGGAAATGTTAAATTAGCTTTAGGTACATTAGACATACTATTGCGATTTTCCATGCTTTGGGAATGTATTTAAGTATCATCATATAATGTATTATTGCAGTTAAATAAATTACTAGGATTGGAGGGCGGGTTTTGATACATTTATTAGAAATGTCATCTATTCCAGGAGATTTATTGTTTTTAAGGTTTTTAATAATTAAAGTTACTTCTGAGAAGGTAGCCGGAGTTAAGTCATTACTTTGTGAATTATTAAGAAAATTATTTACAGTACTAATAAACTGGCGGTCTTGATCCTCGTCATCTAAGTCTTTGTTAGGCGCAAAGGGATTTTCATAAATTTCCGCTCACGCTTCTGCTTTACCATCCGGATCAAAACCTGCACCGTTTACATGGTGAATGGGAGGTATGCTGTAAAAACTCCTCAGACGTTTCTGGAATTTCCATATCGAATTGTTTTCGGTAGGCTACTTATGAACTCTGGCCATAGTTTCTGTGTATAAATTTGATTCTTTTCTCTGACTGTCCGCTTGAGAACAAAATACTCTTTCTTGGAAGAGGGGATACGTAGGCATTAATAAAGTTTTCGAGCTGCGTTTCTATTGTTTATTAAATTCTTAATATGGGAAGGTATTTTATGAATTTTAGGTTTTTTAATAATTTGAGAAGAGCTTTTCTTTTCTACGTTTATGGTATCAGTTAATTTATTTACAGCACTTGCTAAACAGTTAACAGATTTACTCACCTTCAAGAATTATGTTAATTACAAAATTTGACAGCCCATATATAAATATGTATGTTGAATACCCAATTTTATTAATAATTTTTTGCAAGAACACGACAGCGCTATCAGCTTTATTAATTAAGAAATTTTTATATACTTTTAATTTTAATTTTGTTAACTTATTGCGAAACGTTTCAGTCAATGTAATTTTTCTAATAATTTAATGTCTCTCATGGGGATAACAAGGCACCTTTTACAATAATACGCCCATGGCTATTTTAATACTTAAATATAGCAGTAATTACTAAAATAAAGGAAGCATTAAGAAAAATAAAATAATATTAAATGTTATAAAAAAAAGGACAGAAATTTAATACAAACTGATTTCCAACAACATAAGCTCACAGAACAAAAGAAACAATAAAGAATGTTAAAATCTGAAAACTTTCCTTGATTTTAACAGGAAAAATATATCTTCTACTTTGTATTACGATCAATTTGATTTTTTAAATATATATCAACATAAAAAATTTTCAATTTGTAAAGATGTATATTATATAAACACATACAAAGTTGAAATTGTTTCACGAATCACACAAGTAGCATAAACATAATTTATGATCAAAGCCTCTACCTAAGTTAAAAAATTAAACTAATATAAAAAATAATCTGTTAATATTCAATATTTTTATCTATTTGAGTGTCATACCTTTATTTGTAGGTAGATTATGATTAATGATATTTTCAGTCAGGAGCCGTGAGCTAGTAAATGTGAGTACGTGATAAGATGAACAGAAATAGGTGTGAACAGCCTTCATTTGGCCACACCTCCTTAAAACAGACACCATAGAATGAGAGAACGATTTGGATCAAAATTTCTGAAATTAGTAACTTAAAATACACCCAGATAACTTTGTCTAACTACATTTGAAAAATCATACTTCAAGGTCCTTTATATTAATTACGTAGTTTGCTAGACTTAATACAAAAAGGGTTCGTTTTTACTGAACTTCTATACAAAAACGGTATCTTTATACCCTATAGAACAACTATCAAAGGAAATAATTTTTATCGTTTCTGTCTTTTTTTACATAGTTCATGCTCATTGTCAGTGAATGTCTTTATAGGATACCACCGCTGCCCGTCATTGTCTGTAGTCAAATTGCTCACTTTAAGTGTGAAGTTAAATACCGTGGTATTTATTTAGACAGTTGTTTCACATACAGGAAAAATACCGACTAAGTAATTTTTTAAAGCTAGGAAGGAGATTGCTCACCTACTGCATCAACATCAATTGGGATTGTAAAACAAACTGATCTTTATACGATATTCTTACGGCCCATTCTCCTGTATGCATCTCTGGTCTGCGAATCCACAGATTTCAAACAATACAAAACACAGCGTTAAGGTCTATTCGAAAAGCACAGATTTATCTCTAATGAAGTAATTCACAAAGACGCAACATCAAACCGCTTCGAAAGCAAATGTTACCACAGTAACAAAATTTCGACACATACACCATTAATTAGGAATAAACTGTAAATATTCCGAACTACGATGCGGGTAACAATCAAAGGCGCCCGATGGCGTCTAATGTGATTCACCGTGTATTCGCACGGCTCTCTCGATCTCATAGCCTAGCTGGATTTACCACGTAACTCATCGGCTTCATCTATCTCGAGGGCTGTTTTTAATTTCATTCGTTCCTAACATTAGGCACTTGTTCACAAATTTATCTTAAAGAACTTTTAAAAAAATTTCCTTTTTTATGTTAAGTACTGTTATTTTAATTTATTTTTAATTGTTTGTAAGTTCAAACCATCTGCCTTTAAATTTATATAGTAATAACGTCATATTTTGTTAACGTTAAGATATAAATTTTAAAAATGATTTTACATTACATTTTCATCACTATAATACATAGTGGTATGTACATGATTTAAAATGGTGTTAATAGTGGTTTATCAGTGAGCACAGAAAGTAAAAGGAAAAAATTATTTAAGAGGAGAGAATATTATTGCAGTTATCACACAATTGGAGTAAAACTAACTGTAAATTTTATTTTATTTTTTAATACATCTTTAGCAAAATAATGAGCATTTATAATTAAATTTCAAAACAAAACAATAAAAAACCAAATTAATAAAAAACAATAAAAAAATAAGTAAAAATCAAATAAAGAACATTAAAAAAAATATTACAGTATAATATTATTCATTAATAGTAAACATTTTAAATTGTGTAGCAGTACATATTCGTCATTTTTATGTTTTATTAAAGTTTTTTTCTACAAATAATAATAATGTTATTTAAAAACTCAAGGCTAAATTAGTATAATTAATACAACTAAAAAAATTTTTTAAGAATTTTAATTAATTTTAATTTTTAAGTAAATTATTTAATAAATCTTTTTTAAATAAGAAAGTATATATGTTAGAAAATTAAGTATTTATTAAAAAAATGTTTTTACATTACATTTTCATCACTATATTCACAATTCTATGAGTAATATCCACTACATCGGATTTTAAAAACCGGTGATATAGGGCCTTCGGTCCATCATCGGCGTCTGAAAAATTCCAATGCAAAAGTCAATGCATGGTTTGCTATCCATTGCAATCACTGTATTTTTCCGCGTTACTCATCTGCTTTTTCTATCTCTTGGTCTATATTTCATTTTCACGAGTTATAAACCTGTAGCACTTATATAATATTTTTCTCTTAAAACTAATTTTAAATTAACTTTTCTTTTTTTTATGTTAAGTACTTGTAATTTAATATCTTTATTTACTGATCTTCAGTTAAAATTATTTATTTCACCTTAAATTTTATTTAGTTATAAACTCAGTTTTTGTTATTCATAACACCTGTCAAGTTTCTATATTATTATTTTTAAAATTATTATGTTTCGGTCACTTAATTCGCAATAGTTAACGTAATGTCTACTACTCCTTATATGCTATATCTGGGATATAAAGCCTTCTGACCGTCGGCGTCTCCAAAAACTCTCATGCCCATACTGTGCGAGATTTGCAAGAACTAACCGTCCTCCTTTTTCCTAATGCTTAAATAAATTAAATAAGGCTTCAAAAGTATATATTATAAAATGTTTTAATGTTACCACAAACATTTCCATTATTGATTCTTCAATATGTTAAAAGCAAACATAATTACATCATATAAAATGTTATGATTCTATAAAAAACTATGATATGAAATCCACAATATTTACATTTCATAAAACTTTATTATAATAAGAAAAGGCACAAAAAAAGTAATAGCGATTAATTACATCTTAAAAAAAAAATTATTGAATTAAATTCTTAAATCTAAAAAAGTGTACAAATCCGATATATAATTATAATTTGAGAAATATAAACTAAAAACATAAAAAAAAATTATAAAAATATGCAATTAAGAATTATAAATTTTAGGTCATTAAATTTAATATTATAATAAATAAGTAAGTTAAGATATGAAAAGGAAGATTAAGGATCAAATATTAAAAAATTTATAAGTATATGGTACGTTTCTATTAAACACACAAAAGAGAAACTACAGTTCAGATAGCCAAATATCGTTTACTTCAGGAATAAATTAATAATAATGAAGGCATATATGATAGAACACAAAAATATCAAGAGAACTTACCTTGCAAATTTGAAATCCTGCAGCGATGGCGCTTTAACCCTAAAGATGGCGGTTGATATACAACTTTTTCTTTTGGCGGAGCTTCTGCACATGCTCGTAGATATAGGCGGTTACTTTCATATTTCTTAGTTAATGGTATACCGATATTTGTGCAAGAGGAGTAAACAGAAAACCTACAAAGTTCGCCCAAAGATTGGCTAACGTTTCAGAATTACCGATGGCCAACCAAACATTTTGCCAACTAAATACCATCATTTCATTTCCCCTTTTCAACGTTTATCCAACCAAAGACCAACAGTCAACTTATATCCAACGAAAATCCAACGTTTCCGCGCTATCTGGGTAGATAGCGTCTCTGCTTTTATTACGTTTCACATTTCTGCTCTGTAAACCTCGTTCAATAATTGGAAATTTAAAATAAATCCTGGCAAATGCCAGGCTATTTATTTTAGTCGATCTTATAAAACGCCGCCGCGGTTGAGTTTATACGGCGAGGTGGATAGAGTGGGGGAACTCTGCAAAATATCTTGGAGTAACTATCGATAGGAGATTAACTTTTAATAAGCATATTACTAATATTAAAAACTGTATGAACAACAGAATCTGTGATCTACGTTCACTACTATTCAGCCGCCATCTCCCCACTAATAATAAAATACTCCTGTACAAAACAATTGTTTTACCTACTGTTATGTATCAATTTGGTCGTTCCCATTCGAATATCGAAATTCTCAGCCGAATTCATAACAAAACTCTCCGGAGAATCGCTCGATCCCCAAAGTATCTTACCAATAAAATTATCCGAAGGGACTTGAATATTGATACTTTTAAAATTATCTGCACAAAGCTTTCTTCTAAATTCTACAGATGTGTTTACAGCTTACCTAACCCAATCGTAGCCGAACTTCCGGATTACGATCATAAAAAGGTTAAGCTGCCAAGAGCCGCCATGATTATTTAATATGTTAGGTTTCTCATCTCCCTTCTTTAACTCTCCCCACTACACTGCCCGAACTCTCGGCCATCCGATAGATGGCGCCACAGAACCTGATCCGAGCGTTTCTCATCATATACAATATTTAGAGTAGCACAATACAATATTTAGAGTAGGATTTTTTAATGCCAGACATAACAAAAAAATTTCTATTTATGCGATACTTTACACAAAAAACAAATTTAAAAGTCGACTTTTAACATGTAAACAGTATAGGCGCTCGGTTTTTTGCATGAACGATGACGTCACAATATCGGCGGAGAAAAAATATCGTTTTTGAGAGCCGTTAAAGAGTGCTATAAAACCCATTAGAAGAAATTAGGCCCCCATGAAAGAAAAATAGCTACTGTCTGCTTACTTTTTTGTCTTCTACGTTTAAATCAAAATTAGAAAACGTGAAAATCCTCATTTTAACCTGAACTTAATTTTAACTTGTACTTGTTTTTTATTTTATTTTTCTTTCGCAAGCTAACTTTATGTAAGTGTTATTTTATCTTAACTTCTTTTCACTTTTATCTTACTGTTTTGACAGTATTTTCTTAATAAAAATAAAAAATAAATAAAAAATAAATAAATTATAAAATTAAAAACATAATAATCCTTTGCTATCCATAGTCTCTTTTATTAGCTATCCTTAAACTTTCTTTTAGTATTTTTATACTTTTATTTTTGACTTAGTAATTTTTCGGGCCTAGTTTTTCTATTTTTATTTAATGTTACCTAAAGACCTGCATTTGTTTGAATGTTTTTAATATGGACCGGAATCTTCATTAATTTCATATCATAACAATAATTGGCCAAGGAAAATAAATAAAATTATTAGATTTTTTAATCTTTAGAATTATCATTATTAAATGATCAATCTAATCGATCTAACAATAATTATTAACCCCTGTGAGTTAATATTCATTTATGTTACTACTTAGTACTCATTTAAATTATTTTATTAATATATTTTTTATTTAGACCATTATGAAAGTGATTTATTATATTGGGGATTCTCAGACGAATAAATTGAATACATTATTAAACAGATGCATCTCGGAATAATGTAAAAAATACATTGTGAATTTCGGTAGCTTAAAATTATATGCTGGAATACATTTAAAAATATATTGAATTTTTTTTTTTTAAAATTTTTTGTAACCAGAAAATATTTTTATTTTATAATAATTTTTAATTTATAGACGATGATCAAATATCTGATTTAGTACGGAATATTTTTATGATTAAAGATATCTAATTATACGGATGATTAAAAAATTAGAATATTTCTTAGCCCCGACAAATTAAAAGAGAAATGTTAGTACTTCTATCTGATTATTCAGTAATTATAACATATATTTTAAAAATTTTTTAAAAATAGATCATTAAAAGAAAGCTAATTAATTATTTATATATTAATTTACTTAATTTCAAGCGATAAAATGAAAAATAAACATCATTTTATGAGATACACTGCAGATATATTAAAAATTATATAAAATAATTAAGATTTTAAATTTTTTTCATGCTGAATATTTATGAAAACTTATAAGTATGAATTTTTAAATATTTTTAAAGAATTTCCATTTTTGTATCTCCAGAAACTGTAATTTTATTCAAAATCAATATTTTAATGAGAAATAAATTCTTACAATGTTAGATTTTTTTTCAATATGTATCTCTTACAGCGGTATTAAATATTTTCTGTATTTTCTCAAGATTTATGTAATGCAACAGACGTAAAGTTGCACGTCATTTTATGAATGATACTGCTCTCAGTCGCAGAATGAATCAAATTATAGACATGAACTGGGAGGAAAAAATAGGCTGAAATTGTGTTTTTCCCCACTGCTGAATATATATGAGAAATTAATATCAGGAATAATTTTTTTTAATCTTGATTAAAATATATTTTTGCTTATCTAGTTACATTTTCATTTTCATACTACACAGATAATTTTTCCAGTGGTAATAAACTGTAATTTTATTTAAAAATAGATATTTTAATAAGAAATAAATTCTTAAAATGTTAGATTTTTTCAATACGGATCTCTTACAGTGGTATCAAATATTTTTTGTATTTTCTCAAGCGATATGTAATGCAACAGACGAAAAGTTGCACGCCATTTTATGAATGATACTGCAGGTAGACGCAGTATTAATCAAATTATAGACATGAATTTGGAGAAAAAATAAACTGAAATAGTATTTTCCCGCACTGATGAATATTTGTGAAAAATTATTGTAAAGAATAAATTTTTCTAATTTTCTTGATTAAAATATCTCTTTGTATCTTTAGTTACTTTTTCATTTTCAAATTACACAAATTTTTCCAGTAGGAATAAACTGCAATTTTATTTAAAATAGATATTTTAAAAGGAAATAAATTCTTAAAATGTTAGAATTTTTCAATACGGTTCTCTTACAGCGATATCAAATATTTTCTGTATTTTCTTACGCGATACGTCATGTAACAGACGAAAAGTTGCAAGTCATTTTATGAAAGATACTGCATTCGGACGCATTATGAATCAAATTATAGACAGGAATTCGGAGAAAAAATAAACTGAAATTGTATTTTCCCGCACTGATGAATATTTATGAAAAATTATTGTAACGAATAATTTTTTTAAATTTTCTTGATTAAAATATCTTTTTGTATCTTTAGTTACTTTTTCACTTTCATATTACACAGATTTTTCCAGTGTGAATGAACTGTAATTTTATTTAAAAATAGAAATTTTGATTAGAAATAAATTCTTAAAATGTTAGATTTTTTCAATACGGATCTCTTACAGCGGTATTAACTATTTTCTGTATTTTCTCAAGCGATATATCATGCAACAGACGAAAAGTTGCACGTCATTTTTTGAATAATACAGCTCGCTGCCGCAGTATCAATCAAATTATAGACATGAATTGGGAGAAAAAATAGGTTGAAATTGTGTTTTTCCCCACTGCTGAATATTTATGAAAATTTAATATAAGGATTAAATCTTTTAATTTTCTTGTTTAAAATATCTCTTTTTATTATTAGTTACTCATTTTAATATTACAGAGATTTTTCCAGTGGGAATAAACTGTAATTTTATTTAAAATAAGATATTTTAATAAGAAATAAATTCTTAAAATGTTAGATTTTTTTTCAATATGTATCTCTTACAGCGGTATTAAATATTTTCTGTATTTTCTCAAGATTTATGTAATGCAACAGACGTAAAGTTGCACGTCATTTTATGAATGATACTGCTCTCAGTCGCAGAATGAATCAAATTATAGACATGAATTGGAAGGAAAAAATAGGCTGAAATTGTGTTTTTCCCCACTGCTGAATATATATGAGATATTAATATCAGGAATAATTTTTTTTTAATTTTCTTGATTAAAATATCTTTTTGTATCTTTAGTTACTTTTTCATTTTCATATTACACAGATTTTTCCAGTTGGAATGAATTGTAATTTTATTTAAAAATAGAAATTTTGATTAGAAATAAATTCTTAAAATGTTAGATTTTTTCAATACGGATCTCTTACAGCAGTATCAAATATTTTCTGTATTTTCTCAAGCGATATGTCATGCAACAGACGAAAAGTTGCACGTCATTTTATGAATGATACAGCTCGCTGCCGCAGTATGAATCAAATTATAGACATGAATTGGGAGAAAAAATAGGCTGAAATTGCATTTTTCCCCATTGAATATTTATGAAAATTTAATATAAGGATTAAATCTTTTAATTTTCTTGATTAAAATATCTTTTTGCATCTGTAGTTGCTTTTTCATTTTCATATTACACAGATTTTTCCAGTGGGAATAAACTGTAATTTTATTTAAAATAAGATATTTTAATAAGAAATAAATTCTTAAAATGTTAGATTTTTTTCAATACGGATCTCTTAGAGCGGTATCAAATATTTTCTGTATTTTCTCAAGCGATATGTAATGCAACAGACGAAAAGTTGCACGTCATTTTATGAATGATACTGCTGGCGGACGCAGTATTAATCAAATTATAGACAGGAAATTGGAGAAAAAATAGGTTGAAATTGTGTTTTTCCCACTGCTGAATATTTATGAAAATTTAATATAAAGATTAAATTTTTTATTTTCTTGATTAAATTCTGTTTTTGTATCTCTAGTTACTGTTAAATATTCATATTACACAGATAATTTTTCCAGTGGGTATAAACTGTAATTTTATTTAAAATAGATTATCATAAGAAAAAAAAAGACAGTCATTCAATATTTTTTAAAATTAATTTTAAATTACAATTTTTTTTTTATTTCATTTAATGTTAAGTACTGACAATTTAACTTGTTTTTTTTTTTTAACTGATCTCATTTATTTCCCCTTAAATTTCAATTACTAAAAACCTCTTTTTCAGTCATCACGAATTCTTGTTACGAGTTTTCTTTTCTTTTTATATGTTTCGATCACTCAGTTCACAATAGCAAACATAATTAAATCTAACGAATATGATTGTTTTGACCCATATAAATAGATGAATAAACGCATGTTTTTCACCTTAATATTTCATTGATAAAATAATATCTCATAAAGATAAAATTTTTTTTTTATCTTGATTAAATACGGCTATTCAAAATAATAAATTTTTAACTGAAAATTATAAAATTAACGATATAAAAAAAAAAAAAATGTTAATTTTTTCAATACGGATTTACAGCGGTATCAAAAATTTATTCTTGTATCCAGACTTGCTTATATGAATATTGAATAGCAAAATGTTGTAAAAAGTCAAAATTTAGAGGTCACAATATAAAAAATAGAAAAATAGGTGAAAAATTGTGTTTTTATTTCACTTTTGTTTTTTTGAGTTAAAAATGAATAATTAAATTTTTTTTTTCTGATCTCAGCTGTTTTGTTTAGTGTTATAATACAATCATATAAAAATAAAAAAAATAATACAAAAAAAAAAAAAACAGTCAAAAAAAAAAATAAAACAGGGTGCAATCAAACCCAATTTATCCCCCGTTCGGTATCCGAGACTCTGCCGCTCCCTATATGAGCGGACTTTACGAATCTCCCGAACTAGCAAGCTAGCTCTTGAAAAAAAAAAGTCTAAATTCTCCACGAGGTCAACACACCTACGTAAAAAATGACGAAAAGCCCTGAGTCACAAAATTGTAGGATTTTATACCTGGGGGGGGGGTCAGTTACGATTCCGCCAATTGTTTTTTGGGTCAGTTAAGATCCCAGTTACTTGAGAACTCCAGCTAAAGTTACAGTTATATTTTTTAGCTGAATTCTCATTCGCTGGCTGTCCCTTCACGGAATTTCCGAGCATTCAGTAACGAGATCCATCAGGGGCGTATTCGTCTATTCAGTCCGATTGTCAAGATCCCAGACTCTGCGATGCCAAGCTATTGTACTCAGCACACAGGTGTACTCCGATCAGCTGTTTTGGTACGTGATCGGACAAAGGGGAGTCTTCATAGTGTTTTTTATAAAAAGGTAGATAGATGGCTGAAAGGTTGCGGTGCAGATCTTTGGTGTTCGTGGTTCGAATTCCACTGTAGCATGAATGTTCATAGCCTTTCGGAATCCGCTTTAAGCAGTAGGTCTCGGTTTCTTTACCCTTCATGTGGCAAAATTGTAAACCTCTATAAACACAGGAGAGCCATATTATGTATGTGCACTTTGGAATTTAATTTTTTTAAAGTATATTTATTTAAGGGTTATCCACATATTAGAAGAGAAAATAAAATGATTATTATTTAAAAATTATTAAGTGTATTATAAATACCTGGACTTAATTTGCAACTCCTGGTCAGGACTGGATCCACCCGTAGCAAAAAAAAAAAAAAAAAAAAAAAAAAAAAAAAAAAAAAAAAAAAAACTGGATTGCGCCTTTACCACCAAATATAGTTGTGGAAATATATAAATACTTTTTATCTCTATATAATATATGTAAGAAAAAGTAAACCAGACAGGGAAACTAATGTAGGCATTTTATATAAAACCTTTAAGAAAATTCTTAGGGGTTTTCAAATTTTAAATCAAGGGCAAAAATTCCCGTCCTTTTGCTTTCCCCTTTTTAAAACCTAACATAAATTGACCACTGGGGCTACATTTTAAGCCCTCAGAGAATGGGTGTAACTAATTATGATTCTACATTGCCCTAGCGGACAATTTAAGAAATTTCCAAACAAAAAGGAGATACACTCTACCGGAGGCAGATTTTCCTAGAGATTTTCCCACAGATGTTGACTGAGATGTTGATCTAGGTGTTAAGGGCCTTTTTACTTATCACTTCATGATAGCTGACCCCTCCGTTTGCCCTGTCCCTATGAAGAAGTAGGAACCCGTTCTCCAACGTTATCTTAAAGAAAGGCTTTAGCTAAAACGGAGGGCTATGGTAGCCCGGTTGGTAGAACGTCAGTCTCGTAACCGAAAGGTGGCGTAGTTTGTCCTCGTCTCGACCAAAGAGTGTGTGGGAGTGCAGCTATGTTTAGGTTTGCGAAACTGATTTGCTCTCCGCACTCACACGTTGTGGGTTGAATGCCCAAGTTTTTTTCCCCAACTCCAAGAAGCGTGTGATGTGGTCAGAGAAAATAAGTGAACTTAAACTTCACCAAGTTTTGGAGAATTGTGATTGGTCTCCAGAAGGAGATTCAGGACCATCCTTGGAGTCCTGGTCCTTCTGGGCAGAGCCGAAAGGGACACATTGTAAAAAGAACAATGGAACGAACAGGATAATGGAATAAGTGTAGGCTTGCCTGAGTCGAAAGAAGGAAGGAAAAGAATGCAGCGTTCTCTTGGACATTGAAATTTTTTTTGAGGCGTAGCACGTGGAGTGCTCCTTATACTTTTTAATTTTATAAATTATTTTGCATATTTTCTTGTCATTTCTACTAATTTTGAACATTGTAATATAGAACAGTGGTATTATACTTTAACTAAAAGCAATGTAAAGCGACTTTGGGTTATCAATATTTTCGAAATGACAATGCAATATACTACACCACAACAGAGTGCTGTGTTGCTAATGGTATTTAGGGCACGTTAAATATGTCGTGACTGCAAAGTACTCCAAGTTCCCATAACAAATTCTTCATCTGGGGGTACTGAATCAGAGATGAGTTTGTCTCTGGTTTGGATCTAAATTCTGACTAGCGGATGGATGAATGTATGAATGAATTCGACCAGCCCCTAAATATAAGGTTGTGTCTTGTGTTCGAGATAAGTCGTACTTTCACCTTAATGGTGCTCTTTAACAACGAAAGGCTCACATTCCTGCCTTAATTCGAAGAGCAGCCGCTCATTCGGACATAGTATAACCAAGGGGCATTAGACCCACCCACCAGCAGCTAAAACGGTGTCATTTTTATGGGTCATGACTTGTCTTGAACCATCTTGTCCACCCGTCTTAAAGTCCGTTTTAATACACATATAATTTTCGTTTTTCTCGCAGTTGGTTTTCATCCTACTCGGACGGGCTTTTCTTCTGTTCTTTATTATTGTTGCTCTTCGTTTCCGGCACCGAATGAGTGACGGGCGCAGTGCTAGTTCAATCGCATTCTCTCCTAATGCCATGATGACTGGGTTATCTCCCTCCAGTTGTGGTTTAACGATCTCTGATTCTCGTCCATGGACATGTAACCGCATATTATCGACAAACAAGGGTAACTTCTCGTTTCTTGGCTCTTCTGCAGCTTCTGCTCTTGACTCGGACCCGGCAGTTGACACTGGAGATCTGGACGTTTTACTTGGACATTCTGAAGTCGATAAGTATAAGATAAAATTTATAGAGCGGGGCATGCTAACCCAGGATGCCAAGAAGGAAATTTTTGCCACTAGACCTCTGGTAGCCCAGCATTTCTAGGATAAGTTCAATCGAAGTCTCTCCCTACCCCCCCTAAGGGGGTTTAACCGAAATGAACTGAAACCCCCAAACAGACTCAAGATGTTCCCATAAGGAAAATAAATTCAAAAGCAGTCACCACTCCTAGTGGCGACAACCAAACGAAGACTGTAACAGAAAAGTCTAGGGGATGATATACTGAAGAAGTTGGAGCATAGGAAGGGAGCAGTACGTAGAATGTCAGGACCAGTAGTAAAGTGTTAAGTCAAGTTGAGTGAAGGTAGACAGAAAAGACTCTGACTTGGGTTCCAGCCATTTATCTTTTATAATTGTAACTTGCACATAATATAGTTCACTTCTGCCCTGATCCTATAGTGGTTATTGGAGGTTCATTTTGTTGCGTTGTTTTTAAAAATATTACGACGATTAATGTGCAGATGGAAAAGATAACTACGGGAACGTCGCAGTATAGGGATCAAAAGGTGGGCTCCAAAGGAAAAGGTGGACGGACCAAAAACGTCCGCAAAGGTCTTAAATCTCTCTCTGTCTCGCAAAATTATCAAAAACTTCTAGGCTGCGCTCACGCCAAAAGCGCCGAAACACAGCCAGCAAGAGGGTTGCCAGGCGCCAAGAAAACCCCGAGCTCTCAAGGAGAGCGTAGTGCTCTCGCGGCTCTGACCAATGAATCGTCGAGACAAGGAGCGCGGAGAACAAAAACCCAATCGCAGTGAGGCGCAACTCCGGTGGTGAAAATTCGTCGAAAATGATGCGGAGCCGAGCTTGGCAACACACCACAACACGGCACCTTTCAAAGGAGTGACTGTTTATCTCAAACCGAAAGTGATGGCTACAGAACTGTCAGAATATGAGCCGATGGGCGAAAATTATGGTCGAAAGGTTTAAGGGCTGCGGATGCAGGTGGCCAGAATTGGACGCTCGGTCCGAAACTTAATCCCAGATCGAGGGCGGCTCTGTTTTAAAAGACAGGCTGCAATCGTGAGAAAACAGCTAGAGCTGCACCTGCAAAGGGCAGTATGCGATAAAAGGTGCAAAATGTAGGTTAAAATATACATACCCCACAAATGAAATATGTTATGAAGGGACATGAAAAAAATCTTCATTACAGATGAGAAACGAGTCCTCATGGGAAATAACGAAATGCATTAAGGAAATGAGATGTCTGCGTGTAACAGGATGAAGAACAAGTCTTGAGAGCGGAATATCGGACAAAATATGAGGAACTTTAGAATTAGAACTAGAATTATTTCTTTTAGAACGGAAATCAGCAAGCAATGGACAGTCGTAAATTAAGTGTGGGGCATCAGCCAATGAGCAGCCACAACCACAAGTAACCTCTTGTCTAAGAAACCTCTTATAGTACTGAGGCAGTTTAGCAAAGAAGTTGGTTGGTAACGAGTTGTACCAGAAAGTGGTTAGACATTTTCAGTTTAATGAAAACTGAAGGAAAAATAGAACACTTAAATCGACCAACTTCAGCATTGTCCCAATGGGATTGCCAAGCGGTAACTAAAGAATTAAACAAAAGCTTACTTAAACGAAAAGGAGAAGACAAAATAATATGATCAATATCAGGAAAATGAGTGGCTGATTTGGCAAAAAAAAAATCTGCATACTCGTTACCAATGGTACCAATATGGGTCTTGGGTCAACCAAGAGCAAAGGACTCAAGACCAAAATTCAGAGAAAAAGAAGCGTGAATTTTAGCAATTAAATCATTATAATGGTTGAAATATAAATGAATATAACGGAGGCATTTCCAGGATAAACGTAACTATAACTATGTTAACGAGCTTCGTCTTTCTCCTTCTTCTCTTGAAAAACCTTTAAAAAACCTAAAAATGATTTCTAAAAACCGGCATTGCCCCATACGGCCAAACGCTCCACTCCATCTGTTCAAAGTGAGAAAATCGTCTCCCACAATAAATTCTCCTCCCTTAGCCAAAAACCCTGCTCAAACTTCTTCCCCTAATCCTGCCATTTATTTTAAGCCTAAAGTTAAGCAAATTACGATCATCAAAACTGAAAATTACCGTCACCTTCTCAACGAAATTGATGGAAAAAAACAATGAGCGGAAATTCCATGCTAGGGTCGGAGATGAATTTATTCGCCTAGAGCCCATATCTGAAGACGATCACAGGGCCATCTCTCAATTTATTATTCAGAATAAAATCGAAGGCTACATCCTTCCTATTGGCGTTGTAAGGCCCCTAAACATCGTGATCCGCGATTTCCCCAGCTATATACCGGTAGAGGAGGTGAGCTTTCCAGTCAAAACTTACCCTTAATCAAAGTTGCTCAACTTATTAGGCGAAAAATTGAGCTCCCTATGACAATTTTTCAAATAACCTAGCCCTCCCCTAATGATCTAGCCAAAAAAAGTTTTGAGCTTGATTCCCTTTTTCACATTAAGATTTCCATAGGACGCTTATAGGGCTCCCATTCAGACTCAGCAGTGTTATAACTGCCAGCATTTTCATCACCATTCGGATAATTGTCTCATGAAACCACATTGCGTCAAGTTCGCAGATTTTCACCACACAAAAAACTGCCCTCATGGAACAGGGAAAATTGAATCCCTCACTTGCTGCAACTGCGGTGGCTCGCACCCCCTCCAGCCACCAAGGGTGTCCGAAGTTCCCTAAGCCCAAAACCGCTACTCCGGCAATTGTAGCTGCCGTTCCTAAGCCTCGTACGAAATCATTTTCTCAGGCGCTCAGAATAGAACCTTGTTCCAACCCCGGCTGTTTTACTGGTTCTAATTCGAATTTTTCAATGGGATTTGTTTTAAATGATTCAGGAGTGTTAGAAATTTTAAAAATGTAAAAAAAATTAGAGGTTTAAAGATAATTTGTTCCCTTAAATACTGCTTATCACAATGCCATCTTACTTCGGGTATGTTGTTGACTATAAACGACAGATAAGGAAATCTCTTTTGTATTGAAGAAAAAAATATGAATAAATGTTTCTCTGCAACTGAAACGTGGTCGAAACTTTCTTATCTGTACGCATCCAGTGCTACATTATCAAAAACGAAACTAATTCTCAATTATATTTTTTGAGAGGCTTGTTGAACTTCGAGTCTTATCTATGGATTTGTAAATCGGATGAGTTGCCGATAGTTTGACCTCAGTGATAGATTCTGAATACGACATAATCGTAGATACCAAGTTACAATACTTACATCGAATTCACTTTATGTAAATATTATTTATTTTCATCATTCGACTTAGCATCAGTTAGATAGTTTTTATTCTAATTTAGCCCTCTAAGCGGTTTGCACGTACAATTCCGCACGTTCAAAACCTATGATGTATTCAAAGCGGTTGTCACATACAATTTTCGACCTCCAAAAACGTTCTGAAAATAGATTTAATATACATTTCTGCCAGTGCTTTTACGGTAGGAAGGGCAGGTCTATTGTTTAGGAACTGTACCCCTCTTTGACTGACATTTATTGAGGGATGCAAACCTACCACTTAAAGCACAAAGACGCTGGTAGCTTTTTATGGCTTTATAAATCTAATTCGAAGTATTTCATTTTCGGTAACACATGTATCTCTAACTTCACCACTTAAATATCATGGATGTCTTTCGTAAAATAATATAAATAAGTCTCTCAAAGAATATTCTTAGCTGTTTTGGACAGAAGCATTGAATAAATTCTATTGGCCCTCAGCAGCCAATCTCCTTTCTCCCAGCTCAATCCCTTAAGTTTTTCCTATCTACCTTCTCCCCATAACTATGCTGAAATTCTATTGGCCCTTCTGAGCCAATCAATTTTCTCCCAGCACTCAGCTGGATCCTCGTGTTTTATAGACTTAATCTGCTTTGCTTCTTACTCCTCCATTCCACTTGTACTTTTCCGTGTGAATTAAAAAAAAAAAAAAAAAAAAATAGACTTTTTACTGTTATTCTGTTTTAACACAGGATAGTCAGTTAAATTAGTTACTTTATTTTTTGATTACCTAAATGTGTATTTTTTGCTCAACCTAATGTTTACTAATTGTCAACCTAACTTGTGTATCTACTTGCCCTCACCGAACTCGTGAACCTTAGTTTATCTTAATTTATTTTTCTCTTATTTTTAATGATCTTCGACTTTTTTAAGCCTCAATATCGTTTCAATTTATCAGCTATGTCTCTTACCATGCATATACAGTAATCTGGCTTAGAGGGCTTGGCCCAGGAAAGTCAGACACGAGAGCTCCAGTGCGATGTCTCAAAGAATATTTTTATTTGTACTTTTAGAAGCAATTATTTCTTATGGGACGATCTTCGAGATTTAAGAAGCTTTAGGTGTTTTAAAAATTAACAATCTATAATATCTATTTATATATATATTTAAAACCGGAAGTAAAGGGACAATAACGA